>SJYQ01092481.1:316670-453866 GCA_006410935.1 Redunca redunca
TAGCTAGTGGAAAGCTGCTATGTAGCACATGGAGCTCAGCCTGGTGCTCTGTGATGACCTAGAAGGGTGGGATTGGGGTGGGTGGGAGGGAGGCTCAACTAGAAGGATATATGTCAATATATACTTACAGCTGTTGTGCAGCAGAAGCTGACACAGCATTGTAAAGCAGTCAGCCTCCACTTAAAAAAATAAGTGATCATGAAAAAATGAAACACGGCCTTTATATAAGAATATATTTTCAATGCAGAGAAACTGAAAACATAAAATTCCCATTAAAAAAAAATAGAGTCACAAGAGCAGATAATTAAGCTAAGACAACATAATAGATTATCACTGAGTGGACCGTCTCGATTAGGTGATCAGGGGACACACCTGCGAAGCTGTAAGCCCTAAGCCGAGATCTGAACACTGAGGAGCCAGATGTGAGGAAACAACCTGATCCAGTATCTTAAGGCAGACTGGTTTGGGAGTGTTTGTTCAAACACTGCAGTCTCAGTGGCTGACTCATAGTGAAGCATGCAAAGAGTGATATGCAAGAAGGGAGGAAGGTGGGGCGAGCCCATCAAACTTGGTAGAGGGTAGGGAGTTTTTATTTAGATGCGTGATAAGAAGCCATTGGGAGTTTTTCAGGAGGTATGTAACATGCTGGGTTTTCGTTTTGTTTTGATTAATTTTCATTGCAGTGTAGTTCCTTTGGCTTCCCTGGTGGCTCAGTGGTCAAGAATCGCCTGCCAATGCAAGACACAGGTTCAGTCCCTGAGTTGAGAAGGAAAGGGCCATCCTCTCCAGTATTCTTGCCTGTAGACTTCCAGGGGCAGAGGAGTCTGGTGGGCTACAGTCCATGGGGTTGCAGAGAGTTGGACGTGGCTTAGCGACTAAACGAAAACATAGTTGCTTTACAATGTTGTGTCAGTTTCTGCTGTACAGCAAAGTGAATCAGCTGTAGGTATACATGTATCCCTTCTTTTTGGATCTCCTTCCCATTTAGACACCACAGAGCTTTGAGCAGAGCTCCCTGTGCTCTACAGTAGGTTCTCGTTAGTTATCTATTTCATACATAGTATCAATAGTGTGTATATGTTAATCCCAATCTCCCAAGTCATCCCCCCCTCCATAACGTGCTGTTTTAAAGGTGATTTCTCAAAACTCACCCTGACTGCTCTATGTGGAATGGACAAGCATGAATCATCAGCAAGAGGGCAAGTGGGAAGGCTGGCGTGGAGGCGGGATGAAGATCATAGTGGAAGGCCATGGCCTTGGGGACCAGGGAGGCGGTGGAGGAGATGCAGGGAAGTAAACTACGGGCCATTTCAGAGGTAGTGTTGGCAGGGCTTACTGGTTGGCGTGGATTTGGGGAGTGAGAAAAAGAGAAGAGTGAAGCTGAATCCTAGTTCTTTTTTTCTTTTAATTTATTTATTTTTTGGCTGTGCTGGGTCTTCGTTGCTGCGTGTGGGCTTTCTCTCATTGCAGAAAGTGATCTGCATGAGAGATCTCTCATGAGAACTCTCATCTCTAGTTGCAATGCATGGGTTGCTAATCACAGTGGCTTCTCTTGTTGTGGAGCACAGGCCCCAGGGCATATGGTCTCAGTAGCTGTGGCTCCCAAGCTCTAGAGCGCAGGCTCAGTAGTTGTGATGCATGGGCTCAGTTGCTCCTTGGCACGTGGGATCTTCCTGGACCAGGGATTGAACCCATGTCCTCTGCATTGGCAGGTGAATTCTCTACCACTGGACCACCAGGGAACCCCGAGTTGTAGTTCTTGACTTGAGCATCTAGCTGGACAGTAGCACTATCTGCTGAACTAGCGAAGATTTGAAGAGAAGCGGTTTGGGGGTTGGAGGGAGAGTGTAATGAAGATTTTCTGGGGCATGGTGCTGCCCAGGGTGCCCGGACACTGACCTTGCTTTGTCCCCTGGATGAGGCTGTGGCTGAGTTTTGTTCATGAACTAAGAAAGCTTGATACATCCAACATTCCTTTGAATGGGAGCATAAAGCTCAGATTGCTTGTGTAAATTCTTCCTACATAGTGATAGACGCCCAGGTCCTAAAAGATTGGCAGATAAGGCACAGAGTTTCAGTTTTGCTCTGGAGGTGGATAAGGGTGATGGTTGTACAACCATGTGAATATACTCAGTGCCATGGAACTGTTGTCCTAAAAAGGGTTTAAGTAGTGTGTTGTATGAAGTGTATTTTACGACAGTTGTGAAAAATGATAACAACAAATTAGGTTTCTCAGAACATTCAGGATCTTACCTTGCATGGAAAGAGTCTTGTCGCCTCCTGCACTTTCTGGGACTCACACTGGCCCGGGCAGCTGCCCCTAACTGTTTGGCTTCTTCGTGTCTATATATAATCCTGAATGAAAACACCGATACCAGCAGTAATGTGTGGATATAGCTGGTCCTCTTTTTTCATCACCTGGAACACTGCAGAGCCTGTTGAACACCCAGGGATAGTATCTAGCAGGATCTGAACACCTTGGTTTGAGTTTCCAAAGGTGGCAGGGCGCAGGACACTAACTGGAATGTCGGTTTTTCTCTTTTAAGAGCTCCCATCAGTTGGAAGCTGTGCCATCACATCCCTCTCTGATCCCTTCTCTCTGCCTCTTCCTCATTGTGCCCTTTCTTCCTCTGTCACTGGGTGTCTTTTCTCTCTGAAATATTCTGGAAATTATAATGCAATCCAGTAATTCTGTACTTCCATAATAACAGGTCAGGTGGTCTGGTATTCCCATCTCTTGAAGGATTTTCCACAATTTGTGGTGATCCACACAATCAAAGGCTTTGGCATATTCAATAAAGCAGAAATAGATGTTTTTCTGGAACTGTCTTACTTTTTCAATAATCTAATGAATGTTGGCAATTTGATCTCTGGTTCCTCTGCCTTTTCTAAATCCAGCTTGAACATCTGGAAGTTCACAGTTCACGTACTGTTGAAGCCTGGCTTGGAGAATTTTCAGCATTACTTTGCTAGTGTTTGAGATGAGTGCAATTGTGCGGTAGTTTGAACATTCTTTGGCATTGCCTTTCTTTGGGATTGGAATGAAAACTGACCTTTTCCAGTCCTGTGGCCACTGCTGAGTTTTCCAAATTTGCTGGCATATTGAGGGCAGCACTTTCACAGCATCATCTTTTAGGATCGGAAATAGCTCAACTGGAATTCCATCACCTCCACTAGCTTTGTTCATAGTGATGCTTTCTAAGACCCACTTGACTTCACATTCCAGGATGTCCAGCTCTAGGTGAGTGATCACATCATCGTGATTATCTGGGTTGTGAAGCTCTTTTTTGTACAGTTCTTCTGTGTATTCTTGCCACCTCTTCTTAATATCTTCTGCTTCTGTTAGGTCCATACCATTTCTGCCCTTTATCGAGCCCGTCTTTGCCTGAAATGTTTCCTTGGTATCTCTAATTTTCTTGAAGAGATCTCTAGTTTTTCCCATTCCATTGTTTTCCTCTTTCTTTGCATTGATCATTGATCCATAAAATATATATCAAAGAAAAAGGCATTTGGTTTAAAAGTTTCTACAGCTTAGATGTCCAAATGCTAGGGAATGGTAGGGTGTAAAACATGATGTATCTACCTGAGGGAATATGATGCAAATATTAAAGAATAAGTTTGAGATGTAGAAGTAAAAGGTCACCTAAATTTCAGGTGAAAAACACCCAATTGTTCTTAAGTTACATGGAAAAAGTTTTAGTTTTAAGGTATACATAAATATTAATAGTTGCTGGGACATCATGATGGACATGATAGTCGAATTTGTTTTATAACTTTCATAATATTTCTGTCATGTTGCTTTGATGATGCATATATTAGAGACAGAGAGCAGTGGTAAAGACTTTCTCCACTGGAAGTGGGAGGGAAAGCTTGGCTCTTGCAGAAACCATTTTTTTAAGGGCCAGTGTGAAGGTGGTGGTGGTGGTGGTGTAGTCATGAAGTCATGTCCGACTCCCGCGACACCATGGACTGTAGCCTGCCAGGCTCCTCTGTCCATGGGATTTTTCAAGCCATACTGAAGTGGGTTCAGTGTGAAAGTGAAGTCGCTCAGTCGTGTCCGACTCTTTGCAACCTTATGGACTGTGTCCATGGGATTTTCCAGGCAAGAGTGCTGGAGTGGGTTGCCATTTCCTTCTCCAGGGGATCTTCCTGACCCAGGGATCGAACCCTAGTCTGCCGCATTGTAGGCAAACACTTAACCGTCTGAGCCACCAGTGTGAAGGTAAATGAAGTGAAGTTAGAATCCAACAGTTCCTGTGGCAGCCACCAGGGGGCACCAGCAGCCCAGAGCAGGTTGATACCTAGGGACAAACTGTCACCTACGCCGGACTGGGTGTCCTGTCTGTATTCACAGATGTTTACAAATTGTGTTTGTAATACTATTTCTGAATCTGCCCATGTTGCTGGATTGAGATTACCCCATAAAAATGAATTATCTGCCTCCCGGTTCGAGTGAAATCCAGTAGATATTTTTGGCGGTTTGTTTAGAGATGAACTCAATTTCCTGTGATTAATGTTTACAGACCAGAAGTTCGAAAGATGATGGTGCACTCTGATCATTCTGTAAAACCATTGCAGCTGGACATTATTTAATGCCAGTTTGTTTGTTTTTGTCATGCCACCAAGGACTAGAATAGACTAGAATAGGGGAATTCAGGAATAGAGTAAATTGAGAGTCTGTTGGCTCAGCTGGTCTCCAAGGTAATAGTCAATACTTAAATTGTTTTATCTAGTGAAGTCTCTTGCATATGAAACTCAAAAGAGGGGCTGAGTACACAGGGCTGTTTCCCAGCGTCTTCTGTAGCTCATGTCTATGTGACTGAGAGAAAATACCACACCCCAAAGGCAAACATAGAGGGGGAGGTAAATGGAACAGGTGTGGAGGATCCCAGCGTGGTTCTAGGACCTTAGCCAATAGATGAATCTTATCAAGAAATGGGACTAGCCCTCGCTTTGCTTTATTTATAACCTTGCATTCTTGAGAAAGGAAACAGCTGTTTTGTTCATTCTTGTCAATGGGCTTAACTTCTGAGTTCACATACATTACAGAGCATTTACTTAGCCTTTTTTTTTTTATTTTAAAATGAAATATGATGAGTCCTGCTCTTTTAAAAAATATCTGACACAGCCTAAAAATACAGATGCTGTGTATCTCACGGTGACACTGTGCCTGCCAACGTCATATCACCTGCAGCAGAAACTCTTTTCTTCAGCTTTGTTGGAAGAATTTCAGGCATCAGCATTCTATTTGAGAGTGTCCCAGAGCAGGCACCCACAAACTTTTTTCTGTCAGGAGCCAAATAATAAGTGTTTTAGGCTTTTCAGTCAAGTCTTTTAGGCTTAGTGGGCCATATGCAATCTGTCAGACATCCTCACCTCTGTCCTTGCAGTAGAGACAGCCATAGACAATATGTAAACAAATGAGCATGCTTGTGTGCCAATAAAACTTTATTTATGGAAACTAAAAGGTAAATTTCATATAATTTTCACGTGTTACAAAATATGCTTTATGATTTTTTTTTCAATCATTTCAGAATGTAGAAGCCATTCTTAGCTTGCAAGCCTTATAAAGAGGGGTGGCAGGGACTTCTCTGGTGGTCCAGTGGCTAAGACTCTGCAATTCCAATGCAGGGGGCCTGGGTTTGATCCCTGTCAGGGAACTAGATCCACCGTGCTACAACTAAGACTTTGAGTGCTGCAACTAAAGACCCCATATTGCTGCAACTAAGACCCAGCACAGGCAAATAAAAAATATATATATTAGAGAGAGAGATGGCAGGCTAGATTTGGCTCTGAGGCCATAATTTTGCTGACCCCTGTCCTAGATGGATTAATAAGTGACAGTTCTAAAGGACCTCAAGTGGTGAAGTTTAGAGAGTAGTCAAAGATCACAAGTGCGAATGTGCCTCTGGATCTATTTGTTAGGAGAGAGGAGAGTGAGGGCTGGTTTAGAATTGGTATTGAGGGAAATTGAAATAGAAGAGGGAAAAGAGAACAGAGGAGAATGAACCAGTGAATTCTAGAAAATCCCTTCGCTTCCTTCCTTGTGTTTCTGCAGTTCTTACTGAAGTGTAACGATTAGCCCAGTAGCAGAGTGAGTGCATGCTAAGTTGCCTCTGTTGTGTGCACGACTTTGCAGTCCTATGGACTGTACCCTGCCAGGCTTCTCTATCCATGGAATTCTCTAGGCAAGAATACTGGAGTGGGTTGCCATGCCTTCCTCCAGGGGATCTTCCCAACCCAGGAACCCAAGTCTCATGTCTCCTCCAATGGCAGGCGAGTTCTTTATCACTAATGCCACCTGGGAAATCCTAAGTAGCAGAATAATATGGTGGAATTCAACTGGCCTTTCCCTGCCCCAGATTGCTTTAACTGGCCTTTTCAGTTTGAGTTGTCATAAACAGCATGTGTGACAAAGAGCAAAATTCTAACCTTTCTCAAGCAGGAGGAGCATCTGAGGCTAGTTCTCCTCTGCAGCAGTTGGGACTGTGATTGTCTGCTTCTTATGTCAGCCACGTGGCCAGCATGACTTCAAATACTGGTCCATGGTCTTCAGAACCTGAGATACTGGCTGTAGAATTTTAATCTTCAAGAGTCAAAAGGAGGGGACTTCCCTGGTGGTCCAGTGATTAAGACTTCACACTTAGGGACGTGGGTTCCATTCCTGGTTGGAGAACTAAGATCCAAGCAAGAATACTGGAGTGGGTTGCTATTTCCTCCTCCAGGGGATCTTCCTGACCCAGAGATTGGACCCCTGTCTCCTGCATTGCAGGCAGATTCTTTACCGCTGTGCCACCTGGGAAGCTCTTGCTGCCCCCACTGAACTCCTCTTAGCATCTTTGCTGGCCCCTCCCACCTCCTCCTTCCTCTAGAAGGAAGGTGCCGTCACTCTAGAAATAAACCTGTGTGCCATCACTCTAGAAATAAACCAGAGCTTCTGCAGGAGAGGCCAGGTCCTTGCACCATGAAATATTGGGCTTCCCTGACTGCTCGGTGGTAAAGAACCCACCTGCAATGCAGGAGCCTCAGGTTTGATCCCTGGATCTGAAAGATCCCCTGGAGGAGGGCATGGCAGCCCACCCCAGTATCCTTGCCTGGAGAATCCCATGGACAGAGGAGCCTGACGGGCTACAGCCCATAGGGTCACAAAGAGTCTGGTATGACTGAAGTGACTTAGCCCCCATGCACGTACCATGAAATGTCAGGTAGCAACAGTCTGAGGTCTTATTGAATAAGCTGATAACATTTGTCTCTTCTGTCCTCCCTTCATATGAAAATGTCGAAGTCTTCCTATTATTTTCTTTCCATTTTCAGATTTCCCATCTTTGGCCAGAACTGATTTGCCAAGCCCAGGGGTAGCCCAGGAAAACTCCATCTTCTCTGGTGGGTCTTCCCATGCCATCACTCCCACTCCCCAGCCTCCAACCCGTGACTCAGAGCCCACGGTCTTATGGAGAGGTTCATTTTCTCAGACATCTGGATCCTCGTTTCACTTGGAGAAACTACTCAAGATTGATCTGGAGAGTCCACCGTCATCTGATTATAAAGAAGAAGGCCACTCTCAGACGTCACAGTCTTCCTCAGGACCAGCAATAGCTGAGCTGCTGCCTGAAAATGTGACAGCATTCCCCTCTATGATGGCGGTGTCTGCTCTGCACACCATCCTGGCCACTCCGAAGTCTCTCTCTGCATCCCTCCCTGCCACCAACACGGCAGTGATGCCACCTCTGACTTGGCAGCCTCAGAGAGCCACCTCCACCCCAGCCGCAGCCACGATCACCAGCATGACCACAACTGCGGTTTTGACTTCCCTCTCCAGGGCATCCACGAACTCGCGAGGCCCACCCACCACGGTGCCCTTTCGAGACATCGCCAATCTGACTTGGAGCACGGAGGATGCCGGGGACTCTGTTACATTTCCTTTGTCAAATGTGGATTCTCCTGATACAAACATGACAGCTTCCCAAGAGAATGGGAAGGCCAGTGCAGGCGACCCCTCCCTGAGCAATGCCCCAGGAAGCCAGCAAGGCCTTACCGTTGAGCAGTGGCTCCTGATTGGGACTGTGCTCTTCGGGGTCCTCTTTCTTGCCATAGGCCTGGCCCTCTTGGGCAGAATGCTCCTAGAATCCCTCCGCAGAAGACGTTACTCGAGGCTTGATTATTTGATCAATGGCATCTACGTTGACATCTAAGGAGAACACTAGCTGTCTCTTAATTCGTGTAGTTACTGCTAGCCTCACTGCAGCAAGTTTCTGCTGACTTTCTGATCTTCGCAGGATTTTTCAAGTGTTTTGAAGACAGGCAGATGCCTCTTACTGCTTTCTTTTTGCTTGTTCTTTAAAGAGAAAGGGGGCAAAGAAACAAATGGGGTGGCCTGAGTGAGCTGTCTCTAAACCATTAGATGAAAACAAAGCTCTACCTAAAGCAATAAAGAATAATTGCCACATAAATTGGAAAGCGACTGGCTTTTTTACAGAGAAAAACGGTTAGGATTCCTGGGCTCCATTTCACTAATGTTTCTGGTTCCCGATAAAGTTGACTGTTTATGATATTAATTCTAATGGATTTACTTTCCTTTTTATAAGAATTCCAATAAAACTTATTCCAGATGTAGTTCCTTCCAATTAAGTATTTGAATAAATCTTTTGGTACTCAGTAATGTTCCTGTAAATGACACATCCCGTTGGATAACTTTAAATTTATTCCCACCAGCAAAATGATTAAATGATGAAAATATGTGTTCTAAGTTAAAATGACAACCCCCCCCTCCCCGGCCTTTTCCCATCAGTGAGCAAAAGGGTGTCCTTAGGGAGAATTCTAGCAGAATATTAGGCTGCATGGAGACAATGATAAGTGAGTTCTGATACATGGCCAAATCTGCTTTGGGTCTGTTCTAGCTAACTATATTTTTTTTCAAAGAAATAAAATACACAGGCATTTTCTAAACTTAAGTAAGTTTAAAATGTAACAGTATGATTTATAATTCCTTATCTAAACTTGACCAATAGTCAATTTTGGCCTTATTTGGAATAACAATGGAATAACAGATAACACTTAAAATGACAGGCATTCCCCATTTTATTGTTCTTCACTTTATCACACTTTGCAGTGTGCACACTGCACACTGCATTTTTTACAAACTGAAGATTTATGACAACCCTGCTTCAAGCAAGTCTGTTGGTACCATTGTTCAACAGCGTTCGTTCAGTTCCTGTCTCTGTGTCACATTTTTGTTAATTCTCATGATATTTCAGGCTTTTTCATAATTATTGTATTGGTTCTCAGGATCTGTAATTAATGATCTTTGACATTACTGCTATGAATTGCCGAAGGCTCAGATGATGGTTAGCATTCTTTTTAGCAATATTTTAATATTAAGTAAGGTGTATACTTTGTTTTTTTAGACAGTGCTATTGCACTTACTACCCAGTATGGTGTAAACGTAACTCTGTAGGCTTTGGGAAACAAAAGAATTTGTGTGACTCACTTTTTTGCCGTAGTCACTTTACTGCAGTGATCTGGAACCGAACCCACAGCATCTCTGAGGTCTGCCTGCATTATTGAATGATTTTGTTGTTTTTCAGTTGCTAAGTCATGTCGGACTCTCTTGTGAACCCGTGGACTATAGCACACCAGGCTCCTCTGTCCTCCACTGTCTCCTGGAGTTTGCTCAAATTCACGTCCATTGAGTCAGTGATGCTATCGAACCATCTCATCTTCCCCTTCTCCTTTTGCCTTCAATCTATCTTTCCCAGCATCAGGGTCTTTTCCAGTGAGTCAGCTTTTCACTTCAGGTGGCCCAAGTACTGGAGCCTCAGCTTCAGCAATAGTCCTTCCAGTGAATATTCAAGGTTGATTTCCTTTAGTATTGACTGGTTTGATCTCCGTGCAGTCCAAGGGACTCTCAAGAGTCTTCTCCAGCACCACAGTCTGAAAGCATGAATTCTTTGGCTCTCTTCTTTATGCTCCAGCTCTCACATCCACACATGATTACTGGAAAAATTACAGCTTTGACTTTACGGACCTTTGATTAGTATGCTGCAATTTTTATTGATTAGTTATGACAGCGTCTGAAGTGAACTGGGGTAACTGGGAATCCAGGAGGCTGCCTGGGTCACTTTGACACCTCACCTCTCTGGACTTTAAGTTACTAACTTGCAGAGCAAGAGATTTTGGTCCCTTCCTGGTGTCATCAGGGTTTTTAAAGACAAAAGTGGGATTCATGTGAGAATTTATACAGTGACCGCTAGAGGGCAGTAGCTGGTTAATCAGTAGAGCCCAGGAAGGCAAATGTGGACAAAGACAGAAGCAGGCTTGGCTTTTCTCCTCCTCCTTCCCATCCCCTTGCCTGGTACCCCCCTCCCCCTCCTCCCTGGTTTACACTAAGCTCATAAAGCTCATTAAGAGGAAAGCTGGCCTATTGAAAATACTACTTTTCATATATTTTCCAACTTAACAGCTTGACACAAATCTCCAAGGGGTTTACATAAGCTTTAAGTAGGTTGAATAAATAAAACCTTGACTCAATTTAATTTAACAAGTATTTATTGAATATCCACATGTAGACCAGAATCAGATTAGTAACTAAGTGCCTTGGAATTGGAACATTTCTCCTCTTTTTGTTAACAGAATTGGATAGTGGAAATAAGGCTTTCAATGGCTTTTATAAAGGCCTCCTCCTGGTTCTTCTGTAGTTCTCCACCCAGCTTGCAGTCTTTCTTGTGATGGAGAACCTGAATTGGGAACCTGGACAAGAGATGCTATGGGCCACACCTCTGACTGTGAGGGTTTGGATTGTAGGGGAACCGCTGAGCTGAGACGTCCTTTCCTAGGAGAAAGAGTAGCTCTTCTGACATCATTCTCTGCTTATTAACCCATCACTGTGGGTAGGATGCTGCACTGGGCAGTCAAAGGGGGGAAAAACCTGCATCTGTTTCCTGTGAAATATCTTTCAGAGTGACTGGCCTACCCAAGCTTCTCGACCAAGTGAACTAAATTTATGTACCTCTTCCTATGGTTCAAGCGAAGGAAAGTGACAGCCTAGAACAGATGAGAAGACTAGGAAGGTCCCCCAGCTCAAAGATATCCTCTCTCCATATTTCATCAAGTGACTCACCTAGGTTAAAAAGCAAACTCTCACAAAAGCGAACGACCAGGGCTTCTCTGGTGGCTCAGTGGTAAAGAACGCACCTGCCAGTGCAGGAGTCCTGGGTTCCATCCCTAGTCTGGAAAGATCCTGCGTGCCGTGGAGCAACTAATCCGGCGCACCACGACTACTCAGCCTGTGCGCTGGAGCCCAGCTGCTGAAGCCTGGGCATCCTAGAGCTCATGCTTTGCAACAAGAGAAGCCACTGCAGTGAGCAGCCCACACTCCACAACCAGAGAGTAGTCCCCACTCGCCACAGCTGAAGCAAAGTCCATGTAGCAGTGAAGACCCAGCACAGCCATAAACAAATAAACAACAATTATTTTAGAAAAGAAAGCTAACAGAGGATAAAGGAATAACGGATAAACCTGAAGGATAAAGCCTATGAAGCTTATTGACTCTGGATGAATACCGCTATGTTCTTATTTCTCAGTTCCCCCTGGCCTGAGTGAGGCAGCCTTGAAATCTTTGGCTTCCAGACTGTGGGGGGCACTGTGGATTTTCCTTGCAGCAGGCAGCCCAGCTCCACTTTTGCCTCGTTTTTTTTATTGGTTGGAATTGCCAGATTCTTTCCCAGCCCCTCCTGCAGTTAGGGATAGGCCTGTGACCCTTCTAGCTGAAAGGAAGCCTACTGGGGGCTTCTAGGAAAGGTTACCATCCTTGGTAAGTGAGGCCTGCACAAGGTAAAGAGCCCCTATTTCCTGCTTGGAATGATGCTCATGTGAGGACTTACTACTTAGAGCTACTGCAGCCTTTCTGCCACCATGAGGGAAGAAATCCCTAACAAACTGATGATGAAGAGTAGACTTGGAGCTACTACAGCCTTTCTGCCACCATGAGGAAGAAATCCCTAACAAGCTGACAGTGAAGAGTGGAATGTGGAAAGAGTCTGGTCCTTGATAAGTTGGTGAAGCAACAGCACCAACCTGTAACTGCCCACTTCCAATCTTATTCTGTGAAAATAAATCTCTAATATGATTGGGGGCAGGAGGAGAAGGGGACGACAGAGGATGAGATGGTTGGATGGCATCACCAACTCAATGGACATAAGTTTGGGTAAACTCCAGGAGTTGGTGATGGACAGGGAGGCCTGGTGTGCTGAGGTTCATGGGGTCGCAAAGAGTTGGACATAACGAACAACTGAACTGAACTGAGCTGATGTGTACTACTTCCAGTCAAATATTCCATTACTTATTAATAAGGATAGCAAACACTCACAAGATACTTACACTGTATGCCAGGTGCCCTTTTACGTATATTAACTCACTTTGCTCCTGTAACAACCTCGTGAGGAATTTTTACCCTCATTTTGCCAATGAGGAAGCTGAGGCACAGAAAGGCTTAACTGATTTGCCTGAGCTTACTTGCTGGGTGAGGGCTTCCCTGGTGGTTCAGATGGTAAAGAATCTGCCTGCAATGCAGGAGACCTGGGTTTGATCCCTGGGTTGGGAGGATCCCCTGGAGAAGGGAATGCAGGCAAACTATTTCAGTATTCTTGCCTGAGTGGAGAATTCCATGGACAGAGGAACCTGGCCTGCCACAGTCCATGGGTTCACAAAGAGTCGGGCACAACTGATTGACTAAGACAACAACAAGCTGCCGGGTGATCTGGCTCCAGAGTTCCCACTCTTACAGTCTTATAACTGGAAAGATAACCAATGTAACAACAACAAAAGAAGTTTGCAGTAGATCAGATATATTGTAGATAACAGCTTTCAAGTAGTATTGAACCAAATAATAGATACCATGAGCCAGAGCATGGAAATTAAGAGATCAGAGGTCTCATTCTGGAGCAGGCTTCTCAGCTGCTGTTGTCCTATTTTCCTGATCGGTCACTGGCCACCTGTGCCAAAGTTAGTGGTCACTCTTTGTAGAGAATCCATCGTGTCCATGTTCTCGCATCTGGGTTACTACCAGCCACCCAGTCTCCCCTGCACTGAGCAGCTTCGAGTCATACTTGGGTTCTCCCTGTCCCTCAGCCTCCAGAGCCAGTGTTTACCATGGGTTATCTATTCTCTTTCAAAAATGCTTCTCAAAGTTGACCCTTCCCCCTGCTGCCTCCTGTTTGGTCTCCCTAACCCGTTTTTCCTTCCTCTGCTCCCAAATTACGTACTCCCTCCATTCAACCTCTAGTTCCCTTAAAATCACGACACACGCGGTACATCATGCATTACACCTCTGTGCCCCATTACCTGTAGGGGCAATCCCCCACTGAATGTAGCCTAACAAGGCTCCCATGTTCTAGCCCCAACCTAACTGTCCTCCGGCTGCCTTCCCTCCCATGAAACCTGGGCTGCAGCTACACACACCTTCTCACTATTTCACAAAGTGCCAGGCACTTCATGAGACATCCTATTCCCTCTGCTTATAAATAGCCCCCCTTCACCTGGCAAATTTCCACTCTTCTTTCAAGACTCAACTCAAACACCACCTCCACCGCAGTCTTCCCAGCATCCCCCAGGAGAGATATTCTTCCTCCTGGATTTCTGGCATGGTTCTCGATATATACCATCAGCAGACCATTTCCATGGTCTCTTAGGGTGTATCAGTTTATATATAATATTATGTATTTGAGAGCAATACTCCTCTGGTTCTTTTATATTCATTGTGTGCCTGGAACTCACTACACCCAATAAATGATCATGAGTGAATTTTAAAACCTGTTCGTTGAAGTTTGTGCCTTTCAGCAACCGGCAGTAATGTAATCGACTGGATGTGTAACAGCTTCTATATCATGAAGAGAAAACCCAGCAGGACCGCACTCCTATGCATAGTTTTTAGGAGAATGGAATACAATCCAGGTGCACAGTGATGAAATGTGTACTCTTGTTTTAATGAAGACCATGTGCTGAGGAATCAGTAGATAAGCATTTCGATTTTGTTTCTTTCTCTTCTTAGAGTTAAAGTAGTACAGTTTACTTAGCCTTCAGAGAAGGTGAGCTGCCAGAATGGGTTTTTGTGGGTGCTTTTATATTTTCGGTTAATTTTTTAAAGTTTATTTTATTTAAGAATAGTTAGTGTACAGTGTTGTGGCAACTGCTAATCTCCATGTTTGTGAGTCTGTTTCTGTCTCATAGATAAGTTCATGTATTCATATTTTAGATTTCACATATAAGTGATATCATTTGATATTTGTCTTTCTGACTTCCTTTACTTAGTGTGATCATCTCCAGGCCATCCATGTTGCTGAAAATAGCATTACTGCCTTCTTTTTGGCTAAGTAATATTCCTTTGTGTGTGTGTGTGTGTGTGTGTGTGTGTATACCATATCTTTATCCATTCATCTGTTGCTGGCCATTTAGGTTGCTTCCATGTCTTGGCCATTGTGAATAATGCTGCTATGACCATAAGCATGCATGTATGTTTTTGAATTATGTTTGTCCAGATATCTGCCGAAGAGTGGGACTGTTGGATCATTTGGCAGCTTTATTTTTAGCTTTCTGAAGAACCTCCATACTCTTTTCCACAGTGGCTACATTTTTGTTTAACGTTAAGGCAACTTTGAAAGCACATTTATTGTGCTTTCAAAATAAAGCCCAGAATCTAAGTTATCTGTCCTCAGATTATAATGTTGGTTAGCAAAAGAGTCAAAACTAAAATCTTCTAATTCATATTCTTTCCACCAAGCTGTCCTACCGTGAGCAGGACTGTGTCTCTATTGAAATAGCACATCTTGTAATACACATACCCAGACATTGGGGAAGGAGGTGTTTAATTTTGAGTTTCAGTCTCATTATATCTTATGTAATTTATAATATCTTTAGTAAACATTTTGTTTTTGGCTATGCCTCACGGGCTTCCCTGATGGCTCAGACGGTAAAGAATCTGCCTGTAATGAAAGGCAAGATGCACTGAAGAAGGGAATGGCAATCCACTCCAATATTCTTGCCTGGAGAATCCCACGGACAGAGGAGCCTGGTGGACTGTATACAGTCCATGGGGTCGCAAAGAGTCGGACACGACTGAGCAACCCAGCATGTGCACATGTATAGCATGTGGAACCTTGGTTCCCTGACCAGGAATTGAACCCGGGCCCCTTGCAGTGGAAGTGCAGAGTCTTAACCACTGGACTAACAGTGGAAATCCCAGTAAACCTTTGTTTTTCATCTGTTCTCAATGAGAAATGTCCATTTACAATTAAATATTCGAAAATGAGGATGCAGAGGACTGGTTAAAGTCTAAATTCTGTGTCAGTGCTTATATGCAAATGCTGTCTTTGTTAAGAGCCAGCAGCATGATTCTGTAACATTATATTTGTGTTCACCTTTTTATATGGACAGTCTGTTTTCCCAGCAATACTGAGAAATACTGGAAAACCAGCACTCCATCTCACTCTTCTTTTTATCTACTAGCGTCACTTACAGTTTGCCACCTATGGCTGGCACTCACGCCTATTTTTTTCTCATCAGTCCTAACTACAGTGCAGTGAGGCATAAGAAAGATACAGCTCAGAGAATGGAAGGCCGTGCCCAGTCTCCTCTGCCTCTCCATCCTTGCTTTTGATGTTGTGACAAGTATTGCCAGCTCGTGCGTTGAATAAGTTGCCAGTAAATGTCTGTTAGATTGAACCTCTTCTAGACTTGCTATTGTTTTTGATCTAGGGGTGTGTGTGTGTGTGTGTGTGTGTGTGCATGCTCAGTTGTGGTCGTGTCTGACTCTTTGCGACCCCATAGACTATAGCCTGCCAGGCTCCTCTGTCCATGGGATTTCCAGGCAAGAATACGGGAGTGGGTACCCATTCCCTTCTCCAGGGGTTCTTCTGGCCCAGGAAGGAATCCCAAGTCTCTTGAGTCTCCTGTATCGGCAGGCGGATTCTTTACCCCTGTGCCACCTTAGTGTTTGGCCTGTTCTCACAGTCGCTGAAAACTCACTCCCACCATCAGAGGTAAAAGGAAGCCCTGACCAGCCATCACAATACATACCTGATCACATACATTTGCAGACATTTTATTTTATGGGCCACACTTCATGGTATGTAAGATCTTAGTTCCCTGACCAGGGATGGAACCTGCACCCCCTGCATTGGAAGCATAGTCTTAACCACCAGACCACCAGTGAATCCCCTTGATGCATTTTTATACATAATAATAATAAAAAAACCCAAACCCTAAGAAATCTAAAATGATAATATAAAAAAGTAGAAGTAGGCGCTAGCATATAAGAAGTGAGGGAATGAAGGGGACTTCCCTGGTGGTCCAATGGTTAAGGCTCTACGTTCCCAATGCAGGGGGCTTGGTTTCGATCCCTGGTCAGGGGACTAGATATTCTGCAACTAAGATGTGGCTAGGAAGACAATGAGGGTGCGTAGGTGAACGAGAGGATTCCAGATGAACCATTGGCCCACAAATGGTGTCATTGTTTAATAGTTAATGAAACTATGAAAGTGTAAAGTGAAAGTGGCTCAATCACGTTTGACTCTTTGCGACCCCATGGACTATATAGTCCATGCAATTCTCCAGGCCAGAATACTGGGTTGGGTAGCCTTTCCCTTCTCCAGGGGATCTTCCCAACCCAGGAATTGAACCCAGGTCTCCTGCATTGCAGGTGGATTCTTTACCAGCTGAGCCACAAGGGAAGCCCAAGAACACTGGAGTGGGTAGCCTACCCCTTCTCCAGGGGATCTTCCTGACCCAGGAATTGAACCAGGGTCTTCTGCATTGCAGGCAGATTCTTTGCCAGCTGAGCTATCAAGGAAGCACTGATGAAACTATACATGGTGCAAAGTTTATCGGCCTCAGCCCATGTCCATAACAAAGCACTTACAGTGTCCCTTGCTGGGCCAACCAGGTGCGGTGGCATACAGACCAAACACTGCTGCCACACAGCCTCCTTTTTGGATGCCCCCAGCTGAAGAGGAGCAGAGGCTGTTGCATTTTGGGGAGCTGGCACGGAACTACAATTATCCAGTCCCTCCTGCCCCTGCCTTCCAGGCAGGCCTTCTTGAAACTCAAGTCAGTTTTCTGAGCATCTTGGCTTTCTTCTCATCTCCAGTCAACATCATCAGCAATCTTTGGCCTTGAAGCGGGGCAGGGGAGGGGGGAAGCCAAAAGCTGCTCTCTTTTTTAAAAAAGGAAAGCCTTTGCATTAGGAGGACTTTGTCCTGCAAGGGCAGGTTACACTCCCCCCCATCACCCCACCCAGCCGCAATAACACATTATACCCTTGGCTGGATTTATGGCCTCCCTCGCTCCCCCCTTGCCGGGGAGAAAAAAAGGGCACGGCTTTGAGAAAAACAAGTATCAAGGGTTGATGTGTGTGCTGAACTTTAAAATGCTAAATGACGGTGAAAAATATTTTGGAAAAGAAACGATCTTCCAAATTGTGCTACATAGTAAAGTTAATGGAGCCCATATGGCGTCTACTAAGACTTAGAAAAACAAACTAAAAACAATACTTTAGCACCCGCCAGGCTGAAATGTGATCTACTTCTTAATATTCACTCAACCCAGAGTAAAATGCTTTAAAATGGTAATGATCCCAAAGTGCAGGCTGAGCTCGGTGGATAAACAACAGACGTCAAACAACAGTGGGGGTGGGGAGGGAGGGGGTGTTCTGTTCTGATCCCAGCTCCAGCAAATCAGCCAAAGGGCTTAATCTTCTGGTTCCTTCTCAGTTTTCTCAGCTCTAAAATGGGGCTAGCAGGACTTCACAAAGGGTTTTTGTAAGTCATACTAGGACGACTGTAAAGCGCTTTACAAATGTTGAAGAACTGATGCTTTTTCCATAACTGGTTTTTGTAACATCCTTCATTACCCATTCGGTGGTGTGGAAATAAGCTGAGGAGCCAAAAGAGCACAGAGGCTATTTATATGGAGCTTGCTGTGGGGAGGGAGGCAGCCACCGCCACTTGCATTAGGCAGAGCCTCAGGGCAGAGAGAGTGGGGAGGAAGCTTCATAATAAGAAAAACGGAAGGCTTTGGAGGTGCCCTGGCTGGAGGTCCTTGGCATGGAGAGGGTGGACTTGGGTTACCAAAAAGTGGGGCATGCTGTGTGATTGGTTTGGGGGACATCTTCGGCTTTCTCAAGTTGGTACTGGGGCTGCTGAGTTGGAAGCTGACTGGTTTGGTTTTCCCAGCTAGTTGCGGTAAAAGTTGTGAGTCAGAGTTCTATTGTCTTAAACAGTTTGGCCATTGTCTATTTGTATGTTTGGTCTCGCAGTGGAAAATAGAAGATGAGAGGGATCTGATCACCCCAGATCAAAACTAGACACCTGCCTAGTAGCCTAGGGAATAACTTGTACTTTTTATACCTTTTCTTCACTTTCAGAAGCAGCAAATTTAGAAGCCAGACTGATGAGCCAACAATTTCACTCTGTGAAATCAATGGGCACCATGGCTGGGTGAACAATGAGAGGGGTGGGGAGGGCGGACGGGTGGGTGGTGACTCTAGTCCTCCCCCCAGAACATCCCAGGGACCTGAGCCGAGTCAGGTAACCTCTCAGGGCTTCAGTTTTCTTGTGAATAGGGAGAGAATTCCTATCTGTCTAGCCTATCTCATTGTTGGGTTTTGAGAATAAGTGGCTTCATGTTTGTAAAAGGATCCCATAAAGCAGGTATTTAAAACTCTGTAAAGGAGGTATTTTATAAGGCATTTTAGAAGTTTGAGAAGGAAGACTGTAGCTTAAGCCTTTGAAGTTTCACTGCATGGGCTGGAGTCTTGAAAATTTTCTGTGTCCTGTGGGAAGACAGACTAACTCTCTCAGACTCCCCACCTGTCCCACCTCTGCCTCCGTTAGGGCTGCCTCGTCCCCACACCTCTGTGCCTCCGTTTTCTTTTTTCTTTTTGCCACGCCACTCGACTTCCAGGATCTTAGTTCCCTGACCAGGGGCTGAACTGGTGTTCTCTTCATTGGCAGCTCAGAGTCCTAACCGCTGGGACCACCAGGGAATTCCCTGCACCTCCATTTTCCATCTTTGTGAGTAGGGTAACTAGAAACTTAAAAATTTCTTTAGTTCCTTGCAGGCAATTTGCATGCTCAACTTGCACCCCCACTGATTCATCCATCTGTTCAAAAACAATGGGTGTCTTGTTGTAAGGTTTTGGGTTTTTTTTTTAATCTTTCTTTCGGCTCTGCTGGGTCTTTGGACTTCCCTGGTGGCTCAGACGGTAAAGCGTCTGTCTACAATGCGGGAGACCTGGGTTCGAGCCCTGGGTTGGGAAGATCCCCTGGAGAAGGAAATGGCAATCCACTCCAGTACTATTGCCTGGAAAATCCCATGGACAGAGGAGCCTGGCAGGCTGCAGTCTATGGGGTCGCAAAGAGTCGGACACGACTGAGCGACTTCACTTCACTTCACTGCTGGGTCTTCACTGCTATGTGAGGGATTTCTCTAGTTGTAGTGCTTGGGCTTGTCATTGCGGTGGCTTCTCTTATTGCACAACTTGGGCTCTAGGGTGTACAGGGTTCCATGCTAGTTCTGGTGCATGGGCTTAGTTGCCCCTCAGCGTGTGGGATCTTCCTGGGCCAGGGGTTGAACCCGTGTCTGCTGCATTGGGAGGCGGATTCTTAACCACTGGACCACCCAGGAAGACCTTGTTAGTTTTAAATGAAGTAATAAATCTTTAATTTGTTATTAAAATTTCTAATATAATATTGGCAGTTATAACCAGTATAAACAGAATCTCTATAGATCAACAGTAGTTAAGAGTGCAAAGGTACTCTGAGACCAAAATATCCATTAACTACTGTTTTAGACAATTTTATCCTGGGGTCGCAAAGAGTTGGACACGACTGAGTGACTGAACTGAACTGAATCCTTTTTTTTCATCTAATGATTCTACACCTAGGATTCCATTTAAGGACATAGAATTGCACATAAAAATGTATGCAGTTTGTTTCTTGCAGCACATTTATTGGTAGAATCAACCTAAGACTCTGGATATGATTAGTTTATCTGAATATGATTAAATAATTCATAGTACATTTATAAGGTAGAGTATTATATAGTTAGTGAACATGCAAAGAATTTTAATGATACAGATAACTAATTTTCATAAAGGTGCCAAGAATATGCAATGGGAAAAGGTCTATCTCTTCAATAAATGGTGTTGGAAAAAATTGAATATCCACATGCAAAAGAATGAAATTGGACCCTCATCTTACACTATATAAGAAAATCAACACAAAATGGATTAAGGACTTAAATTTAAGACGTGAAGCCATAAAACTCCTAGAAGAAAACACAGGCAGTAAACTCTTTGATATCAGTCTCAGCAATATCTTTTTTTGATCTGTCTCCTCAGGCAAGGGCAAGAAAAGCAAAAATAAATAAGTGGGACTACATCAAACTAAAAAGCTTTTGCATTGAGAAGGAAATCATCAACTAAATGAAAAGGCAGTCTACTGAATGGGAATATAATATTTGCAAATGATATATCCAATAAGGGGATAATATTCAAAATAGTCAAAGAATTCATATAACTCAAAATTTTAGAAATAAGCAATCAGATTAAAAAAATGGGTGGAGAACCTGAATAGACATTTTTCCAAAGAAGATATACAGATGGTCAGCAGGCACATGAAAATATGCTCAGTATCATTAATTATGGAAATGCAAATAAAAACTGCAATGAAGTATCAGTCCACACCAGTTAGGGAGTTTATTATCGGAAAGACCAGTGATAAGCGCTGGTAAGGAGATACAGAGAAAAGGGAATCTTTGTACACTGTTGGTGGGAATGTAGACTGGTACAGCTATAATGGAAACTTGTGTGGAAGTCTCTCAAAAAATTAAAAATAAAACTACCATTTGATCTAAAGATTCCACTTCTAGGTTTTCATCCAAAGTAAGTGAAATCATGGTCTTAAAGAGATATCTGTACCCCCATGTTCATTACAGCATTATTTCCAAAAGCCAAGATATGGAGACAACTTAAATGTCCATCAACAGATGTATGGAAAAAGAAGATGTGGTATCTATTAGCACCTATCTATCTATTCATCTATAATAAAACATTATATAGACTTAGAAAAAAAGGATATTCTGCTATCTGCAACAGCAAGGATGAACCTGGAAGATATTGTGCTTAGTGAAATAAGTCAGATAGAGAAAGACAAATACTGTATGCTATCACTTATATATGGACCCTTAAAAAAAGAGTTGAACTCATAGAAACAGAACAGAATGGTAGTGCCAGAAGTTGGGGGCACTGGGGGAACAGGGAGATGTTGGTCAAAGGGCACAAATTTCAGGGAATTCCCTGGCAATCTAGTGGTGGACTCCATGATTCCACTTCAGAGGGCATGGGTTTGATCCCTGGTCCAGAAACGATGATCTGAGCAAGCTGAGTGGTGTGACCAAAAAAGCCGGTTGGGGCTGGGGGCGCAGGGAGAGGGAGGAACAAACTTCAAATCTAAGATGGATACATTCTGAAAATCTAATGTGTAGCATCGTGACTATGATGAATAGTATTCGTGCTTTTGGGGACTTCTCTGGTGGTCCAGTGGCTAAGAGTCTGTTCCCAATGCAGGGGGCCAGGGTTGGATCCCTGGTCAAGAAACTATAGATGTAATATGCCACAGCAAATAAATCCTATGCTCCAAGGAAAGAACCTACCTGCCACAACAAAGATTGAAGATCCTGTATGCTACAACTAAATTTGTACTCTTGAAATTTGCTAGGACAGTGAGTCTTAAGCAGTCTCACATATATTCAAAAAGGTAACTGTGAAGTGGGGAATGTGTAAATTAACTTGATTATATAATGTTTTTTTTAATATTTATTTGTGTACATTGGGTCTCAATTGCGGCACAGGGGATCTTTCCTTGTGGTGCGGGAACCCTATAGTTGTGGCTCGTGGGCTCACTAATTGCAGCCCACAGGCTTAGTAACTCTGAGGCATGTGGAATTTTTAGTTCCCTGACCAGGGATAGAACCTGAGTCCCCTGCGTTATAAGGCAGACTCTTAACCCCTGGACCACCAGGGAAACTCAGTTTGTAGTGATAATTTTACAACATGTATCTATGTGAAAGCATCACACTGTACATTTTAAATATAATTTTATTTGTTAATTGTCCCTCAAGAAATCTGGGAAAGATAATGTTAATGACATGGGTAAATGCTAGCAGGAAAATATTAAATGAAATGTAAAACTATATTAGGTATAATCCCGATTTTGTATATATGTTGTTTTATGGGTGTGTAAAGGCTTAAAGACCATTTACCAGATACACCAAACTTAACAGTGATTATCCACTTTTGGGTCATTGGACTTCAGGTGATTTTGTTTCATTACATTTACCTGTATTTTACAAATTTCTATAAGAAATGAAAAATATCATGTTATAACTCAGTTCAGTCACTCAGTCGTGTCTGACTCTTCGTGATCCCGTGACTGCAGTATGCCAGGCTTCCCTGTCCATCACCAACTCCTGGAGCTTGCTCAAACTCATATCCATCGAGTCAGTGATGCCATCCAATCGTCTCATCCTCTGTTGTCCCCTTCTCCTGCCTTCAATTTTTCCTAGCATCAGGGTCTTTTCCAGGGATTTGGCTCTTCACATCAGGTGGCCAAAGTATTGGAGTTTCAGTTTCAGCTTCAGCATCAGTCCTTCCAATAAATATTCAGGGCTGATTTCCTTTAGGATGGACTGGTTGGATCTCTTTACAGTCCAAGGGACTCTCAAGAGTCTTCTCCAACACCACAGTTCAAAAGCATCTATTCTTCAGCTCTTAGCTTTCTTTATAGTCCAACTCTCACATATGTTCATGACTACTGGAAAAACCATGGCTTTGACTAGATGGATCTTTGTCGGCAAAGTAATGTCTCTGCTTTTGAATTTGCTGTCTAGGTTGGTCATAACTTTTCTTCCAAGGAGCAAGTGTCTTTTAATTTCATGGCTGCAGTCACCATCTGCAGTGATTTTGGAACCCAAGAAAATAGTCTGTCACTGTTTCCATTGTTTCCCCATCCATTTGCCATGAAGTGATTGGACCGGATGCCATGATCTTAGTTTTCTGAATGTTAAATTTTAAGCCAACTTTTTGACTCTCCTCTTTCACTTTCATCAAGAGGCTCTTTAGCTTTTCTTCACTTTCTGCCATAAGTGTGGTGTCATCTGCATATCTGAGGTTATAATGTTGCTATAATTATAACAACATAATTTTAAAATGCAGAAGTTATTTTAAAAACACTTATAACATCACATTTATATTTTTAGTACAGAAGCATCTAACCTTCCCAAAGGACAAGGATCCATAATTTGTGTTTTTGGGAGAAGAAGCATTTGCTATAATAAGCATGAAAGCGTGTATGTGTATGTATGTGTGTTAGTTGCCTAGTTGAGTCTGACTCACTGAGACCCCATGTACTGTTGCCCACCAGTATCCATGGGATTTTCCAGGCAAGAATACTGGAGTGGATTGCCATTCCCTTTTCTAGGGGAATCTTCTTGACCCAGGGATTCAATTTGCATCTCCTGCATTGCAGGCAGTTTCTTTACCACTGAGCCACCAGGGAAGCCAAAAGCATATATAACTACAGCTTAAATATATAATCGTGTGCCTGGAGTCTGAAAAGTCATCTTTTTCATAAAATACCTCTTTTTGTAAACTACCATGGGATAGTCTAGAAATCAGTCACACCAGGGGGAATGGGCAGAGGTCATTGACCCAGTATAGATGTATGACTAAGGACACAGGCTTTGGAGAAAATGCCAAGATGAAAAGATAAGCCTGAGGGGAAAAGATAGATGGACTTTCACTTCTATAAGCCAAGTCCCTGTAGAATCTGAGAGTCAGCCAGGGCTGGGGTGGGGCAGGCAGCGGCAGGTGATTGGAAGAAGACCAAAGAAGCCATTGGCAACAGGGAGCTATGGTGATGGAGTGTCAGGCACCGATCCCAGGGGTGCGCTGAGGCATTTAAGGAGCCAGTGCCACGGTCCCCAATTCAAGGGGCCGCGGATAAAAGTGGGAAAGCCTGGGTTCAGAGATACGTTTGAAAGACCTCACTCAGACATACAAAGTTCACCCAAGAGACCTGGATCTAATTTCTGCTTCATAGGGTTATTGTGGGGTTAGATGAAATATGACAGGTGAAATATTCAGCAGACAGCCCCCACAGTACAACTCAATCCAAGGCACATTACTGTTTATATTCATTACTGTTGTTATAGTTATGATTGTTGTTCTGCCTTTCTTGATTCTCATAAATGGGCTTGGGCATATGTGAGTAAGAATCATGGTTCCTCAGGTGACACTTGGCCTAACAGACAAAGCCTAGACTTTCTTCACTAAAGACCACTTGGGTGCGGACTTTCCTGGTAGTCCATTGGTTAAGTAGCCGCCTGCCAAGGCAGCGGACCCAGGTTCGATCCTGGTCCAGTAAGATCCCATGTGCCTTGGGATCCTAAACTCATGAGCTGCAACAAGAGAGGCCACCACAATGAGATACCCTTGCACCATAACTAAAGAAAGCCCACATGCAGCCACAGAGACCCACTGCAGCCAATAATAATAATAAAAAAATAAAAATTAAAAATTAAAAAAATATCATCCAGGTGGTGTCCAGGCGGGAACCTAGGTCAAGGGTGATTCATGGTGACATAGCTGGCTATCAGTCTTCTCATGTGGAGTGTCAGCTCCATCTCTGCATCACACCCGTATACACAGCCACAAAACAAAGCTTTACCGCCTTCCTTATTGTGTCTCTGGAATAGGAGGGAGCCGAAGCAGCATTCACTTTCTTCTCTTAAGCTTTAAGTTATAATGCTGACAAACATCATGCCTTTTTGGATTAAGAAACAGAATCACACATGTAAGTTATGAATCATACCTTAATCCAGTTGACTAGACCTTGTGTAACCTTTTTTGAGGTGTTATAAACGTTTACCTTCAAATTTCCAACATTATAAGATAGAACCATAACAAAGAAGAAAAAGGGGGAATTTCCCCTACCCATTTCTATGCCCTTCACTCAAAGTTAAGAAAATAAGCCCACACCTTTTGCTGTTACCTGTATCAGATTCTGCTCCCCAGCCTTGTTTTCTTAGAGGTTCAAGCTCAAATCCGTGCAAGTTTGGACCCATTTTAAAATAGGACTTGTTGTTTAGTCACTAAGTTGTGGCCGATTCTTTGCAACCCTTTGGACTGTAGCCTCCCAGGCTCCTCTGTCCATGGGATTCTCCAGGCAAGAGTACTGGAATGGGTTGCCATTTCTTCCTCTAGAGGATCTTCCTGACCCAAGGATCCAACCCGTGTCTCCTGCACTGGGAAATGGATTCTTTGCCACTGAGCCAGCAGGACTCAGGAAGCTAGTAATTTCCACTTGGGCCCTTGTTATGAACTTTACACTCTAGCAAATTATAAAACCTACAGTAATTAGTTTTCTTTTTTTTCCTTGCCTAGCATCCCTTCTACTTCTTGGGTAGCACTATCTTTTTTATTTTTTTGGTGAGCTTAGGGGATCAGAGAGGGTGGGATCAGAGGGTCAATGCCTCCTTGATCCCATATAGACTTGGTGGAACTCTCACAGTACTCTGCTTATGAAACAGAAGACTTTTTAGACTCCAAATATTATATGATTAGATATTTAAGCAGAGGCTGTATTCACCATGCCCTGAGATTCTGATTCAACAGGAGCAGGAGTATCATTATTTTTTAAGTTCCCCAGATGGTCCTAGGATGCAGAAGACAGGTTGAGGTCCACTAGACAGGGCAATCAAGCTGTGACAGTGAGACCCTGGGATTGCCTATCTCTCACCAGCTCAAGGGACTCTCCTACCCCCTGCCCATTCTCCATCTTCTCGCTGGTGAATTTCCATCTGGCTTATCCATGTTATAAAGTGGAGAGTTGTGCTGTAAAGTTCTATGGAATTAAGATTTTTAGTTTTTTAAAAAACTCACCAGAGTTGGTGAATCACTTGTGACATTTTTATTATTCTCAGACCTGACTTGGGTTTCTGTTAGCCTAAACAGACTCTGCCGTTCCCAAACATGGCATATTTGTGTTAATGGGAGTGTTATTCTGCCAGCTTGGCAAGAACGCTAGTGATGAGAAGCAGCAAAGGCAGTTCAGAGGCTGTTTCTAGGCTGTCATGGGCATCTTCTACTAGGAAACTTCTCCTATAGTGGAGACAGACCCAAGATGCAATAATATCAAAACCAGCCTTGTGAGTATGTGAAAGGGCATACTTTTGGACTTACAGAGCCACATGGACACTAGAATTATGATTCAGACACTGATGTAGGACTCCTCTTGTCCTATCTCCAAAACATATATTTTAAATTCTTTAAATCGAGATTTGGTGGTCCAGTGGCTGACTGCATGCTCCCTGTGCAGGGGGCCTGGGTTCAGTCCCTGGTCACGGAACCAGATCCCACACGCTGCATGTAACTAAAGATCCCGCACGCCGCAACCAAGACCCAGCACGGCCAAGTAAGTGATTAAAATATCAATAAACCAAGACTTTAAAAGATAATGGACACATGGATTTGTTTGAGCCCGTGCTCTGGAATGCACACACTGTGCCCAGTTTTGTCTCACAGAGATTCCCCCGTAACAAACTAGACCATGGCCTTCGCTGGGGAACATCGTTCGCTATCTCCCCAGCAGCAGCAGCTGGAAATGCCTGCTCGCACGTTTCATGTTCACTGATCCATCGGCTACCAAGGCGCAGGGCAGAAAGTATTTAATTCCTCATCCCGAGGTTCACCTCCCACCTGCTTTCCAGTTCAGTGGCAGAGATGCCTGTTGTAACCTTCTCTGAGTTCCTAAAAGCCAGTGATCTCTGGCCAAGCTGCCTTTGTATTGGTGAAATCCAAAGGGACCTGAGACGGTTTTCCTTGTCTCATGCATCCGTTTACCAAGCAGCGATGGAGCCCCTTCTCTGTGTCAGGCATACCAGACATTCAGATACAATGAATGGGGACTTCCCTGGAGGGCCAGCGGTTAAGACTGCCCTTCCACTGCAGGGGCGCGGGTTCAGGCCCTGTTGGGGGACTTAAGATCCAGCATGCCTTGTGGTGTGGCCAGAACCCCGCCCCCCAAATGAAAAAAACACAATGAATGAACAATTACAACAAATTGTGCTATACATGACCCTAGAGGGAGGAGCAAAGCTGTGCAGAGAGACAGTTTTCTTAGAAAATTGAAGACTTTTTTTTGAACACAGGAAGCATGTTCAAGTTGGGTCTTGAAGAGTATGGGGGAGTTCCCCTAAGAGAAAAGTGGAGAATGGTATTCTAGGCAGAAAGAATACGATATACAAAGGCATATGAGTTTTAAAAAAGAAAAAAGAAAGAAAGAAAAATCAGGGCAACTTTGAGCATAGTGAGAAATTCAATATCACTAGAGCAATGCGTTTTGTTGTTTAGTTGCTAAGTCGTGTCCAACTCTTTTGCAGCCCCATGGACTGTAGCCCACCAGGCTCCTCTGTCCGTGGGATTTCCCAGGCAAGAATACTAGAGTGGGTTGCCATGCCCTCCTCCAGGGAATCTTCCCCACCCAGGGGTCGAACCTGAGTCTCCTGCATCTCCTGAATTGGCAGGCAGATTCTTTACTACTGAGCCACCTGGAAAGCCCCAGAGCAATGGGTATGTGGGAATAAAATTGTACATAAGGTTAGCAAGGTAGTTTTGGGCGAAGCGTTTTTGTAGGCCTTGCTTGAAAGTTTAGATTTTGTGCTATGAGTACACAGAAAAAAATCATTTCCAAGCATGACATGTTTATCTACCAGCCGTGGAAGAAAAAGACTAAAGATGAGAGGCAGAAAAGCCAGCTTCAAGACTCTCTCTAGAGTTGTGATTCTCAACCAGGGGAGATTTTTGCCCCCTACCCCATCCTGGGGGACATTTGGCAGTATCTAGAGAAACATTTTATTTCATAACTGGAGAGTATATTGTGGGTAGAGGCCAATGGTACAGCTCACATTTTACAATGTACAGGGCAATAAAGGTCCTCAATGAAGAACTCTTCATTTTACACATGGTTGTCTACGGGGTTGCACAGAGTCAGACACGACTGAAGCGACTTAGCAGCAGCAGCAGCAGCAATGTATGTACATCAGTCCCAATCTCCCAATTCATCCTACCCCTCCTCCCTGCTCCTTGTGTCCACCTGTCCATTCTCTTACGTCTGTGTCTCTATTCCTGCCCTGCAAATAACGTTCATCTGAACCATTTTTCTAGATTGCACATATATGCGTTAATAATAGGTAGCTAGTGGGAAGCTGCTATATAGCATAGGGAACTCAGCTTGGTGCTCTGTGATAACCTAGATGGGTGGGATGGGGGAGGTGGGAGGGAGGTCCAAGAGGGAGGGGATATACGTATACTGATAGTGGTGTCACTTCATTGTACAGCAGAAACTGACACGATATTGTAAAGGAACTATAACCCAGTTAAAATAAAATTCCAGTGAACCAGTGAAGTTGCTCATTTGTGTCCAACTCTTTGCAACCTGTAACCTACCAGGCTCCTCCATCCATGGAATTTTCCAGGCAAGAGTATTAGAGTGGGTTGCCATTTCCTCCTCCAGAGGATCTTCCTAACCCATGGATTGAACCCAGGTCTCCCACATTGCAGGCAGACACTTTACCATCTGAGCCACCAGGGAAGCCCAGTTATCTAGCCCCAAATGACAACAGCCCTGAAGGTAAGAAACCCTGATCTAAGGTTTAGTAAACAGTTTCTGCTTTTGGTGGCTTAGTGTCCATCCCCTATTCCTCTTTGGAAAAGCAACTTGATTTTCCATTAAGATGTTCCCCTTTCTCCATAAAACTACATATACTGCAGGAGAGGCTGATGTCCACGTTCCAGTCTGCAGGAAGAGCAGAGAGAGTTCACGGCTAGCATTTTTTTTTTGTTCTTAGGGAGATGATCTAGAACTTGTAGAACATCATTTTCCCTCCTGAACTCAGTCACAGGTGAAAGAGAAGCTGGGAAATGGCCATGTTCTCAGCTAAAACTGGAGCAAGAGATGGCTCTGTTAAGTGGAAAAAGGGAAGTGGGGCAATTGAGTCATACCTAGATTGATTTGATGTTTGGTCCAGGGCCATAATTTAACATAGGCCCATGCGGTATAAAAATACATGAAAAAGACATTTTCTGGGAGCTTCTGGGAAAGAAGCTAGGAAAATTCAAATCAACCTAAAAATAAGAGTGTGCTGATATTTTTCCTTAACCTTATTAGAGCGCTTCTTCCTAACTGCATTTTTTATTTCCCTGTTTCCACACTGCCCTATTTCTATCACATTCTCCCTGTCATTATGGATTGGTATTAGGCATTTTCTGTCTCCTTTTTCTCTGGCCCCATAACTAGTCACTCATGAATTCAAAATTCTGTTTTCTAACATCTCTCCCCTCCCTTTTAAAAGCAACTCTAATATATATTCCGTAGGCTATACAATA
This sequence comes from Redunca redunca, assembly GCA_006410935.1. NCBI lineage: Eukaryota > Metazoa > Chordata > Mammalia > Artiodactyla > Bovidae > Redunca > Redunca redunca. The sequence continues at coordinate 346,165 of SJYQ01092481.1, forward strand.
CACCCATTTCAAGTGGATAATTCTATGGCTTTTCAGGCATTCACAAATATGTGCAACCATCACCACAGTCAATTTTTAAACATCTTATCATCACTGGATTGAACCCATGCCCTTTGGCTGTCACCTCCATATGTCCCCAGCACCCTCAGCCTTGTTCTGTGTTAAGTTGCTTCAGTCCTGCCCAACTCTTTGTGACCCCATGGACTCTAGCCAGCCAGGTTCCTCTGTCCATGGGATTCTCCAGGCAAGAATACTGGAGTGGGTTGCCATTTCCTTCTCCAGGGGATCTTCCTGACCCAGGGACTGAGCCCATGTCTCTTACATCTCCTGCACTGGCAGGCAGGTTCCTTACTGCTAGTGCCACCTGGGTCTCCTCAGTTACTAATTCGCTTCCAATCTCTGTAGATCTCCCTGTTGTGGAGACTTCATGTGAATGGAATCATAAGATGCACAGCCTTTTGTGTGGCTTCTTCCATTTAGTGTGTTTTCAAGATTTATCCATGTTGTAGCATGTATCGATACTTTATTCCTTTTTATGGTTGAATAATATTCGTTTATGGACACACCATGAATTTGAGCAAACTCTGGGAGATAGTGAATGACAGGGGAGCCTGGCGTGCTGCAATCCACGGGGTCACAAAGAATCAGATGCAACTTAGCGAATGAACAATGACAACAACAAACAGATAGACCATTTTGTTTAACCGTTTGCCAGCTGATGAACATTTGGGTTCTTTCCATCTTTTGTCTATTATGAATAATGTGACTATAAAATTTTGACCTTGGCCTTGAACTTGAGCAGGCCAAACCCATTGCTCCCTCAGTGTTTGACTTGCTGTGCTCTCAGCCTGCAGCACGCCTGCCCTGGGTGTTTGCCTGCGTTTCCTTCCCTTTGTTTGCATCTCCCCTCCAATGTCACCTCCCCAGAGGGGCCGTTCGTAATCATTCTATCTACATTTTAAGTATTATCCACCATCATTCTCTGTCTCATTTCTCTGTTTTGTTTTTTTTTTCTCTCTCTTTCTGCCCTTCCTGGAAGTTATCATGTTTGCCATATTTGCTTTGGATCTTTCTAAAGTAAAGAATACGATGAAGGTCCTTTAGTCCATCTATCCCCAGTGTCATTCCCTTTTCCCCTTCTACCAAAGGAAACCAACTCTGGTCTCTCTGACTTCACATATTCTTCTTCTCACGTTTTTGTACTTCTATTGCATATTGCTGTTGGTTAGTCCCTAAGTTGTGTCCGACTCTTTTGTGACCCCATTGACTATAGCCCTACCAGTCTCCTCTGTCCATCGGATTTCCTGGGCAAGAATTTTGGAGTGGGTTCCCATTTCCTTCTTCAGGGGATCTTCCCAACCCAGGGATCGAAACTGAGTTTTCTCCGTTGCAGGTGGATTCTTTACCACTGAGCTACCAGGGAAGATCTACTACATATACGTAGGTGTAAACATCTGCCTTCTCTACTTTTCTACAAATATAAGTATTTGTATACAGTTATCTATCATACTGCATGCATCTCTCCACAATACATATACATGAGCTTGTACATACATACTTACATGTATATATGCATATATAGAGTTCATTCATTTTACTGGCTTCATGATATTTTAGCCAATGAAAATATCTCAATTTATCTGGCCATTTATTAATGAACATTCAGGTTTCCCCGCTATATATTGTGAACAATTCTGCAAGACAATATCTGTGCATGTCCTTTTGCACACATGTTGGAAGACTTTCTGTATGGTGTGAACCTGGGTCGTGTGGGCATTGTGGGTCCATGGTGTCTCCATTAGCCCCTCAGAGTCACTCTCTCCTCCACTTGCGCTGAACTTTATGGACTGCACCAGTGAATTCCCTTTCCTTTCCGGCTTCCTGTTGGCCATTTGGCCAGTGGGCAGTATCATCAGGAAAGCAGGGTGGGTGAAGAGCAAAGTGAGATCTGAGCATTTATCCTCCTGGCTCCCCTCCTGCTGGAGGTCTGTAAATGGACAGCATTCCCCTCCCTGAGGCTCCCCAAGGCCGCTGACCCTTGGGGTCTGGATCTGGTGATACTCCTTTCTTTGTCCCTGCAGGCCTAAGGGCAGCAATGAAGTTCCCCAAACTCCCCACTGTTACTACCCTACTATTGCTTTTTAAAGTTTCCATTAACCCTGTTCATGTGTCTGTAAATAATCTTTTTTTTTTTTTGGCTGAGTGCAGCATGTAGGTTCTTAGTTCCCTGATTAAGGATTGAGCCCATGTCCCCTGCAGTGGAAGCACAAAGTAACCACTGGGCTGCCAGAGAAGTCCCTGTAAATAGTCTTTTATTAAACTTTTTGCAAAGACCCAGGCTGAGGGCACATTTTTTGTGCCAAGACACTGACCAGTACCTATGAGATGTGCATTTTCATCTTTACTAGATGCTGATCAGTCACACTAACCTTCCAAACTTGATTTTTTCCAGTGAACTGGTTGATGAAATCTTAGATATTTTCTAACTCTATTTCCCCCTCTATTTCCTGTGAAGGAATCTCACCTACTTCATGAAGTCATGAAGGAGCTAATGCCTGTGATTTCCAAGCACTGACTGTCTTCATCACTTAGATGGCACACTCTTTCTCAAAATGTCTTATATGGTTGTTTTCCATTATGAATTATTAATTGGTTTTTCCTATGCATATGTCAAATGTCTTCAACTACACTATACTTCTCTAAAATGTAATTGACTTCAAACTCTGTTTTTTTGTATTCATCCATATTACCTAAGTTCTGTGTAGGAAGAGGTGCTCAGTTAGGATTTTAATGAATCAATAAATGAATTGACTGCACGAATATCACTAATCAAGAATTGGTGGGCTTCCCTGGTGGCTTGGTGGTAAAGAATCTGCCTGCCGATGCAGGAGACACGAGTTCGATCCCTGATCTGGGAAGATACCACATTTCATGGAGCAAGTCAGCCAGTGCACCACAACTATTGAGCCTGTGGTTTAGAACCTGGGAGTCACAAGTCCTGAAGCCCGAGTGCCCTGAAGCCTGTGCTCCACAAGAAGAGAAGCCACTGCAGTGAGAAGCCTGTGGACTCCAACTAGAGAGTGGCTTCCACTCTCCATAACTAGGCAAAGGCCTTTGCAGCAACAAAGACCCAGCACAGCCAAAAATAAATAAATAAATAAAAGTATTTCATTTTAATGTTAAAAAAAGTTGGCAGTAGCATGCAATCTGGTGATCTGAAGTCCTTTCTGCAGTTCTCAGTTGTGTCCAGCTGTTTGCGACCCCATGAATTGCAGCACACCAGGCCTCCCTGTCCATCACCAACCCCTGGCGTTCACTCAAACTCACATCCATCAAGTCAGTGATGCCATCTCATCTTCTGTTGTCCCCTTCTCCTCCTGCCCCTAATCTCTCCCAGCATCAGACTCTTTTCCAATGAGTCAACTCTTCGCATGAGGTGGCCAATGTACTGGAGTTTCAGCTTCAGCATCATTCCCTCCAAAGAAATCCCAGGGCTGATCTCCTTCAGAATGGACTGGTTGGATCTCCTTGCAGTCCAAAGGACTCTCAAGAGTCTTCTCCAACACCACAGTTCAAAAGCATCAATTCTTCGGCACTCAGCTTTCTTCACAGTCCAACTCTCCTATCCATACATGACCACAGGAAAAACCATAGCCTTGACTAGACGGACCTTTGTTGGCAAAGTAATGTCTCTGCTGTTCAATATGCTATCTACATTGGTCATAACTTTTCTTCCAAGGAGTAAGTGTCTTTTAATTTCATGGCTGCAGTCATCATCTGCAGTGATTTTGGATCCCCCCAAAATAAAGTCTGACACTGTTTCCACTCTTTCCCCATCTGATGTAATTTTCATTTTTCCTGCTTGTCTAATTTATTCTTATGTTAAATGTATCTTGTTAAATGGCCTGTGTGTCTTGGTTCTGAGAAGTATACATTTCTGAGAAGTATATATAATGCCTGTAAGTTTGCTGTAGATATAAAACTGCCATTAAAATTTAAATATCCATATTTTCATTAAAGAAAAATTTCTTAGCAGTGAAAACGATGGTGGCACCCAGCTAGATTAATTAATAGGGATCAAGGGCTTCCATTCTCCACCCACTCCAATGTGAAAATCTGAGGTTCCTTTATTGACTTTGAAGTATCTGCTACCATCTGCAGACATCCTAAGGGAAATTGGCACAAAATAAATAGATCCATGCTATTTTTAACTCCAATGGGATGGGGGGAAAGCACAGAGAAATTAGGTTTCTCTATGTGAAAACAGGAAGAGAAATGTTTCTCAGAAGTCTGCCTAAGCAATGAGAAAAAAAATTAGTCCTTAACTTCATTCATGGTCACTCCAAATACAATGATACAACTATCTGTGTCTGACTAACGTATACCCAGGACCCGAAATATCCTGGATCTTATGGCCTTCAAGATTATTATTTTTTTTTCTTTCCTTTGATTTGGGCCTTTAAGCTTTTTTTTTTTTTCAAATGAATCCGTGAGGAGCACTTCAACTGCATTTGTAACAAATAATCAGATTTCCTAAGAGGTCAGGATGCATTATGTGGCAAGTAACAGAATGCTTGAGAATAATACCTTAGATCCTTGCCACTCAAAAGTGTGGTCCTTGAGGCATCACTTGGCCATTTAATGGAACTGCAGAAGCTAGGCTCCACCCCAGTCCTACTAAATCAGAAGGTGCTTTTTACTAAGACCCCAGATGACTCATATGCACATTAAAGTTTGAGAAGCACTTGCTCAGACCAAAGAGGGGCTTATTATTTCTCATAGCAGACGTCTGGGGATAGATAATTCTGGGGTTTGTGAATTCACTTGCAAAATGATGTTGCTGATAACCCACATGCTTTCCAACTTTCTGCTTTCACATCTTCCATGTGTTCGCTATTGTCCTCGGATATAACCCTTCATTGTAACAGAATGGTTGCTGCAGCTCCATCACACCCTCATTGAAAAGTAATCTCTCCTTGTGCCTTTTTTTTTTTAAAGAAAAAAAATATTTCCCAGGAGTTCTGCACCAGGCTTCTCCTTTGTTTCATTGGCCAGAGCAGAATGATTAACTAATCACTGGTAGTGGGCAAAGCGATTAATGTGATGGCTTAGCTCAATCATGGTTTATCCCCTGGAGATAGGGGCACTTTTTTCATCTGGACACCTGAACCGAATTGGGGTTCTGTTATCAAGGAGCATTCATCCGTGTCAGGTAATATCTTGTTCTTGTTGTTTAGTCACAAGTTGTCTCCAGCTCTTTTGAGACCCCATGAACCGGAACATCGCCAGGCTTCTCTGTCCATGGGATCCCCAGGCGAGAATACTAGAGTGGGTTGCCATTCTCTCCTCCAGGTGAATTTCCAGACCCAGGGATTGAACTCACATCTCTTGCATTGGCAGGTGGATACTTTACCACTGAGCCTATATTTCAGGGAAGCAAGTAGTAGTAGTAGGCAGAAGTTACATGAGTTAATGAAGGGCTGGAGGCATATGGGGAAAGTTCTAAACATAGAGCTTTTTCTTATAAATACTGAGGAGTGGTCAATGAAAATCAAATCTGTATCATGTAACACACTTGAAAGACAACAACTGGATCTGGTGATCATAAAGTTACAAATAATCCTGATGATCAGTAAAGTGGGGGATGTGAGTAGGAGAAAGATTACAGGACATTAAAGAGAGAATGAAGGGTGAGGAAATAAAAATAGCTGCTGTAAACAATTTTAAAAGTTTGCAAAAGAGAGTTCCCCGTGGCCAAGTGGTTAGGATTCTGGACTTTCGCTGCCATGGTCCAGGTTCAATCCTTGGTCAGGGAGCTGAGATCCTGCAAGCCATGTGGCATGGCCAAAAAAAGAGTTTGCAAGGAAAAGAGAGAGGAATAGAGTGACAGTCAAGGAGTAACTGTCCATCCCTGCTATTAAGGGAAGGTGCTCTTGTCTGTCCCCTGCCCCCTCAACCCCCATAGCAGAGATCTGACAATGTGGAGAGAAAAATGAGTTGGTGAAAATGATGGAGATTGTTAGCAAAGACAGAGGTCTTGCTAAGTCTTGGCTCACAGGAGACCTTGCTGGCCTCTGTGAAAGGACAGGCCTGTTGAGGAGAGACATGGAGTGGATGCTAGGGCGGTGGTCCTCATGGTGTTGTCCCCGGATTTGCAGCACCTCCTGGGAACTTAGAAGGGCAAATTCACTGGCCACACCTCAGACCCACCCACTCAGAATCTTTAGGGACAGGCTCAGCCATCTCTGTTAACAAGCTCCACAGGTGAGTCTGATGCACGCTCAGAGTTTGAGAACCACTGTGCCAGGAAATTGTTTATACAGTATCTGCCTTCTGCGTGCCTCTGCAACTGAACTATTTGAGGTCTTCTTGTCGGGAAATGTTTCCCTCTTTGTTTTTCACTGCTCACTCCAGCCAGGTATACCTGTGGGCCCAGGTAGACACACTCTGAGGTGCTTTTACCCCTGAGGAGGGTATGCAGAACTCGGGATAGACTAGGAAGTCTTCCATGTAGCATCTTTGTTTCTATTCCGGCGGGGCTGGTTACCCATGTTTCCTTTATTCTTACTCAGGCTCTTCTTGTGTTCAGAGAGAAAAGCCCACTGTAGTGTTATGTGCATCTCGGTACCGTGAATGAGTCTCCCTTGCTAAACCATGAAAGTCTGTACTCCTGAGGACGGAAGGTCAAGCCTCCTGTGACTTTGCCTCTGCCCACTTCTTGACTATCTGCCAAGTCAGATCACACCCCACTTATAGCCTTTTGATGATTCCCTTGTGCCTATGGGACAAAAGTCACACACACTTTTTTTCTTTTTGGCCACACCATGCTGCATGTGGGATCTTAGTTCGCTGACCAGGGATTGAACCTGCACCCCCTGCAGTACAAGCACGGATCATGAGGGGGACCTCTTCTGTTTGGCAAGAAGTATGTGGAAGGAACTGAGAAAATTTCTTACAGAGTTCTAGTACCATTTGATCTGCTCGTAGACCTTTATCACCTGCCTACCATAAGCCAGGAACTCTACTAGGAATAGGGATAAAAAGATGCTTTACAGAGGAGTAAAATATATTCTGGAAGAGATGACCAACAACACAGATAATTTAAATGCAGTAATTTTTTTTTTTTTTTGGCAGCACCAGATCTTAGTTACAGCAAACGGGATCTTTAGTTGCTGCATGAAAACTCTTAGTTGCAGCATGTGGGATCTAGTTTCCTGACCAGGGATTGAACCCAGGCCCCCTGCGTTGGGAGTGATGAGTCTTAGCCTCTAGACCACCAGGGAAGTCCCTAAATACAGTAAATGTAAATGCTATCACAAAAGTCTGGGTGGGGTGATGCAGAAGGACAAAGAAAAGACGTTTAAGTCAAGGAAGGTTTCCTGGAGAAACTGGTTTAGTTCAGTTCAGTCTCTCAGTTGTGTCTGACTCTTTGTGACCCCGTAGACCACAGCACACCAGGCTTCCCTCTCCATCACCAACTTCTGGAGCTTGCTCAGGTTCATGTCCATCGAGTTGGTGATGCCATCCAACCATCTCATTCTCTGTTGTCCCCTTCTCCTCACACCTTCAATCTTTCCCAGCATCAGGGTCTTTTCCAATGAGTTAGTTCTTCTCATCAGGTGGTCAAAGCATTGGAGCTTCAACTTCAGCATCAGTCCTTCCTATGAATATTCAGGACTGATTTCCTTTAGGATGGACTGGTTTGATCTTCTTGCAGTCCAAGGGACTCTCAAGAGTCTTCTCCAATACCACAGTTCAAAAGCATCAATTTTGAAACTTGTACCTATACTTTAGAACATAATCTTGAAGGAAAAGTAGGACGTAGCTAAGGAAAAACAAAAGGTAGAGGTATGTGTTTCTGTCTAAAGGATAGCATTGTTGAAGATAGGAAGTAAAACCAAGACAACAGAGGCTGGAAACAGAGATTCTCAGAAGCTGGAGTGGAGAGTGGCAGATCGGGGAGCTGATGAAGGAGCTAGAGGGTGACCAGCCATCTGGCTTTCCCCAGAACTCAGTTTCAGCACAGAAAGTCCCTGGTGCCTTTCTGGGCAAACTAGGGTGGGTGTTCACAGTAGGATGGGAGCCAGAAAGCAGAAGATCATGAAAAGGAATTCACACTTGATCCATCAGGATGGAACAGTCACTGAAGGCAAGAGGATAAACTTGGGAACATCTTATGGGGGCTTGGACAGTAAAGAATCTGCCTGCAAGGCAGGAGGCCTAGGTTCAATCCTGGGTCGGGAAGATCCCCTGGAGAAGTGAATGGCTACCCACTCCAGTATTCTTGCCTGGAGAATCCCATGGACAGAGGAGCCTGGCAGGCTATGGTCTATGGGGTCACAAAGAGTTGGCCATGACTGAACGACTGTCACTTTACAGGGCTGCATTCACAAGAACAGGGCCCAAGTGGGCTGACCCTCCACAGGGAAGGGAAAGTAAAGTCAAGATTCCTGGCTTTTGCTGTCCCACACAAGTGGGAAAATTAACACACACATAAAAGGCATTGTTAAAGATAAGGGAGGAAAGCCAGGAAGCCAGGGAGGGAGCATAAGACTCGAATTCTGGAGTTGGGAGTTCGTTGTTTCCACTTACTCAGACACTTTCTGTGAGCTTCAGTTTCTACATCTATGAAATGGGATAATACCTACCTCCTTGTTTTGTTTTGATGATCAAACAAGAGAGTGTGTATGAAAAGGTTTGGTAAGCTATAAAGCGCTATATGAGTATTACTAATAGGACTACTATGATACTCACAATGTGTCCAACCACATCAACCCTGAGAGTGTGATTTTGGTTGTAATTGCACCGCCTTGCTTCCTGCTGTTCCCCAGCACTGAGTCACCATCAACAACTCCTGTAAGTCAGCTGGCTTCAGAGGGGTTGAGAGTTGATGGGGAGAATTGCTGAAGAAGAGGCAGTTCAGATTCTTTCTGTTCTTCCTCCAACCATAAACATTCAAACCTGGTAAAGTGCAGTTAGAAAGAACAAGAATGGAATTCAAAAAGATACATGCACCCCAATGTTCATAGCAGCACTATTTATAATAGCCAAGATACAGAAGCAACCCAAGTGTCCATCAACATTTGAATGGATAAAGATATGGTACATGGAATGGATGAAGATCTGTGACAATCTAGAAGGATGGGGTGGGGGGGGTGAGATGGGAGGGAGGCTTGGGAAGGAGCGGACATTGGTATATCTATGGATGATTCTTGTTGATATATGACAAAACCACAAAATTCTGTAAAGCAATTATCCTTCAATTAAAAAAAAGATGTGAAAAAAAAATAAAAATAAAAAAAGATGTGATATATACAGACAATGAAATACTACTCAGCCATTAAAAAGAATGAAATTTTGCCTTTTGCAGCAACATACGTAGATTTGGAGGGCATTATGCTAAGTGATAGCTCAGAGAAAGACAAATACTGTATATATCACTTATTTGTGAAATATAAAAAATACAACAGACTGGTGAACGTAACAAAAAGGAAGTAGGCTCACAGAGACAGAGAACAAACTAGTGGTTAGCAGTGTGGAGAGGGAAAAAGGGAGGTGCAGCATAGGGGTAGGTAAGTTAGAGGTGCAAACTTAGGTATAAAATAAACTACAAGGATATCTTGTACAACTCAGGAAATACAGCCAATATTTTATAATAACCACAAATAGAATGTAACCTTTAAAAATTGTGAATCATTGTATTGTACACCTATAACTTGTATAATTTTGTACAGCAACTATGCATGCTAAATCGCTTCAGTTGTGCCTGACTCTTTGTGACTCTGTGGACTATAGCCCACTTCGTTCCTCTGTCCATGGGATGCTCCAGGAGAGAATACCGGAGTGGGTTGCCATGCCTTCCTCCAGGGACTCTTCCCAACCTAGGGGTTGAACCCACGTCTCTTTATGTCTCCTGCATTGGCCAACGGGTTCTTTACCACTAGTGCCGCCTGGAAAGCCCACAGCAACTATACTTCAATTAAAAAAATAGAGCATGAGTAGGGTGTGGGGAGAGAAAGGAATGGAACAGATTTGTTTTAGATCTCCAAATGCCATTCTAAGGGTTGATATCAAGTTGACATCAAGTCAGATCACACCCTGCTTATGGCCTTTTAATTATTCCCTTGTGCCTATGGGACAAAGTTCACTTTTTTTTTTGCCACACCATGCAGCATGTGGAATATCAGTTCCCCAGGCACAGCTCCAACCCATGCCCCCTGCAGTGGAAGCACAGGGTCTTAACTGCTGGACCACGAGAGAAGTCCCTCATTTCTTGATCTGGCCCCTATTTACCTCTCCAGGTGCTCTTTAGTCCTTCCTCCCTGTACTACATTCCAACCACAACCAACTTTAAACCCAGTGAAATCCCTCCTAGTTTCTTCTGACTTGTGCTGTCCTTGTGCCATCCCTCTCCCTGATTTTCCTTCTTGACTTCCAATATGGGTTCACATGCTACCTCCAGCGAGAAGTCCTCCTTGGTTTCCCCAGGCAAAATCAAGCATCAGTGGGCCTGTATGACCTTGGGTGCTCTGCTAGTACAGGGGAGGGTATGGAATGCTAGGTAGCTGATGAGAGCATTGCGTTTTATGCTGGGGAGCAGATGAGAGCCCTGCGTCTTCCGTCACTCTGACTTTTACACCTAGATGAACCATCTGTGACAAGGTACAAGAGATATCCTGGAGTAGGTTGTGAAAAGCCTCTCCAGATTCTGGAGTGGCTTTATAGATTATACATAGCTATAAAGATGTGGCTATATAGCCACATAAAGAAGTGGCTATATAGATTCTGGAGCCAAATGACCTGGTATCAGGACCTTGCAACCAAACTCTTGGTCTCTCAGTATGCACATATGTAAAATGGGAATGATAATATCAGTAATCATATCATAGTGCAGTCATGGGGATAAAGTGAATTCATGCATTAAAAAAACACAGAGAACAGCACCTGCTACATACTTGTTAGCTCCTGCTATTAGTCTCACACTCTCTTCCTTGTGAAATGGGGATAAAACTCACTGGAGAGAGTGGGTATGAGAATTACTCAGGATAAGAAGTGCTTGGCTTAGAGAAGATGCTTGATAAATCTGTTACTTGCCCTTTCGGATCTTGCCATTTGTATTATAATGTTTTATTTCAACCACTAAAATCTCTTAGCTTTTCCAGGGAAGAGAGAGCTTCATCCATCATTGTGTTCTTAGTATCTGATGCACACTAGATGCTCAAGAAATGTTTGGTCAATGAATTGATAAAAATATATGGGAAAACTCAAAAGAGTTAGCTTTAATGGCCTCTTAGCTGTATCCAGAAAGGTCACAAATTAGTAATTTAATCCCTAAAAATCTGTGTCTTTATAAATCTGTGTGCAAATCATAGTTTGAATATGTATTTTTGTTTGTTTTTTAAATTTTTACAATATTGTATTAGTTTCTGACATATAACAATATGCATCAGCCAGAGTTATACATAGGTCCCCTCTCTGGAGCCACCCTCCCCTCTCCCGTCCCACTCTTCTAGGTCATCACAGAGCACCAGACTGGGCTCTGTGTATTACACAGCAACTTCTCACCAGTTACCCATTTTACACATGATAGTATATATATGTTGATGCTACTTTCTCCATTTGTCCCATGCTCTCCCTCCCCCACTGTGTCCGCAAGTCCCTTCTCTATATCCGGGTCTCTATGCCTTCCCTGCAAATAGGTTCATCAACACCATTTTCTAGACTCCATTTATACATGTTAATATACGATATTTATTTTTCTCTTTCTGACTTATTTCACTCGATATAACAGGCTCTAGGTTCATCCACTTCATTGGAACTGACTCTAATTCGTTCCTTTTCATGGCTGAGTAATATTCTGCTGTATGTATGTACTACACCTTCTTTGTCCATTCATCTGTTGATGGACGTGTAGGTTTCTTCCATGTTCTGGCTATTGTAAACAGTGCTGCAATGACTGTTGGGCTGCATGTGTCCTTTAGAATTGTGGTTTTCTCAGGTATATGCCCAGTAGTAGGGGTGCTGGGTCATATGGTAGATTTTGAATATGAGTTTTAAATTGTGTTTTGTGTTTGTGTTTGTTGGTATCTTGTCCCTTCCGTGTCTTCTCTATATTCATTTTGGGCAGGGTTTCTTAAGCCAGCAGTAACAATTCTTTGTTGTGGAGACTGTCCTGTGACCGTAGATATTTAGCAATGTCCCTGGCTTCTACCCACGAAATGCCTGTAGCATCTGCCACCCTTAGTTTTGACAACCTACAATGTCTCTACGCAGTGCTAAAAGTTTGGGGGAGAGGGAGTGGAACCTATTTCCTTTCCCTACTATTGAGAAGGACTGATCTTGGGAAACATTTTCAGATATAGCAAATTTTGGTAGCCTGATTTTTCTCTCTTTATCTCTAAGGCAAAAAGCTGGTTGATATGCCTCCAAAGGCGATGGATTCTAACAATGATGAAGGAGAATTTGTCCTTCCCTGAAGACAGAATTCTTCCCCCTTCTCACTCTCAGAAATGGCACAAAGGCAGACAGGAGGTTGCGAGCATGTTTTGTTTAACCAGACATATGCCCCCCAAAATAGCAAGTGCATATTTCTTTCACTTCAATTTGTGGGAAAACTGCAAGAATGCAGTGTTTTACAATTCAGATTAAAGTGAAAAACACATCAGGCTGTCTGATTTTTCTGGGAGCCAGAAGAAGGAGAGGGGCTTCATTCTGAAATAGTTGGACAAAACACTTTTCAGCATCAGAAAAACTTTTTTACAGCATGAAAGAAAAATGCGTATGTTGAGAAAGAACATGAATGCTAAAAACACATTGTTCCTATAAATCCTTGACTCTGAGACACAGTTCATAATGCTGCATAACTAATAGTGCCATTTTAAAGCTATTTAAGCCGGGAAATTTGTTATCAGGTGACTCATATGTGTGGGGAAATCCAGTTCACTTGTGCCAGAGATGAAAGCAAGCGATTAGGTATTTAAATGTTGAGATTCCATTCAGTCTCCTAAATGAATTGCAGTAATCTTGGATGAGGAGAAAAGAAAGGGAGTAGTTACTCATCACGTTAAAAAATGTTCAAGGGCTCTTTGGATTTAAATAATAAAACCTTATATTTATGACACATTATATTTATAACACATTTATCTTTCAAATAGTGTAAGTACTATTATTTCTTTTTTATTTCAAAACATTCAAAAAGTTTTAAATAAAAGTTAAGTACAATACAAAGAGGGGCTTCCCTGGTAACTCAGCTGGTCAAGAATCCACCTGCAGTGCAGAAGACCCCAGTTCGATTTCTGGGTCAGGGAGATCTCCTGGAGAAAGGATAGGCTACCCACTCCAGTGTTCCTGCCTGAAGAATCCCATGGACAGAGGAGCCTGGCGGGCTAGAGTCCATGGGGTCGCAAAGAGTCAGCCATGACTGAGCAACTAATACAACACAGCACAATACAAAGAACATTTCATCCTTCACCATTTGAAAGGAAGTATGGGTCTGATGCCCCAACATCCCCGAATACTTCTTCGTGTTATTTCCTACAAACAAGGACTCTCTCCTATATAACTGCAAGGTAACCATTAAAACCAGAAAACTAACGCTGATAACGTGTGCTTGGTCAATTGAGTCCAACCCTTTGTGACCCCATGGACTGTAACTCACCAGATTCCTCTGTCTATGGGATTTCCCAGGCAAGAATACTACAGTGGGTTGCCATTTCCTCCTCCAGGGGATCTTCCCAACCCAGGGACTGAACCAGAGTCTCTAGCATCTCCTGTATTGGTAGGTAGATTCTTTTTTTTTTTTTAAGTCTTTATTGAATTTGTTACAGTATTGCTTCTGTTTTACGTTTTGGTTTTTTGTCTGTGAGACATGCGGGATCTTAGCTCCCTAACCAGGGATTGAACCTGCACCCTCTGCATTGGAAGGTAAATTCTTAGTCTTCCCTGGACCGCCAGGGAAGTCCCTGTAGGTGGATCTTTACCACTTAAAACACGGCTACTGCCTAATTCTCCATGTGCACAGAAGTTTCACCAAATGTCTCAATAAAATCTTTTCTACCAACAAGATCTGGTTCAGAATCACACATGGCATTGAATTGTCGGGTCTCTCCTGTTTCCCTCGGCCTGGAATAATTCCCTGGACTTTCATTGACTTTCTTGACCTTGGGACTTGTGAAGAAGATGGATAAGTTCTTTTGTAACTTGTCCCTTAGTTTGGGGCTTTACTGGTGTTTCCCAGATATATTGTACAAGTGATGCTGCTTTCTTCCCGTTATATCCTGTTGGGTGGCTCACAATTTCAATTTGTCCCACCTCTAATGATGTTTCCTTTGATCCTTTGATTAAGGTGGTCTCTGCCAGGCATATTCTCTGTGAATATATTCTTTCTTCTCTTGAAACCTGTAAACATCCCATTCTTCATCAAATATTGCTGTATTCATTTATTTATGTTCTTAAATTTTCTTATTTTATTAATGAGTGATAATATTTCTTGTCCTTCAAAAAAATTAAAAGAAAATTTTAGCTATACCTACGTACCTGGAGAATCCCATGGACAGAGGAGCCTGGTGGGCTACAGTCTATGGGGTCACAAACAGCTGGACATGACTGAATGACTAACACACCAGCTGGGGCTCAAGCCCATGTTCTCTGCGTTGGAAGCTTAGAGTGTTATCACTGGACTACCAGGGCAGTTTCCCTGTCATTTAAAATCCTGATGCTCGAATTGTCCTTGATGCGGCCAGGGGAAATCTCTTTAAGCTGGTATCCCTTTTGACATGTTCACATCATTCCTTAAGCCCTTCCTTGCTTTCTGTCCCAACAAGATGTTCCAGATTCACACTTTCCCTGCCTCAAATGTGAGATCAGCCATCTCTCTAGGAAGCTCTGGTTCCTTTCAAAGGAAAATTGTGATTTAGATGCCAAGATCGCGACACTAAGTGTGCTCATTTCTACTAGTCTCTCACGCTCCCAGGTCTGCCGTGATGGCTATAAGTATGTGTCTCTCAATCTCCTGCTACAGGAAGCATACTTAACTGACACCCCTAACTACCCTGGAAATCAAAGTCCCCTCTTTCCCAGGTTTTCCTGTTGTTGCTTGCTGTGGGTTGCAGTCGTTTGTTGAGTGACTTTCCTAAACTACTTTTGTAAAGGTCATTTTCTTCGTCTTGTGGGGTCTCTGAAGTCTCTGTTTCTTCATCCTGGTGGTCAACTGATGGGTTAACAGACTTTCTTAAACTCCCGGAGCCAAAATAAATAAATAAATCCTCTCCAGGTCTTTGCAAATTGGCTGTGTAGTTGCAGCCAATGCTTCAGTGCTTAGCCAGGCCATTTGTAACTTGGCTTTAGCCTTCACTCTCGCTTGTGCGAAGCCTGAAGGTCAGCCAGAGGTGAAACTGTGTGGCCTTTCCAGGTCTTCACTGAGGACATGTCCTGAGCATGTGTATAGTGTTCCCGATTCCCCTGAATATACAGAAGCTTTTCAAACTATTATTCCCCAAGTATATCAATCCTCAGCTTTTCCTCCCAGGTTTCTACATGTCCGTGGTTTGTCCCGTCTTTCCATGTTTTTGAAGAATCTCCTCCAGACAAACACTTCTCTTCATTAAGAGGGTCCTGAGTTATGTGGTGCAAAGGCAAGCCCTTTGTTTCAGTCCTTCAGGGAGTCTCGAAACAGGTCAAAAGATAAAAAACACAGTTCCTTGGGGACAAGGTACCCTCTGGTCTCTTCAGAACAAGGAACCCCCTCGGGGAACACTGGCTGCTGATTTCTAGAATGCTGTTACACCAAGGAGGCAAGGCTGGGCAAGGGCAAAGAAAAGCACGAGAAATGCCACTGCTCTACCATGCTTCAGGGGCCCTTTTCCCGATCAAGCATTTGCTCCGTTTCTGGAAACGCTTCACGACCTTCTGAAGTTCTGATGAAGTTGCTTCTGCCAGTTTCTGCCAGGCTTTGTCAGTGGACCTACGACAACAGCTCTACCATTTTCATTGTCTTTGGCAGCAGTGCATCTCGCTTGTGTTTGCAGCTCCTTTTCCAGTAGTTAGAAACGTGGCTGCCAGTATCCTTAATGTGTTTACTTGATCAACTCCTCTGTGTATCTGCACTAAGTGACTTCAGTCATGTCCGACTCTTTGCAGCCCCATGGACTACAGCCCGCCAGGCTCCTCTATCCATGGGATTCTCCAGGTAAGAATACTGGAGTGGGTTGCCTTTTCCTCCTCTAGGGGATCTTCTGGACCCAGGAATTGAACCTGTGTCTCTTATGTCTCCTGCTTTGGTAGGTGGGATCTTTGTCAGTAGCACCACCTGGGAAGCCTCAATTCCTCTGTATGTATCCAGTATTCTAACTTTACCATTATCGCCATCCCTGCGTGAACATCCTTTTCTTTGTTCTGACTCTGGTTCCCTATGGCAGGGGTACCCTCTACTGCAGATATCGTCTGCTTCTGCTGGGACTAAATACTTTATTTACTGTTCATGTTTTAATTTTATTAGTTTTATTGGGGGTTTATATAGCTGATCTTGAAATAAGAAAAACTACTACTAGAAACAAAGTATAATTCTTTTCAAATTTTCATGAATTCTTCTTAGGTATCCCCCCCCACCCCAATGCTCTCATGGTGTAGCTAGGAACAAATATGATTTCCATTCAGCGACAGGAAAATAGAGGAAGAAGGCCACTCACCGTGGTACCCACAAAATTTATGGTAACCAGTTGTAGCAGCACCCTCTGTGATTTGGGGAATTCTTGGTCAGCACCCTCACCCATGCCTTCAGCAGCTTTCCAGATCTTCATTATTTTCCTCAGGCCCCCACTATATTCTTTCTAACTTCACTCTGAAGAGATTAACTTTGCTTTTTGTTTGTTAAGCAAACGCAGGCAAACAAATGTCAACTTCTCTCAGTGTTGTCTCCACTCTCCCCTAAACCTACTAACAGCCACCAGGGGCAGACTGAAGTTTTGTGGTGCCCGAGCAGATACAACTGGAGAAGGGAGAACTTTTTAAAAAAATGCATGCAAAAATATTTACCTTTGCAAAGTTTATAAAAACACATGAGCATGTTAAATCTTTGCCGGGGTCCCTCTGAGGGCCTTTGGAAGATGTCTATAGAAAATGGGCGTGGGAGGAAGGGAGCTGGGGCTTCAGCAGCCTTAGATAGGCACATACATTCTCCCCTGGATTCTTCTTTTACCCAGAAGTGGCCCCCTCCCCCTTCCTCCTCCCTCCCCATTTTCTCCTCCCCTCCCATCTCCCCCCTTCCCTTCCCCTCTCCCTCTTCCCCTTTCCATCTTCCCCTTTCTTCCTCTNCTCTCCCCCTCCTCCACCCCTCTCCTTTTCCTTCCCTTCTTCCCTATCCTCCTCCAGGTCCTCCTTCCATCCCAGGGCCACCCACCCTGTCAAGCTCCAGATCTGGGAAGCCTCTGATTCACTATTTCTTTTCCTCCTTCTTTACTGAATCACCCACTTCAGGTTATAAATGTGACCCTGTTCCTCTCAAACTTAAAAACAAAGTAGCCAATCAATCCTAACAGTGTCAACCACCCCTACCCCCGCTCCCCAGTTGCTCCATCTCCAAATTCCTTTCTAGCCACCCAATTTGCTCCCTTGCCTTTAACAACAAAATTCTGGGAAAGCCACTGGCCTCTCTCCCTGTTCCCCATTCGTTTCCCAATTCATGGCATTCTTCCTTTGGCTCTCATAACTTGGCTGAAATAGGTTTGGGTAAAGTCATCAATGACTATTTTGTTCACTTTAAGTTTATTAGTGATTTAAAAAAACAACAACAACCCAAGCAGTAGAGTTTTAAAAAGTAATGGTCCTCCTAGCATCTCAAACAGTGAAGCGTCTAAACCAGAATTAAGTTTCCCATTACCTCCACTAAGTACACGCCTCGGAATGCCTACTGTTAACAATTTCATGTTTAGAAATGGTTATTTCTCCTTACTTTTTGCTTTATTCATCCATATCTAAAAGAAACACATATACAATTACATAGGATTTCTCTCTCTCTCCTTTCCCTTTCTCCTTCCTTTCATTCCTTCTTTTCTTCAGAACATAAATCTCATCACATTGAATCTTCTTTCTCAATTAATCATATATCACAGCTACACTTAGAAACCAACAGATATAAATCTACAGAACTCTTTTTGACGGTTGTATAGTATCCCACACTAAAGATACACTGTTTTGTCTTTTAAAAAAATATTTATTGTTTAGCCAAGTCAGGTCTTAGTTGTGACATACCAACTTAGTAGTTGTGATGGCGTATGGACCTAGTTGCCCCACAGCATGTGGGATCTTAGTTCCCTGGCCAGGGATCAAACCTATGTCTCCTGCATTACCAGGCAGATTTTAAACCACTGTATCATTAGGGAAGTCCCAGGATATACTGTTGCTGATTCAACTATACCCTGTTGGAGTGCATTCAGGTTCTTTTGACTAGGCTGAAGCATATAAAAGTGCCAGTTTTGTAGGCTTGTTTTGTTTTCTATTACATACAATGTTATAATAAATATCTATTTATGTGTATCTCTATAATCTTTTCTTTCTGCCGATAAATTCCAAGAAGTTGAACTGTAGTGTTAAAGGTGTATATGTTTTACTCCTAGATTGCTTTCCTAAAATGGTGACATAATGTATGTTCTCATCAACAGCCTTTTGGGAAATTATACATCACAATGACCTCTTTTCAGTGCCTCTCTTAGCAGACTTCACAGTAAACTGTACAGTCGGCTCTTGGTATCTGCAGGGGTTGATTCTAGGATCCCCCTGGATACCAGAATCCTGGAATGCTCAAGCCCGTTATATAAAGTGGTATAGTATTGTCAGCCTTCCACATCCCCAGTTCTGCTTGACCATCCTCTCCAGGGTTGGTTGAATCTGGATGCAGAACCCAGAATACAGAAGGCCAACTGGGCTTCCCTGGTGGTTCACTCGGTAAAGAACCTGCCTGCAGTGCAGACTAGGGTTCGATTCCTGGGACAGGAAGATCCCCTAGAGAAGGAAAAGGCAACCCACTCCAGTATTCTTGCCCGGAAAATCCCAATCCCACGGACAGAAGAACTTGGTGGGCTATAGTCCACGGGGTCACAAGAGTCAGACACAGCTTGGTGACTAAACCACCACTGTGTTTGCTATTGTTAATTACTTTTTATCCTGGCATCACTTTCAACCAGCTTTCCACTTGCCTCTTTCTGTCTCTTGCCTAACCTCTCCCAACCAAGTACTAACCAGGCCTAACTCTGCTTAGCTTCCAAGATTTGCCATGGTTCTGCCAAGATTTACTTTTCTAGTCACACTAAATGTTCTATTCTCTCCTTAGGGAAGTTTATGGTTTCAACTATATCATCTCTGCACTCAGCCTGCCAATGAATTGACCCCAGGGTGACTTCACCTGAACTGGAAAAGAATTTCCCTTCTTGAAGATGTCTTATAATCGTTATACAGAAAATTGTGGTAATAACTTCTTGATTACTATTTAATATTCTATAGTAAGTTCCCTGGATTGTATGGTGTACACGCTCCACAATCACCATTGATAGCTGTGTTCTCCATTCCTCTCCCAAGTCTGAACTTGTATATCAAAACGCTCTCCTGGAGGGCGTGGCGAAAAAGGAACCCTCCTGTACTGTTGGTAGGAATGTAAATTAGTGCAGCCACTATGGAGAACAGTATGGAGGTTGTTCCTCAAAGAACTAAAAATAGAGCTACAAAATGATCCAGCAATCCCACTCCTGGACATATATCCAGAGAAAAGCATAATTTGGAAAGATACAGGCGCCCCAATGTCCACTACAGCGCTATTTACAATAGCCAAGACATGGGAATAATCTATTATGTTCAACAGGGCAGTGGATAAAGATGTGGTGCATACATACACAACCCCACGGACTATCGCCCACCAGGCTCCATGGAATTCTCCAGGAATTCTCCAGGCAAGAATCCTGGAGTGGGTTGCCATTCCCTTCTCCAGGGGATCTTCCCGACCCAGGGATTGAACTCAGGTCTCCTGCAATGCAGGAAAATTCTTTACTATCTTTACCATTAGGAAGCCCTAAAAAAAGAAGGAAACAATGCCATTTGCAGCAACATGGATGGACGTAGGGATTGTCATACTGAGTGAATTAAATCAGACAAAGACAAATATCATACGATATTGCATGACTGAGCGACTGAACTGATGGCTTATACATGGAATCTATTAAAAAAAACCACCAGAAACAGAACTATAGATGTAGAAACCAACTTACGGTTACCAGGAGGTATGTGGGGAGGAGAAACTGGGAGACTGGGATGGACATATACATCCTACTATATAAAATAAATAACTAATAAGAACCTACTGTATGGCACAGCGAACTCTACTCAATACTCTGTAATTGCCTGTATGGGAAAAGAATCTAAAAAAAGAGTACATATATGTATAACTGATTGACTTTGCTATACATCTGACACTAACATCACATTATATGTAAACCAACTATACTCCAATAAAAATTTAAGAAAAATAGAGCAACACATTCTCCTGGATAGCTGCAGTTTGGTGTTTTACAAACACTGCCAGTATAAAAGGCCCATTGTTGAACCTACCATCAGCCCCTCTTGAAATGCTCCTTATGCATTTCTTTTCTTAGTAAATAAGACTGCCATTCACTGGGATGCATAATTTAGAAACCTGGAAATTCATCCTAGTCTACTTCTGTCTCTCTCAATTCACATCTGATACGTCACCAAGTCCTGCAGTTTTGATCTCATATTCCTGAAATCCACCACCTCTTTTCAAACTCGAGTGTTGCTGTCCTGACCATCTCTTTCATAGACTAAAAATAACTTCATCACTAGTCTTCCTATTTTTTTTTGTTTTGCTTTGCCTCCCTTCTGTTACCCACACTGCTGCCAGAGGAATTATTTAACATTCAAATCAATTCTCACCATGAGAAAAATCCTTCAATATCCACACTGTCAAGAGGTGAAAATCTAAACTTCTTAGCATGACTTTAAAAGCTCTTTATTATCCAATACCTACTTAACGGTCTTGCCTCATTTCCTGATATTCTCTGAAAGCACCCTAGGCTTCAGATATATGGATCTACTTTCAAATTCCCAACATGCCAAGCTCTCTCTCTAATAATTCAGTGCCTTTGCACCTGCTCTCCTTCTGCCTGGAATTCCTTGTCAGTCGTGATGGCTTGACAAACTCTGACTTAAATTTCAAGACTCAACTGCAGGGTTATTTTCCCTTCTTTAAATTGTTCAGTTAGCCATATGTGCTGTGTACTTGAGTTCCTTGTTGATATGGTACAAACATGCACTATAAATAAATTTTAACTATTTATTTTTGTTTCATTAATTGGATTTTTAAAACTAGGTTGTAAGCTTCTAGACAGTAGGGACTATATGATTAATCTCATCTTTGCATGCCCAGCACTTTACTGAGACTGGCCTTGAATATTTTTAATAGGCACTTGAATGCATGTGAAACAAATTATTAAGAAGAACAGCAACCTGACTGAACTTAAGCTATTGATTTTCACCTAAGTAACTTTAAAGAAATTGCAAAAAATAAATAATACATTAAAGCAAATTTAAGAACAGAAAACTAAATTTCCTATTATTTCAATATCCTAATCACTGTTTTAGTGCATTTAGTTTTCATCTTTTCTCAAACATGTGATATTAATATATATGTTTATGTTTAAACATATATGTATATATTTATATTTTATATAGCGGTAATTAAAATCTATTGGAGAAGGAAATGGCAACCCACTCCAGTGTTCTTGCCTGGAGAATCCCAGGGACGGCAGAGCCTGGTGGGCTGCCATCTATGGGGTCTCACAGAGTCAGACACGACTGAAGCAACTTAGCAGCAGCAGCAGCAGCAGCAGCAGCAGCAATTAAAATCTACATGCACTTTGGGATTTCCCTGGTGGTCCAGTGGCTGAGATTCTGTGATCTCAATGCAAGAGACCCCAGTTCAATCTCTGGTCAGGAACTAGATCCCACATGCTGCAACTAAGACTTCGCATGCCATACTAAAGATCCTACAAGCTGTACTAAGACCCAGTGCAGCCAAATAAATAAATTTTTTTAAAAAAAGCATTTTAATAAGTTTTCAAGCTTAATGAACTGTAAACATTTTTCTAACAGTTTTATAGCCCTCCAAATTATTATTTTCCAGGACTACAAATATCTCAACTCCCTACTAAGGTTGATAGTCTAAATGAGACTTAGGCTATACCCAGTTTTCTATTATAAATAGGAATAGATCCAGGTCTTGTGAACCTGAAATTTATACAATTTTGAGTGATGTTTTCAGAAAAAGAACACAAAATTATCTTACTTTTGCAAATAGGACCTTGTGAACACATTGTGTTTCACAGGGGCCTGTGAAACTGGGAAGGGAGTCCTGAAGGTTAATTTTCATTGGCTTTGCAGTTATTGACCTCCAACGAGAAATAATCCTGGACTAAACATTTTGACCATGAACTTTTTTTCCCCTTTGCTTCCATGGTGTCTAAAGGATTCCCAGTTACCAGGATCCCATTTGCCTTGTGGGGGTTGGGAAAGGAAATGGTCATTTATTGAGCACCTATTACATAATGACCAGTTTCTATATATTTTTAAATTTAATTCCTACCACAAGCCTGAAAACTAAAATCTCCATGTTATAGATGAGAAAACTGAGGTGCAGTGCGCTTAAATCGTATGCCGAGTTACACATCTAGTGACTGCAAGGGCTGGATCCTTCTGGTCTTATTCCAAAGCTCATACCTTCCTGACTGCATCAGGGTGTCTCCACAGCCTCATAGCTTCGAGGTAATGTTTTCTAGGTTATTGTGGAAAACCGGTTCTTAGTGATTTGTTTTGAGGATGACAGAATACAAAACTTGCAGAATCCTGGCACGGTTCATGGAAGAAGGTAATTTAGATCAGTGGTGGCTAGACTTTCGCAGGTGCATTTAGGAGAGAGATTTGGCTCTTTCTAGCCTGCCTGGACGGAGAAGGCAATGGCTTCCCACTCCAGTACTCTTGCCTGGAAAATCCCATG
The DNA here is from genome assembly GCA_006410935.1 of Redunca redunca. Lineage (NCBI taxonomy): Eukaryota > Metazoa > Chordata > Mammalia > Artiodactyla > Bovidae > Redunca > Redunca redunca. Next base: position 369,218 of record SJYQ01092481.1, read on the forward strand.
GACGGAGGAGCCTGGCAGGCTACAGTCTCCAGGGTCGCAAAAGAGTCGGACACGACTGATTCGGTAAACAATCCGCTTACAGCCACGCATCACCTTGGCTTGGTGTCCATTTCCTGGAAATAGCAGAGCATCTGTGGTCGGAAGACCTAGGTTAGGTTAGGACTTGCTATGGTCTACGTGAGTGACCTTGGGAAAGTCATTGAATCCCCTAGGTTCCCATTTTCCTCTTCTGATGCAACGAGGATGCCAAGTGACACAACCTTTCTTACCCCAGGGTAGTTACGAGCGTCAGATCTGACTGTGAGCAGCACTTGGTGAACTTCAGTGTTACTATGATATTGAGTACCACTGCGGGAGTAGCCCCAGCTCCGCGCCACCTGCCCACAGGCAAGGGTGAGTGACAGGTGGGTGGAACGCTGCTGATGGCTCCTTTAGGTTAACTCTCAGTGGTGCCATCCCAGCTTCACCCGCACCCCCCACCCCCAAGCTGCCACGTGATTCCAAGGTCTCCTGGGCCGCTACTCCTGAACGCCCAGTGAAAGGCGGCGAGCAGCCGGCCAGAGGCTGTGCAAAATCCAGAGTCTGAGACTCCGAGGAGTCTTTTCCTCCTCAATCTGAGAGCGGATAGTCAAAACATGCCAGACATTCATCACTAAACGCAGTTTGCAAAATCCTAGCACCGTTCTGCCCACCGTCCCTTTGCTCTGTTAGGTGCGGACGCATTTATCTTGGTATTTTATCTGCCGGTTTAGAAATCCTTTGGTCCTTGTCGGACTTAATTTTGGGGGGTGGGGGAGGGCAGTCTGTAGTTCTGGGAAACCGGGATAAAATAAAAAAAAAAAATCAGTTTTCTATTGGCGTTTGAATACCCTTCACCATATCCATGTTGAAAGCCGATGGAAGCAATATTAGTTTTTATTTTCCTTAAAAAAAAGATGCTTAAACAGATTTCCAACCCTGGGACTAAACTCATGCCTCGTATCGGGATCGAGGTGAATCTCCGAGCGTGGACCTGCGGCTCTGCAGGCCCAGCCAGCCGTCTCCTGCCGCCCACCTTGGCCCTGGCCCAGGCGGCGGCCGGCGTGGACCTGGAGCCCCACCTGGCTCGGCCGGCGGCGGCCGCACAAAGAGCGGCGCAGGCGGCTGCCGGGCAGAGCCGCAGAAAGTAGTCCCGACCACGCCGGCTCCCGATGTTGCTCGACGTCGCTCTTCATGCCCTCCGCAGGGAGGGCCGAAGAGTCCGGCCCGGGAAAGAATCCCTTCGGAATGCGCCGCTGGGCGGCCTTTCCCCTCCGGCCCGCCTCTATTGGTCCCGCAGATCTCCCGGGGTCTCCTCGCCGAGGCTGTGCGCACGGTCTCCTCTCCTTTTCTAACGTGCCCGGGAGGCGGCGCCGAGGGAGGGGAGGGCTCGCCCGCGCGCAGGGAGACCTCGGCGGCGATCCGTGACGGCGGGAGGCGTATCCCTGCGCCGCTGCGTGAGAGGAAGAGGCTGAATGAGGAGCTGCGCGGGGGAAGCGGGGCGCCGGGGGAGGAGGCGGCGGGATGGAAGCAGACGCTGGCGTCGCGCGAGCTCCGGGCGGAGCGGCGCGGTAGAGAGGGCGGCGGCGGCGGCGGCGCGCGCGGAGCCTTGACGGGCCCCCTTTTCTTTCTTCTCTTTCTGGAAAGCTGGGAAGCATGAGCGTGCAGACCTGCCGCTGCGGCGGCCGCCCCGGCTCCTCGCCTCCCCTTCTTCGGGCCGCCCCTCGCCGGTGAGAGAAGCGAACGCGAGCAGGGAAGATGGGGGCCGTCCTGAGGAGCCTCCTGGCCTGCAGTTTCTGCGTGCTCCTGAGAGGTGGGAGAGAAAGCGGGGGGACGAGAAAGTTGGTGGGGTTTGCGGGGGGGGAAGGAGGGGGTCTCGTTCTGTTGTGTCTGCGGGGAGGGAGGGGAGGGGGGGAGGCGAAGCTGGGGAAGAGGAGTCGGGAGAGGCCTGGTCGTGGGGAAGGAGGGAGCAAGGGGCCCGGGAGAAGGGGCTGCGCGCTCCGCCCGGCCACGCTGCAGCCCCCGCCTCGCTTGCCCCACCGCGTCCGGTCAGAGCTTTCTCCCGGGCTGCCTGGAGGGGTGAACTCCCCCGGAGCCCCATCCTGTTCGAGTGAGGAGATCGGTGGGTCTCCTGCCTGCAGTCACCGGGGACGAGGGGCTTTGTATGGATCTTGGCTCTCGGAACGTTGGAGCCCAAGATGCTTCAGCGTTTGGATTTCTCCCTCCAAGCCCCCACCTTTTCCCTGTGGGTCCCGTGAACTTTTAGAGCCCTCTTACTATTTTTTCCAGGCCTTGTAGCAACTAATAACTGGTTTCCGTGGAGGATGTAATGATCGTGGGTGAGGACACAGTTGGAAAGGGACTCCGAGGTTATAGGTCGAGTGTTTTCAGCCTTGGGGAATCGCCTGGGCTCCAGCCCGTAATAAAATAGGAACGTTGCCCTTGCAACCTCTGGCATTCAGAACTTGCCCCTATTTTCGGAGCATGCAAGTGTACAGTTGGCAACAAGTAGGAAAGTCATCCTTGGTGGAGAGGAGCCTGTCCTGGGACCTAAGTTATCATCTGCTGCGCTCCCCTGGAGACTGCGTGGCACGTTGGTAAATAACAGGCTATTCTAGGTAATCTGCCCCGAGAATCGCATGAATTCGATGGTCCCAGGTTTTGTTGTTTAGATTGGCCTGCGAAACTGTCACACATGCTGCGACTTTTATTTTGTGACAGTTCACTGAGGTTTTTGACTGGCCCCCAAGATTTCAACAGCTCTTCTCACATCAGTGGTGAAGTGATGATTCTGATATGCTATGTGGCATTTACTAGCAGAGGAATTGAAGTACCAGTTGATGGAATGACTTGAAGCTTTGGTTTCAGTTAACAATTCTCACTTGTGTTCACGGTCAGTTCTTTTCAGGTATGGGACCTCTTGGGTCTAAGGAGATTTTTATCTGTTAATTTAATACGCTAAATTTATGTTCGGTGTGCACACTTACTGAAGTTTCCAGAACACAATAGTAACAGTCTTGTGTTATAAATGAGCCAGATATGCCATTTCTGAGTATATGTTTATTGGATGAGCGTGATTGACATTGTTTTGGAGGAGGAATTTTTTTCTTTAGTTACAGTTCAGGATTATTCAGGGAGATCCCCTGGAGAAGGAAATGGCAACCCACTCCGGTGTTCTTGCCTGGGAAATCCCATGGACCAAGGAGTCTGGCAGGCTACAGTCCTTGGGGGTCGCAAAAGAGCTGTTGATTTAACCGAGACACAATTGAAGTGACTAAACAGCAGCCGCAACAGCAAGATTATTAGGTCTGCCTGTTTTATCTACTTATACTTAATTACAACTCACTCTAAGCATATTCTAAACTATTTCCACGTGTAAACTTTAGAAAGCTAGTGCTTATTTTATTTTCTTGGCAGAGAATTGGATGTAGTGGTATGTACTTGAGAGGTCTAGTAAGTATATGTTTATTTTAGTATGATATAGTCCCTATTGAAGGGGATTTTGCTATAGTTGTGAGAAACAATTTTATTTGACATAGAATATGGATATATTTTAAGACAGAAGATTAATAGAATTAACCAATAGAGTCCCCTGTTGGGTTAAAGCCTTGGTGAAATTGCATTCCAGTACCCAGATGCTTCTGGTTGCCCAATTGTATTTCTTGGAAGAGAAGGTTATGTTGTAAATGCCACTTGTTTAACACCAGGATTGAGCCCAGAATTGAGTTTATTCATTATTGGAGTTAAGAGAAGTTACACTTGAAATAATATTGTGAAGTATGATATTATGTAAGAAGACCTAGAAAAGTAATAGTTCAAATTGCCTCATTTCCACCAACAGAATTTCCGAAAGTGAAAGTTCTTATTTTAAATATAGTCTAATCATGGTTTAAGGTGGCCTTTGAATTTAACATACTTAACCATGGGTATATATATTTGAACTAAAACTCTTTTTACTGTGAAAGATTTTTATTCATAATTTAGGTTTTTCTGATTGCTTGATAATGTCATCCTCTGGTAAAATTGTGTTATTAATCTTGGACTCCAGGGAGAAGTGATTACTTTGTTGTATTAAGATCACTTTTCTTCACAGAAGAGTTGGAAGTTTAACATTGGGAAGATGGGATGATGGGAGAGTTCGGGAGACCTTTGGTCCTCTGGCCCAGTTAAATCAATAGCTGAAAGCCGGGAAATAATGCTATCATTATCTGGACTGTGTCCTTATCCCTGTCATCAGAGGACAAGGTGTAATGGAAAGATTGGGGGACTTCAGCACCCAAACCTTGAGTTTAAAGTCCATGCTGCCGCTGCTAAGTCACTTCAGTTGTGTCCGACTCTGTGCAACCCCATAGATGCGGAATCCTGTCCCTGGGATTCTGCAGGCAAGAACACTGGAGCAAGTTGCCATTTCCTTCTCCAATGCATAAAAGTGAAAAGTGAAAGTGAAGTCGTTCAGTCCTGTCCAACTCTTTGCGACCCCATGGACTGCAGCCTACCAGGCTCCTCCGTCTGTGGGATTTTCCAGGCAAGAATACTGTAGTGGGGTGCCATTGCCTTCTCCTAAAGTCCGTGCTTCACTACCAAATAACTTTATGATCGTTTCTCTGAGCTCCACTTTCTTTATGTGTAAAATGTGGGTAGTATTACCAAGCTAGTTTGCAAATTTGTTGGTCATATTAAATGAAATACTGAATATAAAGTGATTTGCAAATGTTATCTTTTGTTACAATTTTTGGTGGTCGGCATAGCCTTAAATGCTTTGGATTTGAGATTTAATTTCTATGAGATTCACAAGTTCTTAAAGATTTTGATCCTCTGGTCTAACCACTTCATTTGCAAGTGGGGAAACTCACATTCAGAGAGATGATAACTTGATCAAAATCTTACAGCTGATTAATATTAGAGCGTGGATTTATTGTTCTTTCAGCGATTAGCTATGGAATACCTACTATGTATCAGACGCCGATGGTACATTGGTGAGCAAAATCAACATGGTCCCAGCTCTGATGGACCTCACTGTCTAGGTTGCCATCCTTAACTTCCATCCAGTTACTGGTTAGAAAAGATTATAGCTCTGGTTTCCTAGAAAAGGAAAATTATGATCAACCTAGATAGCATATTCAAAAGCAGAGACATTACTTTGCCAACAAAAGTTCATCTAGTCAAGGCTATGTTTTTTGCAGTAGTCATGTATGGATGTGAGAGTTGGACTGTGAAGAAAGTTGAGCACAGAAGAATTGATGCTTCTGAAGTGTGGTGTTGGAGAAGACTCTTGAGAGTCCCTTGGACTGCAAGGAGATCCAACCAGTCTATTCTAAAGGAGATTGGTCCTGGGTGTTCTTTGGAAGGAATGATGCTGAAGCTGAAACTCCAGTACTTTGGCCACCTCATTCGAAGAGTTGACTCATTGGAAAAGACTTTGATGCTGGGAGGGATTGGGGGCAGGAGGGAAAGGGGACAACAGAGGATGAGATGGCTAGTGGCATCACCGACTCAATGCACATGAGTTTGAGTGAACTGTGGGAGTTGGTGATGGACAGGGAGGCCTGGTGTGGACAGGGAGGCCTGGCATGGACAGGGAGGCCTGGCATGCTGCAATTCATGGGGTCGCAAAGAGTCGGACACGACTGAGCGACTGAACTGATAAGTTTTGTAATACCATAGTGTGTAAGTTTTATAAATACTGTGTCCCAGCATATTTTGAGAAGGCTTTGTTTTGTAAGAATCCTTTGCTACTTATCTTTTTGTTGCTAATTTGTTTTGGGGGGGTGGTGGTAAATACTGTCAGCATAAGCCACTAGTGTTTTCCATCTCAAATTTTTATAGGAGTGGTCCTTGGCAAATTAATTAATATCCAGTATAATGAGATCTTAGGAAGATAGAATGAATTTTGGAGTGGGAATCAGAATTTGATTCTCATTCTGAGTTTGCCAGGGGCTAGCTGTGTGACCTTGGATAGGTCATTTAGTCTTTGTACACCTTCATTAGCTTCATTAGGATAATGAATCCTTCTTTTGCAGGTTCTTAATTCATATTAACACACTAAGGGCTCTGAGAAGTTATGGGGTAGAGACCAGTTTTAACTTTGTTGAAATCTGTTTCCCAAACTCAACAATGAACTTTTTTTGGTGAATTCTGTAATTTTGTAACATTCTGCTGAACCTGTGTTCCAAGAACACATGTATAGAGAACCTGAGCTAGGTAGCCTTTTAAGCATTAGGGTGAGTCATGTGAATTGATATTTGATGACAGTTTCATATAATTAAATTTGATACTTTAATCCCTGCTTGCTTACTTGGCTTTAGATTTGCTCAACTGGCTAGGAAATAATTTGGTTATGAAACTTTTGGGTTTTAGCTCATTGTTTTCATCAGGCCTAACAGTAATTTCCCATGGTTCAGTTTTTCAGAGAATTTTTCTTTTTTTTAATTGAAATTTTTCCATTTGCTGAACTGAAATACTTTTCTATATAGTTAGTTGTATATGCTTTGACTATCAGGTTAGTCTTTTTTTGAGTATCAAGGAAGGTTCTTTGAAGGAGTATATAAATGGAAAATATTCCATGTGAATTTATAAATTGAACATAATGAAAAATAAGTAAACAGGTTATAGTTATGTTTAGGCCATGGGTAAGTACTATGAGAAAATTGATTTTTATCATGGAAATTTTATTGCAAACATATTCTGAGAAGACTATATGGAGGGGCACTGTAGCAGAAAGCTATAGGCTTTATTGACAAACCAAGTTCAAGTCTTCTACCACTTTGGCACCCTTGGACAGGTTACTTAGCTTTGGTTCCTACTATTAGATGGGGACAGTATCTTCCAAAATTTCTGTGAGAACTCATGGTTTATTTGCAAAGGGATAGATAGCATAATGCATGGTCAGTCTTAGATTTTGCGTGAAGAGTTACTGTTGTTAAGATGGCTAATTTAAAAGAAATACTGATGCTCAGGAAAGACAAAACATGTTTTGGGCACTGTTTTAGGCCAGTAGGTTTTGAACTTGTTTATTCTGCAAGTAGAACTATGTGAAATACTTTGATATTTTCTGTTTTATTTTATATAAACAATGTGGCCTCTATCTACTTATCTTACCTTTTAAGGGATTACAACTTGAACCTTTTATGTGATTATTATAAATAAGAATAAATAGTTGATTATGATATTTATTTTAAAATTGCCCATATTTATGGAGAAAATAAAGTATTTTTAATTGAAATTTTTGTCTTTGTATTATTTGTTTATAATAATTAAAATCATTCGATTGATGGACTTCTCCCTGTAGGGTAGGTAAATACTATACTGAGCTCCTGCCTTGTATGTTTCATGCTTTATATGAGAGAGAGTCTTTCTGTTTCTTCTGTAAAAGGAGCCTCCCCTTAATGAATAGAATTCTTCTGCTTGTGAATAACTTGGAAATTTAGTCAGATACCTGGACTAGGCAACCTAAGGAATAGAATATTTGCCTTTGAGATTATTCATTTAAAACATAATTCATCATAAGTATAAGGAAAACTGTTATTTGTTATTATTAATACCTGCTTTTGTTTCTCAAACTGTTAGTGTTATTTGTGGCAGTAGTGACTTTTCTCACAAAAGGTTTAAGTCATTCACATGAGAGATTGGAAAATTCTGAAATGTGCCTGGGCTCAGTTGAGTGAAAACTGTAAGTAATTCAGTGTTAAATTTTGTTTCTGTAATACCTTGTTTGGAAGGGCCAGGAGCTTGGGGATATGAAGTGAAATCATACTTTCAGGCCAAAAAAATAGTGAATTTTTAAGTTGCTAATTGACACTAGAAAGATGAATGACTGACCTAAGGCCAGATTGCTTGTACTCTGGACAGTAATTTTACACACAGTGCCTTCTGTGTGCACCTAAATTCACCTGTACCTTAATATGGTTTTGAAAGTGATACCAATCACTTTTGATAGGGGAAAATAAATATTGTAATTTTGGAGGTCAAAAGGCTCTTTAGTTCTTTGCTTTCTGCCATAAGGGTGGTGTCGTCTGCATATCTGAAGTTATTGATATTTCTCCCGGCAATCTTGACTCCAGCTTGTGCTTCTTCCAGCCCAGCGTTTCTCATGATGTACTCTGCAGATAAGTTAAATAACCAGGGTGACAATATACAGCCTTGACATTCTAATCGGGAAAGGAGTACGTCAAGGCTGTATATTGTCACCTTGCTTATTTAACTTCTATGCAGAGTACATCATGAGAAACGCTGGGCTGGAAGAAGCACAAGCTGGAGTCAAGATTGCCAGGAGAAATATCAATAACTCAGATTGCAGATGACACTACCCTTATGGCAGAAAGCGAAGAAGAACTAAAGAGCCTCTTGATGAAAGTGAAAGAGGAGAGTGAAAAAATTGGCTTAAAACTCAGCATTCAGAAAACTTAAGATCATGGCATCTGGTCCCATCACTTCAGGGGAAATAGATGGGGAAACAGTGGAAACAGTGACAGACTTTATTTTTTGGGCTCCAAAATCACTGCAAATGGTGACGGCAGCCATGAAATTAAAAGACGCTTACTCCTTGGAAGGAAAGTTATGACCAACCTAGATAGCATATTCAAAAGCAGAGACATTACTTTGCCAACAAAGGTCAGTCTAGTTAAAGCTATGATTTTTCCAGTAGTGATATAAGGATGTGAAAGTTGGACTATAAAGAGAGCTGAGCGCGGAAGAATTGATGCTTTTGAAGTGTGGTGTTGGAGAAGACTCTTGAGAGTCCCTTGGACTGCAAGGAGATCCAACCAGTCAGTCCTAAAGGAAATCATTCCTGAATATTCATTGGAAGGACTGAAGCTGAAACTCCCAGTACTTAGGCCACCTGATGCAAAGAACTGACTCATTGGAAAAGACCCTGATGCTGGGAAAGATTGAAGGCGGGAGAAGGGGACGATAGGGATTGAGATGGTTGGATGGCCTCACCGACTCAACGGGCATGAGTTAGAGTAAACTCTGGTAGTTGGTGATGGACAGGGAGGCTGGACGGGCTGCGGTCTGTGGGATTGCAAAGAGTCAGACACAACTGAACTGAACTAAATTTTGGAGTTTGCATGTAGGTGGTTTGTCATATTACTGATAAGTAAAAGCCAATCCAGATTTGAGTAAGGAAAGACTTTATTCAAAAAGATAATTGCAATAGGGAGAATCCTCTGACTGCACCATCTGCAGGCATTTCAAAATAAAACACAAAAAGATTTTTATGAAGCATGAGCAGTCTAGCAGGAACTTTGTAGGAGTGTGAGCTGAGTGGGTGATGGTGAGCAGATTCAAGATCAGGAAAGTGAAACTGAGGTTTCTAATTTCCTGCAGTCAGAGTCAGTTGATGGCTTGGAAAGAGCTGTTAGGGGACCTAACATCAGCTTGCTTAAATTTAGGACTAACCAAACTTTAGGGGCTTGTAGGAAAGAGAAAAGTCTGACTAAAGTTAGACTTTTTGGTCGAGCCAACTCAGTGGCTAAGCAAGGGCAATTTTGAGCACTTGGTCAGTACAACTGTTGCTTAAAACAAAATTTGTCTGTCTTAGGAATGTTTTAGTCCACTCAGGCTGCTCTAACAAACTATAGACTGGATGACTTATAAACAACAGAACTTCATTTATCACAGTCTGGAGGCTGATAGCCCAACAGCAGGGTCTCAGTATGGTCATATTCTGATGAGGACTTTCTTCAGGTTGCAGACAGCTAAGACTTCATCTTGTATCCTTTCAGGGCAGAGATAAAAGAGCTCTCCCTGGACTCTCATAAGGTTTCTGATCCCATTTATGAGGATTTCACCATTATGACCTCCCCAAGGCCCTACCTCCTTATAACATTCACTTGAGGGGGAGTGTAAGGTTTCAGCATGTGAATTTTGAGGGGCATAAACATTCAGTCCACAACAAGGTAAGCTAAAGTCATTGTAAGTTTGGTCTGATTATTTATGTAGGTGTAGGCATTTTAAGTTTGCTTCAGTGGGATTTTTTAATAAGGAATCTTGGAATGAACTTTAAAAGCCTCTTGAGGCCAAGAAAGCCAAGTCAGGTACTCACCATTGGATTTCACTTGCAGTACTTACAGATTTGGGTGAATTCTTCAAGTCCCCAGAATATCCTGGGGTTCCTGCCTGAAGTTAACTTTGCTTACTTTATCAAGTCTGAGAAGTCTGTAAGCCAAGTACCAGTCTAGTTTTCCCAAGAGGACTTTAAGCATTGCTTCATAAAATCAACCACAGCTCCTTAAAAGTGTCTGGTGGTATTAGATTAAAGGAACATGACTTTCAAATATGACATCCAGTCAAAGCCTTGGTTGCATAATAATGTTTCAGACTCTTATTGAACTTATGCAAATAACTATATTGCCATGAAAATAAGAAAACTCAGTTAATACCCGAGTGTTGTTTTTGAATGATGGAATCAGGGAGATAAAGATAAATGTCTTATTTTTGTTTACAGAAGTAAACTTGCATTGCAGGTTACTTACATTGTCATTGAATTACAGGTAGCTTAAGAGAAAAGAAACAAATTCCTTACATCTAGAGAATAGGACATTAAAGCATCAGCAGTATTTTAAAACTCACAGTCACTGTTTGTCAGTTTATTTAGTCCTGAGTGATTAATTCTTGTTCTGCTAGATCTTGGGTTAGCAGTCTCATGGATCCATAATCCTGACTTAGTATATAGTCTCAAAGTTATTTAAGTGATGCCATCAGAAGCTTGTGTCCAAGAGTAAAGTCTTCTTTCAGCAATACTTGTTGAAGACAAATGCTTGGCCTGTAGCTGATTTGCAGGTGCTTTCAGAGAAACATCAAAGTAAAACAACACTCAACACTCTGTAATGACAAGATTTAAAGTGGTGGTGATAGTTTATTATGGGTAATTTCAAAACTGAAAGATCCGATGAGAGTTTGTTACAGAAAATAATACAGTTGATAAATAAGTTTGTTTGTTTTTATGACAGGCACACCAAAATAAGTTCAGAGAAGTTTTAGGCAAAATGTAATCATTATCCATAATGATTAATCTTATTTTTAAAAAGTAGATATTACATTGATTCATGAGTATAAATGAATATAATCTTTGCAGAGAAGACTTAAAGATATGTAGTAATCCTGAGACATAATGTATCTTGAAGCATATAGTTAGAGCATATGAAGAGTAATATCAAGGTTATCAAGTAAAATTTTTTTAGTTAAGTCTAGAGTAAGTCATGAACATCTGTCTAATAAAATTCCATAAATAACTTGTGCGATTCCCTGATGGAGAACCCTCACTGGTCTATCAAGAATATACTGTATTCAAATTAAAGAAATGAAGTTATGACCAAGATAATACTAAAAAAAATCATAAGAGTAATGAAAATTATAATTGACACTGTACTATTGTGTAATATTGGAGAAAGCACCGCTCAGTCTGTTAATCAGTAGAAACATGTTGTGGACACTGAGACTAATGATAAATTTCCAGGAACCTCATTCAACTTTTAATCATATTGACATTTTACCCATTCAGATTTAATCTAGGGAGGGTAAGCATCTCTTCTGACTTGACTGTGCTTCCCATAACATTGGAAGCATAACATTGATCAAATAAACCAATTATTTTTAATGCCTCTCTTTTTACAAGGTGAAAGGATTAATCCTTTGTGAACTTCCAGAGGCCCTTTAGGAAATTCTAAAGAGTTATAGGTGCAAAACACATCATTTAGTATTTTGTTTTGAAAAGACAGAATGTCAAAAACTGTCAGGCAATTCGAACATTCTATTAAATAGGATCATGGATCAGTGTCAAAAACAAATTTTTTTTGAAAGTGAACATAGGAAGCAACCTTAGCTCTTACAAAAGTGAGAAGACTTTTTAAAATAGTAAGATGTGATAAAATTAAGACCAAGTATAGGAAATTCTGAAGAGACACCAAATTTTTGCTTCCTGGGATTGGTTGCTCAGAAGGCAAAAACCTTTTATAACCTCTTTAAGAGCAGATCAGTAACCCAAAAATTTTTTGTCATTTTAGTAGAAAATCAGATTTTAGTTTTATATAAGTATAATATTTGATAGTGAAGCATTTTCTGAAAATCTACAAATAAACCTGTCGAGTCTTANNGCTTTGATGACAAAATTATTTTTTTCATGAATTTGTTATAACTTTCTGTTCTTTTCAGGTTTTGTTCTATACATGTTCCTTTTTCTCATTCTGAAACACTTTTAGTCATTTTACTTTAGTACTGTTTTCTTTTTCCTTAAAAGCAACATTTTGCATAACTTGTATAGAGTTGTTCCTTTCTGTTATCATTTCTCCTTTAAAGTGTCTCCTTTACATACAAGATTGTAATTTATAATTACAGTAACTTCTATTTTACATAGAAAACTATGAGATAAAGAATTGTGAATTGTCATACATCAGCATTTTGTAGTAGACTGACGGAGCTTATGAATATATATCTTACAACTTACAACTTCTTATAATCATATTCTTCCAAATAGTACAACTTCTCAGTGTGGCAGAAGTGAATATATTTATTAATAGACTCAAATATACATAGCTTCTTGGTGCCATGAAAATAAGAATCAGAAACCTATATAAACTTGAAATACTTATCAGTGTTCTGTCTTACATAGAAATGACCTAGGTATTTAATGAATATTCATGACTTAGTAACTTAAAGCCTTAGACTTACGCTAAAAGATTTTGGAAACGATCTTCAAGTTGGCCTATTACAAGACATAATTACTTTCAAAATATAGTTTGTCAGAATAATGACTCAACTTGGCTAAATACAGATATAGATATAATGCTAGTTTATTCTATCAATAAACCTGTAAAAGTTTAGGAAGAGGGTTTTCAAGTAGAATAAAAATGGACTCTTGTGTTATACTTAATACCTGTAACTCGGAAGACATAGCTGTTTTTATTAAACCTATGATATCAAACTAGTCTCACATACCAAAGATTTGCCTAAATGTTTTTTAACTTGGATTCTTAAAACATTTGGGTTAGTTTCTATAATTAAAGTTGTGAAAGTTTAAGAATTTTAATTTCCTTAATTTCTGGAAATCTCTTCTATGAGCACTTTTTGTTGTTTTCATTTTAACAGCTTTAGTGACACCATACAATTCAAGTGTATAATTCAGTAGTTTTTAGTCTTTTCACAGAATTGTGCCACCGCCACCACCACCACCATCAGTTCTACTCAGAATAGAACTCCTTTAAGGGATTTCATAATGTAAAATTAAACTTGGCAATACCGACTGAAGGTAGGGAAGTAATTTTTTAATATATATATTATATATATAGACACATTCTATATATAGATACATATATACACACATATATAGATACATGTATACACATGTATGTACATACATACGTACATATATACACATAACATGCATACAGATGTACACATAGGAACACTTAAATAGCTTACTACAGCTTCAGTTTAAAGTTTCAGCTCACTGATGGTTTGTATAGAAGAGCTTGTTCTCTTCCTTCCTTTATTTTTAATTGTGTTTCTGGCAGATAGGGCAGGTTGGGATTACCTACTCAGTCACGGTGAAGGCTAACATCTTCCCACCATGATTTGTGGAGGAGACCTTTTGGATTTTCTTTGCCCTGACATGTAATCTCACGGAGACTGTGGACTGCATTTTGAGTGAGGGATGGAAGAGAGACCACAGGCTGTCTGGGTGTCTCAGAAGCTCATTTGAGTGGATAAAAGATCTAGCCTGTTTCCAATTTGTATTTTTGACTCCAGGTCCAAGAGTCCCTAGTGAGTGAAAGGGAGGCTTAAAGTGATAGTCACTATAGGGAGCTGAGGGGTTGGTATGAGAAGAGTGGATAAGAGGGGTGGAGGAGATTGGGGTATTAAAGGAGGACAGTTAAGGATTCAGGGGGATCTGAAGGGAAGCTTGAAGGTGGTAAAAAGGAGGAAGGGAGGGGATGATGGAAAAGGGGAGGTTTTAGGGAGATCCATCCTGTTTCTCAAGGAGGATATGGAAGTTCTAAATTGTCGTAGTAAAAGTTTGCCAATTTTGAAGATACTGGACTGAATTAGTGCTGTAATGGTGAAGCATGTCGGGTAAGATGGAAGGACGTTCAGTGGAGTGAGAATTATCTATGGGATTAGATAATTAAACCAGACATGAGACTTTGAAAGAGCTGGGAAAGAGTATTCCTTTGTGAGGAGCCAAAGAAATTCCCTTCTGTCATCTCCACTGTAGGAGTCGGGAAAGAGGCCTCACAGAAGAGCTGGGAATATTCCCACTCAAGAGTTGGAATGTGATGGTTGAGGTGTGTTGGTTGAGGTATGTTGGGGTCAGAGAGTCAAAAAAATTCTTTGCTGGAAAATATTAGAGTAACTTCTCACCATGTTGTAGCAGATAAGATGGCTATAGCATTGGTTCGCACAAGAGTTTTGGACATGACTGAAGTGACTTAGCAGCAGCAGCAGCACTGGTTCAGGATTTAAACTCAGGGAAAGATACCCGAATCTCTTAGCAGGAGAGGAGTTGAACTGATTCTCAAAATATGATTATTGAGGTGGGGGTGGCATGGGTGAGGTCCATCTTCATCCAAGTCATGTCACTATACAGATGTCAAATAAAAATAAACTCCTTCTTGGCAAGGAGAGATTTTATTTGGAAAGGCCTTTGCAATAAGGAGATTGCTCTGACCACAAGGTATGCAGGTATCTCAGAATCAAACACAAAAAGGGCTTTCAGTGAATAGTACCAGCAGGATCTTTGTGGGAAAGTGGGACAAGTGGTTAGAGGTTAGCGGATGACATGACCCGGACATTTTTAACAGGAGGGNATGGGCTTGCTTAAAGAGAGGGTGTTCTGGATTGGCTTGCTTAAGCTTAGAGCTAGCCAAAGTTTAGGGGTCTGTGGGGAACAGAGAAGCCTGACTAAACTGGTCAGACCAAGTCAGTGTGTCAGTTGGGCTGCTGCTGCTAAGTCGCTTCAGTGGTATCTGACTCTGTGCAACCTCATCCATAGACGGCAGCCCACCAGGCATCCCCGTCCCTGGGATTCTCCAGGCAAGAACACTGGAGTGGGTTGCCATTTCCTTCTCCAATGCATGAAAGTGAAAAGTGAAAGTGAAGTTGCTCAGTCGTATCCGACTCTTTGCGACCCCATGGACTGTAGCCTACCAGGCTCCTCTGTCCATGGGGTTTTCCAGGCAAGAGTACTGGAGTGGGGTGCCATTTCCTTCTCCGAGGGTAAGGTAGACTCATAGGTAAAAGTCACCTAGTGGAGCCCTGAGGTATTGAGGCTTTTTAATTTTAGGCAAAGGAAATCAGAAACCTTTTTGAGTTGGATAAAATAACAAGTATTAGACATAGGCTTCCTGGTGACTCAGATGGTAAAGAATCTGCCTTCAATGCAGGAGACTCAGGTTCAATCCCTGGGTTGGGAATATCGCCTGGAGAAGGGAATGGCAACCCATTCTAGTATTCCTGCTGGGAGAATGCTATGGACAGAGGATCCTGGCAGGACCCCTCAGGACCCAGTCCATGGGGTCACAAAGAGTCAGACACGATTGAGCAACTAACACACAGGAAGTAGAAAAAGGAAGGGAGAGAGTGTTGAGATCTTTTACTATTGAGGTAGTTTAGCATGGGGTAATGAAGGGCTAGAGTAGGGTAGTGGTCTAAAAAGTGCAAAACAAGAGGCAGAGATAAGGACCTGCTAAAGAAGAATCAAGAAGATTGTAACTGGCAGACAGGGGCCAGAGAGAAGGGGGAAAGGAAGGTGTCAAGGATGGCTCCATGACACAACAGAGAAATTAGGAAAATTGTGATATCATTGACTTGAGGGTTTCCTGTGGGAGAAAGGTGATGAATTTAATTTTATGGCAGGGAGAGATGGCCAACTTGTAAAATTTTCTTGTCCATACTCTTGTTCTTTAAGTACGGAAGTATAGAAGAGAAGATTATCTGAGTCTACCTGATCACAAGCAGCTTGAGTCCAGTGATTTTCAAGTCATCTCCAGCCCGAGTTTTAGTTTTACCCATATAGCTTCTTGTTGGCCATCTCATCATCCTGTTTCTTACATCTGCAATGGCTCCTGCCAGGTCCCTGCTATCAAAACATTTTGTTTTTAATAAAGCTAACCTTTCTATCACCAAGAGAATAGTTAACCACAAAATCTTACAATATTGATGTACACTTCATTTAACCATCTGTTAGCTATTGATTCCTTTAGTCCAGCTTCCCACCTATCACTCAACTAAACTGCTTTTTCCAAGTTTTCATAACCAAATCCAACTTGCCTTATCTGTCCTTAATTCTTGACTTTTTTGCAGCATTCAAAAATGTTGATCAGCATACGAACTTCCTATGTGACCCAGCAGTCCCACTCCTACTTGTTTATTCAAGAGAAATGAAAGTGTATGACTCCACAAAAATTTGTACATGAATTGTTATAGCAGCTTCACTAATAATAGCTAAAAACTGTAAACAGTCTGAATGTCTACACACTGGAAAATGGATAAACAAATTTTAGTATATACATACAATGGAATTCTGCTCAACAATAATGTTGATACATATAACAAAATGGATGACTCTCAAAAATATGCCAACAAAAGAGTACACACGACAAGATTCCACAAAAATCTAGATAACAGGCAAAGCTATAATCAATAGCAACAGAAAGCAGATCAATGGTTGCTGGGGCCAGGAGTAACTGGGATATATGGCAAAGGAACAGAGAACTTTGGGAGTAATAGAAATATTCTGTGTCTTGGTTGGAGTGGTTGTTACAGTTGCATACATTTATTAAAGTTTATTGAACTGTACACTTTAAATATGTATCTGTTCATTTTATTGAATATAAGTGATGTAACTTGTTTTATATACAAAAGAAATAAGATTTTACAGAATGACCAACATATATATACCATTCAAACGAGAGAGTATATGAGAGGATGAGATCACTGAGCTTCCTAAAAGGTCTATTTCCAGTTGGGAAAAAAATGTTGACCGTATCCCCACCTATGTAGAATGTTCTTCGTATAATATAGTGTTAATAA
This sequence comes from Redunca redunca, assembly GCA_006410935.1. NCBI lineage: Eukaryota > Metazoa > Chordata > Mammalia > Artiodactyla > Bovidae > Redunca > Redunca redunca. The sequence goes on from SJYQ01092481.1 coordinate 386,264, forward strand.
TTCTGATCCTGCTTAATCTGCCTTTTAGTTCCAAATGCAGGTATAGATTGAGAAAGGAGGAAGGGAAGCTTGTCATTTGAGGCTGAGAACAACATAGAGGCAGATGGATGGGATATAAAGAGATTTTTGAGAGGTTTAAGATGTTGGGGATGTATAATATACCTCACTTCCTGCTTCTCTGAGATAACTTTGTGAGATGATGTGGGATGAAGGATTCAAAGCATGGAATTTGTCTTCAGGAAAGCAGAAAAAGGTTAGAATGGCACTAGAGAAAGATTCGGAGAAGGCAGTGGCACCCCACTCCAGTACTCTTGCCTGGGAAATCCCATGGATGGAGGAGCCTGGTAGGCTGCAGTCCATGGGGTCGCAAAGAGTCGGACACGACTGAGCGACTTCACTTTCACTTTTCACTTTCACGTATTGGAGAAGGAAATGGCAACCTGCTCCAGTGTTCTTGCCTGGAGAATCCCAGGGATGGGGGAGCCTGGTGGGCTGCTGTCTATGGGGTCGCACAGAGTCGGACACGACTGAAGTGACTCAGCAGCAGCAGCAGAGAAAGATTGGTAGGAAGTTAATAAAGGAAAGTAAGGATTTCCAAGCTCTTGTGAGGGTTCACTAAAGAGATACAGTGGTGATTATTTGAGTTAGGAAGTCTGAAGATAAGTGCCTTGGAATGAAAATATTGAATGCATGGCATATATGCTACAACTCGGAAAGTGTGTGGGGATCCAGCGTATTTCTTTAGTAGATTAAAACAGTATTGGAAATCAAATTACAATATTGCTAAATAGATATTGGTGACAATATTATAGAAAGTATTCAAGTATCAGAAGGATGTTTGGACAGAATGAACTCTGGGATTTCTTTTTAATAGTGTGTATAGATTTATACGTAGTTCTTTAGAAGTCCTCAGTTGTAATCAGTATTGCTAACTTAAATTGACTTGTCCACTCCTCCCCCCGACCCCATCCTTTTTTTTTTTTTTTGTTACTCTTAAGTCTTATGAGGACTTAAATGACCAGAAAGGTTCTTTGGATTTTGTAGACCAAATGTTTAGTAAAAATTATAATGTTTGACTTGAAAGTCATAAAAGACATTTAGCTGCCACTTAATGTCATATGCAGATTTTGTAGTTTTCCAAGGAAAGTACCATAAAGAAAGGTGCCCAATAAATATCAGATTATTACCACCCTTGCATTTTAAATTGTAAATGTTTTTGGTCTGTTTCTTAGCCTTATGCAGCACTTAGCATTACATCCTTGACTAATATGACCTTTTTCCTGGTTTTTATAATGGATGCATAGTATGAGGGACTCAGTTTTAGACAATGCAGTGAACACAATGCAGACTGATAAATAGTGTGATGTATTAAGGGCTGAAATGAGCCAAAAGTGAATCTGTGATGGAAATTGACTAATTTGCCAATAGCAGCTGTAGGTACACAAACAAGCAGAAAGGGCTGTCACTTTCTGAAAAAGCTATCCGCCCATTTGTTTTTAACTAAGAAAGTTGGATTTAGACTTAGAAGTAAAATTCATGTTGTGCTTACTGATGAAAATAGTGGCCCTCATAAGTCTGTCTGGCCAACACAGCCCATAAACTGGCTTAAACATCACTTTTTTCTTTACTCCTTTTGAACACTTTAAGTTTTCAAAGATTCATTTCTTAAATGGGGCGTGGTTAGTTTTGAGTGGTACTTGGTCTTCGCCTTGGATGACAGGCCTTTAGTGAGTATTGTGAGAGAAGACCGTTTAGGTCATTACTTCTTAACCCTGGGCTTTTTGTTTGGATGCCTCATTTGTGTTCTTCATCTTAGCCTGTAGATCTGTGCTGTCCATTTGACCACTTGTCTACTTAAATTTAAATGAATTAAGATTAAATCAAGTTAAAAAATTAATTTTTTAGTTGTAGTAGCCACATGTGGCCAGTGGCTATTGTATTGCACGGTGGCGAGAACACGTCTGTCATTGTAGAAATTTCTGTTGGGTATTGGTGCTCTGGATCTTTAATAACTATTGATACCAGGAAAGTAAATGTCAGAAGCTTGGAATAAATGCTTTAAAAAAAAACCCCAAACCAATATTTTGGGTAAAAAAGGAACACCATTTATACTGCTTCATTCCTAATGGCTTCTGCTTTCTCAGAGTTAAATACTGTCTTTTAGGACGGGCTTTATGTGTAATTTTAGTATTAAGTCTTATTCGAAGATCATTCTAATAATAATATAAAGCAATAAAAAATAGTTGTATTAAGAACTATATCTGCCAGACTGAACAGTTTTATTAAGGTATACTTGATAATACAATAAATTACACATAAGTAAAGTTTAATAAGTTTTGACATAGGTATACACTTCTGGAACCGTCATCAGTCACTACAATGTAGTCATCATCTACAAAGGTTTCCTCATGCCCTGTTATCATTCCTCCTTCCTTTTCTTTTCCACCTTCTCTCCTCACCTCCAGATAACCACTGAACTGCTTTTTGTCACAATAGTTTAATCTCAATTTTCTAAAATTTTGTGTAAATGGAGTATGCAATATATACTTTTCTCTGTCTGACTTCTTTCATTCTACATAACTATTTTGAGATTCACTCAAGTTACATGAACAGATAGTTCATTACTTTTTTTTTGGGAGGAGGGGACTATGCTGTGTGGCATGTAGGGTTTTATCAGTAGTTTTTCCACCAGGGATTGAACCCAGCCTCCCTTCAGTGGAGGCTCAGAGTCTTAATTACTGAACTACCAGGGAAGTCCCAATAGTTCATTACTTCTTATCATATGGATATATCACAGTTTATTCATCCATTAGTCTGTTGATGACATTTGGGTTGGTTCCAGCTTGGGTTATTACAAATAAGCTGCTATGAACTTTATACATAGGTCTTTGTACTGACATTACACTTTTGTTTCTCTGAAGTGAATATCTAGACATAGAATGGCTGGATCATATAGTAGGTTGTTTATTTACTCTTTTAAGAAACTGCCAAACTGCTTTCCAAAAATGCTGCACCGTTTCACAGGCCCCCCCCTCAATAAAGTATGAGTGGTCCACTGGCTCAATATCCTTGTCAAAGTCTTGAAATGATCAGGCTTTTTTATTTTATCTAACAGACTGTTTTAATAAGAAAAGACTGTCCTGGTAGAATTGATTTCCCCCCTTACAAGTCTTTTGTATTTAAAATGCTGCAGAAATAATGCTTTGTTTGTGAAAAGGTTTCGACAGTTTTCCTATACGTTTATTTACTCTGATCGTATTTGCTTACCATCTCTGATTTGAATCTCAGTTTATGGGAATCAATACATTTTGTTCATTTTGACTTACGTACTTTTCTCTTTTCGTTCTAGCGGCCCCTTTGTTGCTTTATGCAAATAGACGGGACTTGCGATTGGTTGATGCTGCAAATGGCAAAGAGAATGCTACGATTGTAGTTGGAGGCTTGGAGGATGCAGCTGCGTTGGACTTTGTGTTTAGTCATGGCTTGATATACTGGAGTGATGTCAGCGAAGAAGCCATTAAACGAATAGAGTTCAACAAAACTGAGAGTGTACAGAATGTTGTTGTTTCTGGATTATTGTCCCCTGATGGGCTGGCATGTGATTGGCTTGGAGAAAAATTGTACTGGACAGATTCTGAAACTAACCGTATTGAAGTTTCTAATTTAGATGGATCTTTACGAAAAGTTTTATTTTGGCAAGAGTTGGATCAACCTAGAGCAATTGCCTTAGATCCTTCAAGTGGGTAAGTTTTGCATAATGTACAAAGGTCATTGTATCTCCTCCTGGCTGTTTTCTTTCCATTAGCATAGACACCCCTCACTTCCAAGAGAAAAGAAACACTAGACCCCACTTTTAGGTTCTTTGGACTTCTTTGTCAAGTAGACTTGAATGTGGGAAGTTAGGTCATGTTCTTAAAGTAAGGTGTGTCTATAAATAGTTCTGTTTCTAGTATCGGGATAGCCATGTTTATAGTTCTTGTTTTATCTCCTGCATATTTTATAATTATGAGAGAATTATTAGAAGGCAGAGAAAAAGGAATGATAACAAGAGTGGTATGAGATAGCTCAAGTCCTCTGAATCTTATACCTTTTATATATACACCATTATTTTATAATACTAGTGTTTTTTTATTAAGCTGATTTTTTAGTATTTCAGTGTTGAATGAAATATAAGTTAACTCATACCTAGTTCACTAAACATGTATTTATCATAAAGTTTATTTTCTAATGAGAGAAACTTAAACCTGTGGGCAAATCTTGCAGTGTAGAATGTGACCTGGTCCCCAGGGGCTTCTCTCTGACCACGTCTCCGTCCTGCCTGTGCGATCCCTCGCTGTGTCTCTGCTGAACACATCGTCACGCCAGAGTCTGCCATGGCCGGGTGTAGATAGTAAAGCGTGAACCTGAAATGAACTACTATTAATTGGTTAAAATCGAAAGATAAATACCTGTGAATAACTCTTTTAGTACTTCTTCTTTGACTTTCAAGTATATTGGAATGCTTTAAAACTCATTTATAGGAGGGAGTGGATTAATATTATGTAATAAATTAAAATTTGGGAAAAAATGAAAAGTTTATATATGCTCTTTTGTCTCGATATCAGGTCCTTTTGGTGACAAAGTCTTAAGACAGTGCCATATTATAGGGAAATGAGAAGCTTTGTCTGACTATAAAAGATAACATGGGCAATAGTGAAATTTTAGAGTGAGAAGTTCTAGAAAGCATATATATATACTTTATATAATATATAAAGATGTATTTTTAGAGAAGCATTAAGAGGTGTCTGCTAAAGTCTGATGTTCTTTTAATAAAGCATCAGAAAATATTATATTGACTCTAGTGGTAGGAAACAGGGTTGTGTGTCATATATGTTGAATGTATGGTAAACTGTCCTAATTGAACAATCTGGTTCTTGAGAACTTGCAAGGTGTTTTTGAGTAATGGAATCTGTTTTGCCAACAAAGTTTGTTGTTAAGTCTCAGGGAGTGTTGAAATGTCTCTGAGGTTACTGCTTTGTAGAACATACAGTGTTTTGTTGCTTTCCATGCTTATTAGGAAGTAATACTTTGATGAAAAGATAAATAGTTCTCCCCATCTCCTTTTTGACAGATTCAGTCTTATAACTCTAAGGATGATGGAAATTTTCCCAAATATCTATTAAATGGTTAGTATGTTTAGAACTCTGCTTTTTTGTGTTCTTGGGGAGAGATGGGGAATATCTTTAAGGATTTACTATTTAAGGAGAGAAAACTTAGGAGAGAACTTTTCCTTCTTCAGAGCATGTTTATTTGCATTATGTAGTGTGTATGTGGAGAGGGAAAGACTTAAATTATAAGAGCCACAGATCTCTTAAGGATAGTACATAGTTAAGGGAGGTGAATTTATAGGCAACTCTTTTGATTATTTGGGATCTAATAATTTAATAACTAAATGAGTCATTCTCATTTTGTCCCTTAAAACTTGAGCTTTACTTCTTGCTGGCAGGTCTGATAAGTGTCTTAGGAAGTAAGTTTCCCATGTGATGAAAAAGTACATCAGTGTTTCTGTGGCTTAAATATTTACTGATGTTTGAATCTCAAATTTGCCAGACTCAGCAAGTAAAGGATATTATTGAAAGAATCAATAGTAATGTACTTTGAAGGTGACCGTACTGTTATTTAAGCTTCTGAGGGACATTCACTGAAAAATATTTTTCCTGAGGCCTAAATGGGGTTTTGGTCAGTCAAATACCTTTCATTATTTTTGACGTCTGTAGTTAGTGTTGCATATGTGTGAGTGTGCATGAGTAAATTCACTTTTTCAACTCTAGCAGTTCTCCGAAAGTTTCTTTTAATTTTTGGAAAGTTAGTTTGTGTCGTATGGCTGTTTTTTACATTGTGCAACTGGAAGCAGATAGAATGCAGCCAAATGGTGTCATTTCATACTTAGCATGATGAAACATGTTTAAAATTATATTTTAAACTTTTGCATTTAAAAATATATTTTTTCAAGTAGTTTTTTCAGTATTGATCTTAGATTTGTGATAACACTTTTAGTTTTAATGGAATAGTAATTTTGGATTGAATTATATCACTTATATCAGTTAATAGCAAACAGGAGAGATGATTTCCAGATTTGTTTTTTAGGGGAAAAATGAAGTTTGCTTACCAGAGAAAATACATGAAAACAGAGCTGAGGAAAATGGTGGCTTTATCAGAGTTCCCGGATCCTGGGTTATGAGGTTCAGAAGAGCTGACTGAGCACTCTCACATCAGCTTATGTAAAAGGAAAGCTCTTGAATGACTGGCATTGTTTGAGCCCTGGGAACTGGTGCAGACATCTGTGTGCTTTCGGATGTATGGAGTTCTTTGTGCAGTCAGTTCATTTAGCCTAGACTGAAGGAAGATTTTTATTTCCCTCTCTAAATTTGGCTTCTATTAGCCTGAGATTTTTTTTTCTTCTTTCTTTCTTTTGAGTGACTGGCAGTGTAGAATTCCGAATAAGGAATGGGAAAAACGTGTGTGGAAATGGCTCCAGAAGCGAACAGCCATAGTTGCAGAAAGCAGGGTCCGTGCTTTATGGTGAGAGGCTCCTTAGTGGCTGCTCCTGGTGGTGGGCTCCTCAGCCTGACTCACAGCGACCGTTCCAACCTTAGGGATGTTGGGCTGCAGAGCTAGCTCAGTGGAAAGGGGATGGTGCATAACTTCCCTGTCAGTTAAGTGCATGTAATTGTCCTAGCCTGATTATGTTTAAAAGTATTTTCTATACTGGTGTATCCCAGATGACTACAGTAGTTGCTGCCACATAGTAGATGTTCAGTAAAAATTTCAGTAAATATTTCTTTTATAATCCTCTATTAATTGTCCTTGTGAGGGACATTTGTTTTCTAAGCAATGTAAACTTTAGTATGGCCTTGTGAATTCTAAATCAGTATGGCTTTGATTGCAATTGTTAATTTGAAACATGGTTAAGATTTTTAGTCTTTCATTAGAAGTTATCAAAATTGTATTTTAAAGATACACTCATGGGAGAATGTTTTATGTCACATCTAGCTTTGTTAATTATAAAGCAAGTTACTTTGTTTTCTTGGATGTCAGTTTCCTCATTTCTAAAATGAGTTCCTTTCAATTTTGAACTTTAAAAGCCAGACATTTAAAAAAAGTAGTCTATCTCATTTTAAACACATTATTTAAGCTTTAAAAGCCAGACATTTAAAGAAAGTACTCTGATTTTAAAAACTGTATTTTACAGTTACGCATTGGGTCTAATTTAGATATTTTATACTTGTCTTTCTCAGAACAGATTCTTTAGATTTTGTTTCTACTGCCCTTATTGCACATGCTGTCACATTCAGCCTCCTTTTTTAGGCTGTTTCACCTCTAGAACTAGCTTAAACCTTTTTTCCAGTTCCACTTGATGTAAACTGAAAAGTACTTTAAAATATCAAAGGATATGTTTTGTATGAAGAATGGAAAATGTGGCCTATTACTTTCAAGCAGGTTATATATATTCAGATATGCTTGGAGATAGGTGTTTTTGAAATTACCTAAAAAGAGTGTGTTGGAAAGCCACCAATCCAGGAAACCTGTATTATAGGTTTACTTTACTAGCCTCTGGGATAGAAATCAAGGCCCATGGAAGGTAAAAATTTTTTTTTTTAAGAATAAATAAATGTGTGTATTTAATTGTATGTATTCTTAAATGTTAGTGTTGAGTGTCATCCAGCTTTTAATCCTTTATATCTAGTGATACATATCACATCTCATTGAGTTTTGATTGTGTGGTTTACCGTTTTTATGTTCTGTGTCTCCAGGCCTACTTTTATTGAGAGAATATTAAAAGGGAGTATTTGCAGTATGACTAAATGACTCTGAGTAGCCCCACTCCAGTACTCTTGCCTGGAAAATCCCGTGGACAGAGGAGCCTGGAAGGCTGCAGTCTATGGGGTTGTTAAGAGTCGGACACGACTGAGCGACTTCACTTTCACTCTTCACTTTCCTGCATTGGAGAAGGAAATGGCAACCCACTCCAGTGTTCTTGCCTGGAGAATCCCAGGGACGGGGGAGCCTGGTGGGCTGCCGTCTATGGGGTTGCAGAGTCGGACACAAACTGAAGCGACTTAGGAGCAGCAGCAGCAACAGCCTAGTCTCAATAGCTTTCTTTGCCTTTTATCAATAAATAAAAGCTTTCCTTGCTTGCACATTGACCTTTTGATTTATCCTAGCAAAAGAGAAGAATGATATTTTATGAGAGTAATGAATATAGGATACCTTTAACTGAGTTCTCTGCGTTGTGGTGCTCTTATATATCCTTGCTGTGTTTCAGTGTGATTGGCTCTTTAGAAATTTTAACAAATTAGTTTGAGTTTGAGTACACCTGATATTTGTGTTGTTGAATCTTTAAGATTTTGGAAGGAGGAGTATGTGACAGCTAATTTGTGAAGTAGAAATGAAATGATTGTCTTTAGTATATTTTTTTTTGGTAGCATTTGATATTGGTAACCATATTCCTTTTAGAAATTCTTCCCAAGATTTTCTGATTTTTATACTGTTGGCTTTCCTACCTCTTGGACCACCTTTTTCCTTTCTTAATAACTCTTAAGTTTAAAAGTATATCGTTTATTCTTTCCCTAAGATCGTATACATTCCCACAGCTTTTGCATAGAAGCAGATAGCCGATTATCCATAAAGCTCCATATCCTGAAGCGCTGGTTCTATGTATGAAAGCTCTCGCTCTGTCTGAACTCTCAGTAATGTACAATTTTGAAAGGTGTCCTCTTGGTCAATTGGGGAAGCCTGTTTTCTGCCAGTTAAATCCTGGGAGTGGTAGGGAATTTTAAGGATCTTCTTGATAAATGACCTTCAATTTTTGGCTGAACAAACCTAGTCCTTTGGGTAAAATAAGAGAAAGTCAGATTCTTGGTTGAGATTTTCCAATTCCACGTTAAGTCCTTTTTTTCCCCATGAAAAGTGTCCTGCTGAAGCTATGGTTTTTTTTGTTTTTTTCCTTTTCTTTTTTTGCACGTTGAATGACTTTAAAAATGCAACCTGGTTGTTTTATTTAAAAGAGGATTTTATAAATTCTGTGTTTTTAGATTTATTCACTGTACTGATTTCTTATTTTACTATTTTTTTGCATCCCACTTAATCTATTTGGTTTTAGCTTCCTTCTGCTTGCAGTATGTTCTTTAATATTTCAGCAGAAGTCTGTTATTGGTAAGTTTCTGGAGTTTGTCTGCAAATATATTTATTTTGTCCTTATTCTTGGAAAGATAATTATTTGATTATAGAATTCTCTGTGATTGTTATTTTCACTCAGTCCTTCGAGGATATTATGATTTTTAATTGTTGCTGTGAGAAATCTGTTCTCTAATTATTGTTGCTTTGTAATTAGTTTTTTTCTGGTTTATTAAAAGCAACCCCTGCATTCCTAAATTTTTGATACTTTTCAGCTTTGTTCACTTTGTGTCCAGATGTGGCTGTCTTTTATTTATCCTGCTTAGAACCCTTGTTTCTAGAATATAATCATCATTGTTATTTATTCTAGAAGGTTATCCATCATTTTCTTACTTTTCCTTTATTCTCTTTAGTCTGCTCTGGAATTCCTTTTTGATGTATGTGGACCACCTGATGTTATACTCCATGCCCCTTAATCTTGCTTTCATATCTTCTCTCACTTTATCTCTCTGGGCTTGTGGTTATTTTTTGCACCTGCCTTCCAGACAATTCTTTGTTCAGCTGTGCCTAATTTTGCAGCTTAGTATCAGTGATTGTGTTTTGCTTTTGTAGAATTTGTTTATGCCCTTCATTTAAAACTTACTATGAGATCCTTACCCTACATAAAAGAAGAAATATTGTATCAATAATATTAGACTTACAAAATGTTAGAAAAATAGTTGATAGTTCTTGTATAACTTTTACCTGCATGCACAGTCCTTCAGTCTTGTCTAACTCTATGTGACCTTCATGGACTGTAGCCTGCCAGGCTTCTCTGTCCTTGGGATTTTCCTGGCAGGAGTACTAGAGTGGGTTGTCATTTCTTCTCCAGGGGATCATCCTGACCCAGGGATTGAACTTGAATCTCCTGTGGCTTCTGTATTGACAGGTGGATTCTTTATCACTGAGCCAGTTAAGAAACCCATAATCTTTACTTTGCTTCCCTTAATATTATATTTTATGTAATCATAAAAGAGTTATCTAGATCAGGAAATTAATGTTGATATAATACGGTTAACTAATCTCTAGACCATATTTGAATTTCTTTAATTTTCCCACAAGGGTCCTTTTTGTGGTTGAGGGTTCCATGTTGCATTTAGTTGTTATTTCCTTAGTCTTTTCTAATCTGGGACATTTTACCAGTCTTTGTCTTCATAACCATGATCTTTTGAAGGTTACTGGCCAATCAGTTTGCAGAATGTCCCTCATTTAGGATTTGTCTGAGGTTTTCCTTTGATCAGTTATATGTTTTTGGCATAGCAGAGGTCACGTTCTTCCCTCAGGGCATCGTATCAGCAGATATGTGATGTGGGTACCGGTGATGTATTATTTGATCACTTGCTCATGGCTTTCTCTGCCAGGTTTTGTGTGTGTGTTTACATTTCCCCCCTTATAATAACTGCCTGAAACTGTGCAGCTATGTTGCTTCTTATCATACAGCTACAGCCTGCATCCTCAGTCGTGTCTGACTCTTTGTGACCCCATGAACCATAGCCTGCCAGGCTCCCCTGTACATGGAATTTTCTAGGGAAGGATACTGGAGTGGGTTGTCATTTCCTTCTCCAAGGGATCTTTCTGACCCAGAGATCGAACCCACATAAGCTCGAACCCACATCTCCAAAGTCTCCTGCGCTGGTAGGTGGGTTCTTTAGTACTGAGCCACCTGAGAAGTCCACTTCTTACAATACTTTTAAGCAACCTTTGTTGGTTTTTGCCTGCGACAATTAATACTATGGTTTTCTGCCAAATGGTGATATTTGTAGTTTCTTTGTTCCTCTTAGACATGCATTATTAGTTAGAATTCCACCTTAAGGAAGAACTGTCTTTTCTTTCCTACTTAGGCATTTATCCAATAATTTATATGAATATGGACTCAGGGGCATTTGTGTATTCTGTAAGTTATAATCCATTACTGTCATTATTTCTTGCTCAAGTTGTCCTAGATTTTGCCATTGGGAGTTCCTTCAGGTTGGCTCCTGTGTTCTTTTGACAGGCCCTCATCATTTTTAAACACTTATTTACTCTCTGCAAAGCACAAGATGTTCCACATTCATCTTGTCCTTTTGCTTCACCCTTTGATTCAACCCTTTCTCCAAGGAGCTTTGTCTCCTTTATTGGAAGATGCTGTTGAGAAACTAAGATCTGGGAGCTGGATGTTTTCACACTGGATTTTCATTGCAGTGAATAGTTGAGAAATACATGCAGGAAATGTGTGTGTGTGTGTGTGTGTGTGTGTGTGTGTATATCTGTATCTACATATTAAAAAAATGAGCTTATGTTTATCTCCAGTTCCAACCCACCACTTACAAAATTATGTTACAGTCTTCTCCCCTTTCTCCCCAACACCTTTTCTTTGTTATTCCAGTTTATGATAGTGAGAAACAGGGTTCTCATTGTCCACAATGTATTTTCTTATTTCCTCAATCCTAGTGTACAAATTTCAGAATTGCCAACCTGTACTCTTGTGAGAAACAAATTTTTTGTCTGGAATACACTACTGTGAAAATCCTGTCAGTCAGAATGCTGTCTTCCAAATGTATTTAGGTAAATTTTCCTTCCCATCAGTTGCAGTGTGGCATTTGTAATATATGACTGTTTGTGTTCCTTTTGGAATATCTGCCTGTATCCTGGTTGATTTACTTACCAATTTATTTTTGGGTTGTGTGAAGCAATCGCCATGTCTCCTAGAGTTAGAAATAACACAAAAAGCTTTACTCATTAGCGTCCTTCCTCCTGATCCTTCTGCAATGGTCCCATTTCCCCTTTCTTTCCAGCTTGTCCCTCCCCATTTACCCCCTAGGATATCTTATTATTATTTATTTCTAGTTTTATCTAATTGAATTCCTTTTTGCACAGATGAGCTGTTTCATATAAGTCTTTTAATATTTTTTACATGAAAGAGGAACATAATAAAGATACTCTCTTGCACTTACTTTTTTAACTAACAATGTATCCTGAATATCACTCCATATCACTTTGTAGAGATCTTCCTCATTTTTTTTGTTTGTTTGTTTGTTTTGGCGACTGCCTAGTATTCCATTGTGTGATTTTAGCATAATGTATTCAGCTACTCTCCTGTTTTGTTAGCTGAGGTGTTTTAAAGCAAATCCACACAGTGACATCTCACTCTGAAAAGTGGGTATTTTCCTCTATAACCACAAAACCATCTTCTTCCATGCACCCCAAATGAACAAGTCTTTAATATTATAGATGACTTAGTCCATATTCTGATATCTGTCATAGCCTCAGAAATGCTATTTTATAGTTGGTATACTTGAATTAGGATTTAAAACAAAGTTCACAGATTGCACTTGATGATGTCTCTTAAGTTTCTCCGGAATAGTCCCTCCCTATCTGTTTTTTTCTCATGCTTTTATTGAGAAGGTTCTATAGTTGTCTTTTTTTTTTTTTTTTAGAAGGTTCTATAGTTGTCCTGTAGAATGTTACAGATTTGGGGTTTTCTAAGAGATACTTGGGCTGTTTGATTTATTTTTACTCCTTTATGTTTCTTGTAAAAATTAAAATTTATGATAGGAGACTTGGTTAGTGAATTCATTGTCTTGGCACAAGTGCGTCATAGGTAGTATTGAGTACTTTATCACATCAGGAAGTACATAGTATATTGTTCTACCTATAGCGATGTTAAGATGGCTCAATAGATGATGAAAGTTTGTATTTTTATTATGATATTGAGCTTTTCCTTTTATATCCTTCAAGTGATCTGTGGAATGATCCTTTTGTACAGTGCCAGTATCCAGTTCCTCATCTAGTGATTATTTTAGCATCCACTGATGATCACTTCTTGTTTTGTTAAGGATGTCTGTTACTTTTTTATGATGTCTGTCCCATGTGTTTTAGTCTATCTTTTATGTGTTTTGGTAATTTAAAATAGTTACAGTCTCTATCCAGATTATTCAGTTGTCTGAAGTTCTTAGACATCCACTTCTGTTCTTTGTTATAGTTCCTGATTCTTAAGGTGAACTGTTTCCTTAGGTGTTTTATAGTTTTAAATTGTGAGTTGGCTTCCTTTTCCAGTAAGCGGCCTGAGGTGACCCCTAAAAATGGTGGGCTATTCATTTGACCCAGAAAACCCCACAAAATCATGCAAATCAAGAGGTTCAAATCTTCGTGTTCACTTTTAAGAATACTTGTGAAACTGCCCAGGCCATAAAGGGTATGCATATCCGAAAAGCCACCAAGTATCTGAAGGATGTCGCTTTAAAGAACCAACGCGTGCCATTCTGTCATTACAACGGTGGAGTTGGTAGGTGCGCACAGGCCGAACAGTGGGGCTGGACGCAGGGTTGGTGGCCCAAAAAGAGTGCTGAATTTTTACTACACATGCTCAAAAATGCAGAGAGTAATGCTGAACTTAAGGGCTTAGATGTAGATTCTCTGGTCATTGAGCACATCCAAGTGAACAAAGACCCCAAGATGTGGTGCAGGACTTACAGAGCTCACGGTCGGATCAACCCCTGCATGAGCTCTCCCTGCCACATTGAGATGATCCTTACTGAAAAAGAACAGGTTGTTCCTAAACCAGAAGAGGAGGTTGCACAGAAGAAAAAGATATCCCAGAAGAAACTGAAGAAACAAAAACTTATGGCCCGGGAATAAATGCCACAAAAAATAAATGCAAATAAAAGTAAAAAAAAAAATGTGAGTTGATCTTCAGAGAGGTTGTTTGTGTGTATCCTGAGTGGCTTCAGGTAGAGGGTCATGAAAAACAAACTTCTCTTCCTCCAGAGAGAGGTTTGTTTTTGCCACGCACACTACAGGTGTTTCCAGGGACCACTTTATTTTTAAACTGAAGTATAACGTAGATGTACTAAAATGCACAGGTTTTCTGTGCTGTTTTGATATACGTATGTACCTGTATTACCACCCAGTTCAAGCAGAGATGATTTTTTGTATTTTATTTTGGAGTTAGGAGTTCCTGTACAGTGTAGATTGAATAAATTCAGACACTTAAACCTCTGTGAGGGCATTGTGATTACAGAGTTTTTGGTGGTTTTTCCTACCTTTTCAGAGCTTAGGCCAAGGCAGAAAATTTCTTTGCCTCCTCCTGCCAGTGGCAGGTTTTTGTACTTGATTGTTCCCTGAAGGTCTGTGCTTTGTGCAAAAATCTTGGTTATAACACAGTGCTTCTTGTGCGTCAGGGCCTTTTGCCATTGAAACAGAAGTCTCTGAGTTGAGAATGTCCTTCACGGTGGCTGTGGCATCAAGCGTGTCCTGCTTTGTTGTTGTTGTTGTTTACCTGCTAAGTACTTCTTTTTACTTCCCTATTACCTTTTGGCTCTTGAGAGATTTGATTTCCCCTGCTTTCATACCTTAGTTGTCCATTTAAAGTGGTGTTTATGTATTTTTATTTTGTGTATGTGTATATATATATGTATCAAGTCCATTTGACCAATTATAACACACCATAAGCTACTCAGTGACTGAGTAGTCTATAACAACAAAGATTTTGCTTCTAATAGTTCTGGAGGCTGAAAAGTCCAAAGTCAAAGTGCCAGCTTGGTCCCATTCTGGTGAGGGCCCTCTTCCTGGTTCATGCACCTTCCTTCTCTGTCCTCATGTGTTGGAAGGGCCTTGGGGATCTCTCTTCTGTAAGGCACTAATCCCACTCCTGATAGCTCTGCCCTTGAAGCTAAGCACCTCCCAGAGGCCCCACATTCTAATAGCATCATCTCTGAGGATTTCAACATAGGAATTTTGAAGAAACAGAAACATTCAGACCATAGCAATGTATAAATCAAAAGACTCGCCACTGATTCTAGGAAAAGGAAGGCTTTCTGGTTATGTTGTTAACAAACTGCCAGAAATAGAAACTCTAACTTTTATGTTTTTAAATATTACCTTTTCTTGGGAATATATGTGCATGATAGTTGGGCATTATTCATACTTAGTAATATCTGTGCTAATGACTTCTTTTAATTATAGGTAGGGTTATATAAGTAACTTCAAGGATCATGGAGTGATTTATGACCTAATATAGATCTGGTTCACTTAGTTTTTATGACTCAATTCTAAATGTTGTCTTAATTAGCCACCTTTGTAGGTAATTACATCTTGTAAAGGGTGAAAATTTATCCCTTCTGTTCAGCTTTATTGAAAGTGAACATTTCTAAGTATTTTTGTTAGGGGAAGCTGGATTCAGATTAAGTACATACATACTAGATTAGGAGTTTGTGAATATTTTGGAAAATTTATTGTTTTTTCCTTACATAATCTTAGAAGTTACATGCTTGGGATTGTAATAAATTTGTGTAAAATGGTTGCTATCTAGTCTGATTGACATTTGAGATATATTAATTTTATTGGCATAAGAAATTTTGGTATCTTGAAAAGTCACTGTTTCCTTACATTAGTTATTTCCTAATTAAACCCTGTCTTCTATCCTTCACTCCATTTAAAATTTATTTTCCAGAAAGCATTGCAAATGGGTATCATGCCAGATACAGCAATAAAATTACATTTGTGTGGAAACTAGTGAACATAACAACCTAGTACTGGTTTTCCTGGTTTTTGATGGATAGCAGATGTCCATACTACTGCAAAGTGGAGTTGTAACCACATATATTTAATTCTTCAGTATCAATTAAATACATTTATATTCTCTTAATTCAAAGCCAAGATAAAACCCATAAGCCAAAATGAGAGGCCAAATAGGCTACATAATTAGAAAGTTAGTGATAATTGTTGCTGAAGAAAGATTTCTCTTATATGAATGAGCCTGTTACTTGGCTTTTACGAAGCCATGGGAGATATTTATCAAACACTTAATGCTTTTCGTAGAGAATACTTCAGGTATCCTTTTGGCTTTTAAATATGATGCTGATAAAAAAGTGTTTGCATAATATATTACACAGCTAGTTAAATTTAGCAGCTTTACTGTTAAGTGCTTTTAGGTAACCCTAGGTTACTAAGCCAGGTTAACTATCCAAACAAAAAACAAGCGAAACCAAACTGACTAGTTAGTATGTGTACCCCAATTATTTATTTTTGGAAAGAGTCCAAAATAAAATGAGGTAGTCCAGGAGTTTACCTAAGAGTCTAATTTTTAGGCAGCTGGGTTAAGGGTGGAGGTTTTCAGGCCCCAGTGTTAAATATTATTCATTCTAATAATTGAAACTGTTTATGTCATATCCTCCAGATAATCTGGAGAATGTTTTTTTTCTTCTTCTTGAGGAATTTTCTTTTTTCTCTGCATCATGAAATCTCCAGTCTGCTAGCAGTCTTGATGTTCTCCATTCTGCTAGCTGCTCTTTAGATAAAAAGTTTATGCCTTTCTTTTACTGGCTGGTGCCCACCTCCCTTTAAGGAGTAACTGTCTTAGAAGAAGTAGCCTCTAAATATTGTTCTTTATTAAATCTAGTATCTATGACATTCAAGCTTTTAGAAGATGCCCTTTATCATATCAACCTAATTTCTTCATATTGTTTTATGCAGCTTAATAGTTAGAGCAAGAGTCTGTATTCATGTTCCATATTTTAGTCCTGGAAATGACATTCCCTTACCTCTCCAATGCAGATACAACTCTTGATGGCTTATTTGACACTCATTACCCCCATGATGCTTTCTGTTGGCAGCTGTCTTCTAACTGTGTAGTTTCTGGGAATTTTGAAGTCGGAATCTTGAAAAACAACAAACTTGTAAAGGGTTCAATTTTGTTTTAAATTATATACTATATTATAAATTAATGTGAAAAATCATAAAGTTAAAATTAACTGGTAAATTTTAAATCTCTTTTGTAGACTTTACTTGGAATTTTTCTAAGTTACATAATCTTTCTGATACATAGAATAAACCTTAAGTTTCTTCCAGTACCCAGAATACTAGAGTCTATTATATTTATAGAGATATTGTTTATTTATGCCATGTCTGGATTACATATATTTGAAAGCAGAGCATACTAGTCTTGTGTTGTACTAAGGGGTGTAAATTGATATTCATTTAACAGTGTTAAAATGTTGTAACTCAAACTTTGTCCCTTCACCTGGACCAAATAATGCTCTTAGATAATCAAACTTAAAATACAGTGTAGTAAATCCTCTGTATCCACTTTGGATAGAGAGGATACTTTGATTTTGGAGGAAAATACCAGTGGGTTGCTTCCCCCTCTTCCCTATGGATTTTTCTCCTCCCCTCATATTGAATGATGAGTTTGGGTTTACAGAAATGGAATTCCTGGTGACGAGATCAGCTGTTGTAGCTGTCCAACATCACATACCTGTGCAAGGATCTTGAGCACAGGGCTCAGTAAGCTTCCATTCATTTGAATCAGCTTCAGTGCTTCATCCCCAAGTGCCATGAATGCCGCTTTCCTGGCTCGCCAGGGCCCATTGCCATTTTCTCCCTGCACTCCCCGGAGAAGGACAAAGCCTCATAAAGCAGATTCTGAGGCTGAAACCCAGGAAAAACTGTTGAGGAGAAGACGCATCAGAGAGCCTCATTCTTCAGGAAGGTCACTGCATTTTAGGAATGACATTTAATCTCTTCAGTCTCTCTTCTTTCCTTTGGAGACATAATTTAGCTGCCTTTGGGGAAATGCACAGAATGAAGATTTGGTACCAGTCTTACCACTAAAAATGAGTACCAGGGTTTATGGAACAGTAAACTGAAGCAGAAACAGCTTTGCCTTTTTNCTGTTACAGTGTTTTCGGTCTCCAGTGATTCTTTCTGGGTCTTTCTTAGAATTCCTTAGAATCTTTCTGGTTATTCCATCTGTTCTTGCATGTTGCCTTTTTTCCCCATTTGAGTCCTTAGCATATTAATCATGGTTGTTTCTAATTCCTGGTCTGATAATTCCAACATTGCTGCCATATCTAAGTCTGGTTCTGATGCTTGCTCTGTCCAATTTTTTTTTTCCTTTTTAGTAAGACTTACAATTTTTTTGTTGAAAACTGAACATTATATACTAGGCAAAAAGAACTGCACTAAATAAGTATTTAGTAATGTCTTAAAGACTCTTGAGAATCCCTTGGACTGCAAGGAGATCCAACCAGTCTATCCTAAAGGAGATCAGTCCTGGGTGTTCATTGGAAGGACTGATGCTGAAGCTGAAACTCCAGTACTTTGGCCACCTCATGCAAAGAGTTGACTCACTGGAAAAGACCCTGATGCTGGGAGGGATTGGGGGCAGGAGGAGAAGGGGACGACCGAGGATGAGATGGCTGGATGGCATCACCGACTTGATGGACATGAGTTTGGGTAAACTCTGGGAGTTGATGATGGACAGGGAGGCCTGGTGTGCTGCAATTCATGGGGTCACAGAGTTGGACACGACTGAGCAACTGAACTGAATGTGTTGACGTGTTAGGAGAGGGAATGTGTTCTATAGTTCTGTGAGTAGGTCTCGGTCTTTTAGTGAGTCTTTTAGTTGCTGGGCTGGTAGCACCACAAATACTCTCCGAAGAGCAGCGGGATAGCTGGAGGGGGGTGCTGAGCTTGGATTCCCCTTCTCTCAGGTCTGGAAGGCTCTGATGAAGCACCCAATAGATTGGGATAGTCTCTCTCGATCTTGAGGGCAGGCCTTGTTAAGAAGAATAGAATACTGATGTAGTTCAAAAGTTACTATTTTCCTCTTTGCCTTTGCTGCAAGGGGTAGAATGTTTTGCTTTGGTCCTCACAGTGAGCGGCTGGCAGAGTTGCTGGGGGAGGACCCTTCAGAGTGTGAGGCTCACCTCGTGGCTGGCGCTTGGGAGTTTCTGAGGTTTGTTTATACCAAGCCTCTAGCAGCTCATCACTCAGCAGTTCAGATTTCACTGCCCTGGTTCTGGTTCCCATGTAGGTTTCTCCTTTCAGGGTTTTTGCTTTGCTAAATTATTAGTCTCTGTATCTGCTTGTCTCTCCAATTTTTGGATCAGCAGTTTGTTCTGTAACCCAGTTCTCTGATGGATCTAAGAATTGTTGACATTTTTTCAGTTTGTTCAGGTTTTTGTATGTCATTAGGATGGAGTGATGAGTTCTAAGCTTACATGCTGTACCAGAAATTGAAAGTTAGGGCTTTGCTTTTTTTTTTTTTTTTAAAAATCCAAATATATAAATCTTAAGTAATAACAGTATTTATTAACTGGAAGAATGTTACATAATATAATCTAGAGTCTTAATTTTGATAGATGAGTTTCAGAAATGTTCAGAAATTTTAATTTGGATTGGGGCAGGCATCCAGGGAATAGAACCTATATGCTTTTATATCTTATTTATATCCTTAGTCTTGGTCTAGTTCCCTAAGCCATTGATAACGGGTCTGATGATAACTTTTCTTTATTACATACTGTTTAACTACAGTAAACATACTTTTTAGACTAGACTGACTTTGTTTAAGAATCCTTACAGTGAGACTGAACTAAGGAAGTGAACCTATATCATCTCAGTTTATATGTAAGAAAACCGAAGTGGAAATGAAAGCAGTGAAATGAATTCATAACTGTCTTTTAAAGTTTTCATTAATTTATTAATGATAGAGGCTTAAGTGAAATTCTCAGAACTTGGTTGTAAAATAAGATATGAAACCTGTTTTCTTAGAACTCTGTAACATTTTCCTTTGAAGCCTAATCACGAGCAGACAACGGTTTGTAATCTGAAAGTAAGTTTTCTGAAATGTCTCCTCCGAGAGTGAAAAGAGTGGTATATGGATGGAGATAAGCCTGCAACATGGAGACCCTATACTCTGTTTAGTAGAATTAAAGAGGACTTTGGAAATTTGTGTGTTTGCCTGAAGAATAAGTAGTAAAATTGTAAGCTGTTGTATGTATGTAGAAGATGAGAAGCATCATCAAAGAGCACACTGTTAATTTGTCAAAACTCAGAACTCTACAGCAGAAAGTGAACCTTAACTTATGCAAATTAAAAAGAAAATAAAACAACCTTGTAGGTGTTTGGAGGATTCCAGGATAAAGTGTAGATAGAGCCAAACAAATCTAATTCTGTTAGAAATGTATGAAAAAAATCTGAATAGAATGGGGGAGGAAAGGGGCTTACCTAAGTAACTTTGGAAATGCATGGAACCTGTTAGACTGAAGGCAAAAAGAATTACACATAAGTAGTGTTCTCAAGTTGAATATGTTTCTTCCCACAGAGGAATAGTTAACAATTCTGATTCTATGCTAGAATTCACCAAGTCAGGAAGATAGGTGGTAGGTGGTGGGAATAAGGTTTCTCAGTGTTGGAGTAGGAGGTTACAGACAAGCAAGGGAAGGAGGCCACAGTGTTCCATGTGGTCATGGATTAGAATTCGAGACATTAGTATGAGCTCACATTTAATTTAATGTCGATACAAGTATACATCATATATGAGTTTAGTTCATTAGCCTCAGAGCAATCAAAACCAGAAATTTCATTCCTAGAATGAATGGTTTTTTTATAATCAAGGTGGGAGTAGTTGAAAAGTATATTGTAGCTAATATTTTAGGTGTTTGCCTCAATAGGTGTTGTGGGATTTTTCACATCTTACAGAATTAGAGAGTCCTAAATCCAGTGTGATGTTGCAGAAGACTCTTGAGAGTCCCTTGGACTGCAAGGAGATCCAACCAGTCCATCCTAAAGGAGATCAATCCTGGGTGTTCTTTGGAAGGAATGATGCTAAAGCTGAAACTCCAGTACTTTGGCCACCTCATGGGAAGAGTTGGCTCATTGGACAACACTCTGATGCTGGGAGGGATTGGGGGCAGGAGGAGAAGGGGACGACAGAGGATGAGATGGCTGGATGGCATCACTGACTCGATGGACGTGGGTTTGGGTGAACCCCGGGAGTTGGTGATGGACAGGGAGGACTGTCGTGCTGGAATTCATGGGGTTGCAAAGAGTCAGACATAACTGAGCAACTAAACTGACTGAAATCCAGACCCAAGTGTTGGCTAGTACTGTTGCCATATTCTTGAATGATCTCTTGGAGATTTGTATTGATACAAATACAATCCCTTGATCACAATTATGATCGTATGTTGCAGTATTTGTAATTTTATATAAATTCTTGTTAAATATATGTGATATACTCCTTCCTTCTCTCTCTCTCTCATTCTCAGGGGGAAACACAGCAACAGTGTTTGAATGGCGCTAATACTTGTATGTAATTTTCAGCTAAACAGTTTGTGGAAAGACTGTAGAATGGCCATTTCCTAGTCATCCTGCGAGGCTGAGATAAATGGCTATAATGTGCATATAAAGATTTGGGAAAATTCAAGTTCAGTTTTTTCTTTTGATGAAAGGAAGGGTTTGATTGAATGAAATGACTGGGGAAATATTTCTTTAAAACCTTGGAGTGTCTTTATAATTTTTATGTTTGGCTAATGGCATGAATACTTAACCACATTTTTGGGAAGAATGATTTAAAATATTTTATCTTGGTGTTGGACTGTGTCAGCTATAATTTTGGGTTCAGAAAATAGTCACAATATGATTGAAATTTAATGGATGGTTTTTCCAAATTAACCAAGGAGCATTTTGCCAAATGCTTTATAGATTTTCCTGGGAATATTGCTTAGTGTTTTCTAGAGTTGTGTATACTACTATTACTATGTTTTACTATGTATTTTCTGATGTTGCAAAAATACATATATAAGGAAAGATAATACTGTGGTTTCATTCTCTTATTACAACGCAAATTCTGATTTAGTAGTTTTGGATGGAGCCTGAGATTTTGTTGAGGCTGTTGGTCTGTGGACCACATTTACAAGGCATTATTGCTGATGGTTCAGAAGCTCTTTGTTTACAAGTTTCTCTTATTTTAATAGGGGTATAATGTTACATACAATAAAATTATCATTTTTATTGTATGGTGTTATGAATTTTAACAAATGAATATAGTTGTGTACTGTTCAAGGTGAACAAAGCTGGACCCTAGTTAAAATTGTAAGGATAGATTTTAATCAGTAATTTATTATTGCATTATGGAAGAGACTGCAGTGTGAATGGAACTGGACTTTTTATTTGTACAGCAGTGACTTGGGGTTTTAAAGGAAGAATGATGCAATTGAGAAGGGATTAGTGGGGGTTCATTGGAGTCAGGGAAGTGATAAATAACAAAAAACTGGAAGAGGAGCTTTTTGTTATTGGTTCATGGTTCACCTGGATTGGTGAATTGTTGCCCATCAAAAGCTCTCCCCACCCCACACATCCTGCCAGACAGAAGCAGCTCAGGTGTTTGCTGGAACAAACAGTAAATTCTTGGAGCTTTGAGTGTTTTCAGGAAGGTGCTTTAAGAGGAGCTGGGGCATCCTAGGGATGCAGCTATGAAACTGTGTTAGCGTTTTATGCAAGTCTTTATCAGCCATAAAGACATAAGTCTTAATAGGCATAGTTGAGAAAGGACTCAGGAGCCGGCTAGAGTTTAAAGTCTTTGTCATATCACCGCCACAGTCAGACAGTCAAGATGTAGAACTGTTCTAGCATCATCCCGCCCCCCTTACCACCCCCCCACATTTCCACTTGCTTTTTTGTACTTACCTTCTTGTCCCGTCCTCAGCTCTTGGTAATTACTGTTTTGTTCTCTGTTCCTATTATTTTGTCTTTTCCAGACTGTCAGGTAAATGAAATGGTATAAATGAAACAACATAGATTTTTGAGACTGGCTTCTTTGACTCAGCATAATACATTTGATATTCATCTATGTTGTTGTGAGTAGCCGTAGTTTTTGTTGTTTTTGTTGTAGCTGAGTGGTATCCTGTGATACTGATCTACTAGTTTGTCCATTAATCAGTTCAAGGATTTTTGAGTTGTTTTCAGTTTTGGTAATTACAAATCCATTGTAAACATTGATGTACAGGTTTTTGTGTGAACATTAGTTTTCATGTCTCTTCCTCCTCTTGGGTAATGCCTAGAAGTCAGATTGTTGGATTCTGGGGTAACTGTAAATAACTTCATAAGAAATTGAAAATTTCCTGCAGTGGTTATATCGTATTTTATTCCCACTAGCAGTCTTTAAAGTTTCAGTTGTTCTGCAGCCTCGTTGGCATTTGTAATGTCAATTGCCTTTGTGAAGTAAAAGTCACTCAGTCGTGTCCGACTCTTTGTGACCCCATGGACTATACCGTCTATGGAATTCTCCAGTCCATAATACTGGAATGGACAGCCTTTCCCTCCTCCAGGGGGTCTTCCCAACCCAGGGGTCGAACCTAGGTCTCCCACATTGCAAGTGAATTCTTTACCAGCTGAGCCACAAGGGAAACCCAAGAATGCTGGAGTGGGTAGCCTATCCCTTCTCCAGCGGATCTTTCTGACCCAGGAATCGAACCGGGATCTCCTGCATTGCAGGTGGATTCTTTACCAACTGAGCTATTCTTATATGTATATTGTGATCTCATTGTGGTTTTAATTTATATTTCTCTAATAGTTAATGATGGTGAGCTTGTCTTTATATATTTAATGTTACTTGTATATCTTTGCTAGCAAGAATAACAAAGAGAATTTTGAACATTACTTTACTAGCGTGTGAGATGAGTGCAATTGTGTTGTAGTCGGAAGCATTCTTTGGTACTGCCTTTCTTTGGGATTGGAATGAAAACTGACCTTTTCTAGTCCTGTGGCCATTGTTGAGTTTTCCAAATTTGCTGGCATATTGAGTGCAGCAATTTCACAGCATCATCTTTTAGAATTTGAAATAGCTCAACTGGAATTCCATCACCTCCACTAGCTTTGTTAGCAGTGATGCTTCCTAACGCCCACTGAACTTTGTACTCCAGGATGTCTGGCTCTAGGTGAATGATCATACC
Source organism: Redunca redunca (assembly GCA_006410935.1). Classification (NCBI taxonomy): domain Eukaryota; kingdom Metazoa; phylum Chordata; class Mammalia; order Artiodactyla; family Bovidae; genus Redunca; species Redunca redunca. The sequence continues at coordinate 410,173 of SJYQ01092481.1, forward strand.
ATCATGATTGTCTGGATCATGATCGTTTTTACACAGTTGTTCTGTGTATTCTTGCCACCTCTTCTTAATATCTTCTGCTTCTGTTAGGTCCATACCTTTTCTGTTCTTTATTGTGCCCATCTTGGCATGAAATGTTCCCTTGGCATCTCTAATTTTTTGAAGAGATCTCTAGTCTTTCCCATTCTATTGTTTTCCTCTTTGTTGGCATCGATCACTGAGGAAATGGCAACCTACTCCAGTATTCTTGCCTGGGAAATCCCTTGGATAGAGGAGCTTAGTAGGCTATAGTCCATGGGGTTGCAAAGAGTCAGACGTGACTGAGCACGCATATGCAAACTCGCGTGCACACACAGGCACTAAATCTTGGAAAGCTTTGCCTAATCTAGGGTCGCAATGGTTTTCTCCTGTGTTTTCTTCTAGAAGTCTTAGATTTTACATTTAACTCTATGACCCATTTTGACTTAAAATTTGTGTATAATTTGTGATGTGATTGAAGTACATCTTTCGGCATGTGAATATCCAGTTGTTCTAGCATCATTTGTTGAAAAGACTGTCTTCCATGAAACTCTTTGTATCTTTATTGAAAACCAAATATGTGAGTCTATTTCTGGACTGTTCATTTGATCTTTGCGTCCATTGTTTTGTCAATAGCATGCTCTCTTGACTACTGTAGTCAAGATAGGAAGTCTTGAAAGTAGTTATTATGAGTTCCCCAAGATTGTTTTCATTTTCAGAAATGTTGTGGCAACTCTAGTCTTTGATATTTTGAATGAATATTAGTATCAGCTTGTCAAACTCTAATTAAATCTTGTTGGAATTTTGATTGTAAATCCTAATTAGTTTTGGGAGAATTGACATATTAACCACCATCCTTTATTTAGGTCTTTGATTTTTTAATTACTATTTTGTAGTTTTTAGCACATAGGTCATACACATTATTACATTTTTACTAAAAATTTTTATGTTTTATCATTCTACTGTAAATGATACTGTTTAGAAATTTTAATTTCCAATTGTTCATTGCGTTTGTATAGAATAAATTGATTTTTATATTAACTTTCTATTATGAGGTCTTGCTCAACTCACATACTGAGTCTAGGAGTTTGAAACTTTTTATAGGGGTTTCCTTGGTGCCTCAGTGGTAAAGAACACATCTGCCAGTGCAGGGGATGCAGGTTCGATCCCTGGGTTGGGACGATCCCCTTGAGGAGATGGCAACCCATTCCAGTTTTTTGCTTGGGAAGTACCGACAAAGGAGCCTGGCAGGCTACAGTCCATGGGGTCACAAAAGAGTTGGACACAACTGAGTAATTAAACAATGACAGTTACCCTTCTTATATATTAGATTGATTTGCTAAAATTTTGTTGAGCCTTTTTGTGTTTGTCTTCATGACAGATTCTGGTTTATAGGTTTTTTTTCTCTTGTCATTTTCAGATTTGGGGATCAGGGTAATGCTGACTTGGGTATTTGTTTTCCCCTCCTGTTTTTGGGGGCAAATTTCTGTCAAATTGGTATTTAGTCTTGAAATCTTTGGTGAAATTCACCAGTTCAGCCATCTAGACCATCCTTGAGTTTTCTTTACTGTAAGACTTTAAATTGTTAAGCTCTTTTCTTTAATAGACATATTAAATGTTCATAGGAGAGCTTTCATAGTTTGTGTCTTCAGTTTGTCAAACTTGGGACAATTAAGTTGTAACTGATAGCTGTTTAATGTTTATCTGGTGTGTTGTATAGTTCTTTTGTTCCTGACATTAGTAGGAATGTGGCTTTTTTTTCTTGGTTAGTTCAAGTTTTATCAAGTTTACTGATAGTTTCAAATGCCTTGGTTTTTTCTTTTATTGATTTTCTTTTTTTCCGTTTTCAATTGCATTGATTTATGTTATCTTTATTTCCTTCCTTATGCTTCAATTTTAATTTTTTTCTAGTTCCTTAAGGTGGAAGCCTAGGTCATTGATTGAGAAACTTTGTTCTTTTATAAGCGTTTAATCTTACTTTTCTTTGAACGTGTTTAGTTGCACCATATTATTTTGATACAATATGTTTCTGGTTTCATTAAATTATAAATATTTTCTAATTTCCTTTACTTTATTTTGATTCTTATGAGAAGTTGGAGGAAGTCCCCCAAATCACACTCACTTTTGATACCAGATGCAAATTTGGAGTCCTCAAGACTACTCTTAGGTTCAGTTATTCAGTGGAGAATTAGAATAACTCATAGAATCACTTGAAATTGTAATATGCCTGTTCTGGTTTATTTCAATGAAAGGATTCAAATAAGTCACCCAAGGGAAGAGAGCCTCCAGTTGTCTTCTCTCAGTGGAGTTATGTGACCTCATGCAGAGTAATGCAAATGAGAGAAGCTCACCTGAGGCCTATAGTGCAGTTTTTCTTGGGGCAGACAGAGTGCCTGCTTGACTGACCTTTTAGTCTCCTCCAGCACCCCACTCCAGTACTCATGCCTGGAAAATCCCATGGATGGAGGAGCCTGCTGGGCTGCAGTCCATGAGGTCGCGAAGAGTCAGACACGACTGAGCAACTTCACTTTCACTTTTCACTTTCATGCATTGGAGAAGGAAATGGCAACCCACTCCAGTGTTCTTGCCTGGAGAATCCCAGGGACGGCGGAGCCTGGTGGGCTGCTGTCTATGGGGTCGCACGGAGTCGGACATGACTGATGCGACTTAGCAGCAGCTGCCCCTCCAAGAGAGTGAGCTGATACTGCATGGCCCAAAGCATCCACCATAAATCACTTTGTTAGCATAGCCTGTCTGTGCTGGTCTAGGGCTCCAGATAAGCAAAAGCACACTTACTGAGTGGGACAGTCCAACAGTTTAGACATTACCTGCCAGTAGCTGAGGGCCAAAGACAAGGTTAATAATTTACTGCCTACATGTGTTCAGAGGAGTATATTAGTTAATTTTGAAATTTTAATGTTTATCTAGATATCTTTCTCTTACCGAGATCAGTTCTACGTATTTGTGGCCAGAAAATAAACTTGAATGAATTTAATTCTTTTTAGTTGCATGGCTCATGTCTTTGAATATTCCATATGTGCTTGAGAAGATTGTTTATTCTGCTGTTTTGGGCTGTCTTACTTTCCTGTACATGGATATATTTTTGTTTAAGTTATTTGGTCCTTCAAATTTTTACAGAATTTACCAGTAAATATTTGGGCTTTGTTTTCCCTGTTTCTCCCCCTCTGGAAAAGATGAACCACTCTCCTTCTCTATTCAGGTTTTTAAAACTTTTATCTTGACACAGTTTTTTTTTAGCACATTTTTTTTCCCTTCACTTTTCTCTGTAGTGCTTTTCCTTTTTTTTTTTTAAACTTTAAGGATTTTTTTCTCCCTTCTTTATTTTTCTTACACTTTCTTTGGCTTAGCTCTTTTTATCCTTTCAGCTTTTCCGGTTTAAACACCTTCAGTGCTGTCTTAAGGATTCCTAGGTGGCTCAGTGGTAAAGAATCTGCCTACCAATGCAGGAGTCGCAGGAGGCATGGGCGACCTACTCCAGTATTCTTGTTGGAATAATCCAACAGACAGAGGGTCCTGACGGGCTACAGTCCATGAAGTCACAAAGAGCTGGACACAGCTGAGCGCACACGCGTGCTGTTTTACCTGTGCCTCACGGGTCTTACTGTCTGCATCTAGTAACTTAGTATCTTGGTATAATTTCCACTAAGGTTTATTTGTTTGAACTCTGTTAGTTTAGAAATGGGATTTTTAATTTTCTGACATATATGGATTTTTCCCCATAGTTATTATTTCTTGCTTGATTACATTGCAGTCATCCTGTGTGATGTGTATCAGGCATCTAATATTTAAGATTTGCGTTATGGCCCAGTGTGTGGTTAGACTTTAAAATAGCCCATGTGTGCTTGAAAAGATTGTACTACAGTTTTCGACTGCAGTGTTCTGGGTGTATTCATTAAGTCAAGCATGTGTGTTGTGTTGAGTTGTGCTGGAATTGTCTGACTGGTTTATGATTGTTTGATTTATCTGTTGCTGAGAGAAATGTGTTAAAAATCTTGGTCTGACAGTTTCTATCTATCGATCTGCCTATTTTGCTTTTTAAAAGTGTGCTTTGAGTCTTTTTTGAAGTGTAGGTAGATTATCTTCTTATGTACTACATACTATTATTTAGTGACTGACTTTATTACTAATGCATTTTGACTTAAGGTCTATTTTGTTTAGTTTTACTAACTACATTCAGTTTCTGTCAGTTCATTTAGCCTGATAAATAGTTACCTGCTTTTAAATTTTCTGTGTCTTTGCTTTCCTGGTATTTCTTTTTTATGTAGCTTGTGGTTTGATTTTTAAGTTCATTACAGTTTGTCTTCTACTGAAGCTTTTAGTCCACTTGTGCTTATTATGGTTACTAATGTATTCTGTTTCTTTTTCTGTTCTTCTGTGGCTTCTTTCTTATTGATTACATTTTGTCATTCAGTTTCCCCCCTCTACTCTCTTGCCAATTAATTGTATGCATTCTGTTCTTTTTGAAGATACTCTCGGAATTATTCACATGTATACTTATGAATTTTTAGTACTCTTGACCTCTGGTTTTTACCTTCCTGTCTTATATAATGTCATTATCATGCATTTAAGTTCTGCTTCCATGTCTATAACTCACTAGACATTGTTAAAATTTAGATTTATCATGTCATCTTGCACAGTAGACCTTCAGTTGAGATAATCTTTCTGAATCTTTAGAATTTACATTAGTAAAGGCGTGTTGGTGGCTGGCTTTCTTCAGGTTTTGTCTGTCGGATATGCCCCCATTCCAAGTCAATAGGCTTTTTTTTTTTTTACCATGTTGATGGCTGGCAGGCATTCTACTGTCTATTGGATTCTTCACTGTTGAAACAATCTGTACTTTTATTTTATTTATTTATTTAAATTAATTAATTTATTTTACTTTACAATATTGTATTGATTTTGCCATACATTGACTTGAATCTGCCATGGGTGTACACGTGTTCCCCATCCTGAACTCTCCTCCCACCACCCTCCCCATCCTATCCCTCTGGGTCATCCCAGTGCACCAGCCCCGAGCACCCTGTATCATGCATCAAACCTGGACTGGCGATTCGTTTCACATATGATATTGTACACGTTTCAGTGCCATTCTCCCATATCATGCTGCCCTCGCCCTCTCCCAGAGTCCAAAAGACTGTTCAGTACATCTGTGTCTCTTTTGCTGTCTCGCATAAAGGGGGTTATTGTTACCTTCTTTGTAAATTCCATATATATGCGTTAGTATACTGTATTGGTGTTTTTCTTTCTGGCTTACCTCACTCTGTATAATAGGCTCCAGTTTCATCCACCTCATTAGAACTGATTCAAATGTATTCTTTTTAATGGCTGAGTAATACTCCATTGTGTATATGTACCACAGCTTTCTTATCCATTCATCTGCTGATGGACATTTAGGTTGCTTCCATGTCCTGGCTATTACAAACAGTGCTGTGATGAACATTGAGGTACACCTGTCTCTTTCTCTAGTTTTCCTTTTAAAAAATAATCTGTTCTTACAGACTACAGTTTCATATAGTTTGTCTAGAATTTTATTTCTTATTTTGCTGCTTGGAATATATTGGGTTTCTTGATTCTGTGGGCTGATGTCTTTCATTAACTATAGAAAATTCTCTTCAAATACTGCCTTTCTCCCTTTATTTTCTTTTAGAACTCTTAAGTAAACATCTGTTTTCCTTACTCTTCCATGTATTTTTTTATGACAACCTGTCTTTTACAAATCCATTTTTTTCTATTTGTATTTAGCACTAAATAGATTATCCAGAATCATCTTCATGTTCATTAATTATCTCTTCACACAGTAATATATTCCTACCATTCCCCTCCCCACCAACCCAGGTGTGTGAGTGAGTGTGTGTGTGCACACGTGTGGACGCATGCTTGACAACGCCTGAGTGCATGTCACACAACCAGTGCTTCAAAAGTTGAATGAATTGGGCTACGAAGTTTTGCCTCATCTGCCATAATCATCTGACCTCTCACCAACTGACTACCACTTCAAGCATGTCGACAGGACAGCTTTTTGCAGGGAAAGTGCTTCCACAGTCAGCAGGAGGCAGAAAATACTTTCCAAGAGTTCATTGACTCCCAAAGCACAAATTTTTATGCTGCAAGAATAAACAAACTTATTTATCCTTGACAAAATTGTGTTGATTGTAATGGTTCCTATTTTGGTTAATAAAGATGTGTTTGTCCCTGGTAATGATTGTTTAAAATTCATGATTGGAAACCACAGTTTTGTTTGTACCAACCTCATATACCATTCACATAGTTACATTTCATGTATACAAGAAGATAAAAAGAATAGCATAATGAACACTGTGCCTACTATGTCCTCTAAGCAATAGAACATTACCAGTGCAGTTTGCTCCCTGTACTGGTTGCCTCCTATACCATACATTAGTTCTTTGTTTTGGGGAATATGAAGTAGAGAGAGACTATAAATAGCTTTTCCAACCAAAAGTTTTTAAAATACATATTAGGATTTTAATTTGAATAAATTTGAGACTTGGATTAGAAATTAATTCCTAATCTAGTGCCATTTTCCTTTTCTCAGTTATTAAGGAAAAAGTTTATTCTGTTAGCTTTCAGTTGATTTTACCCTTTTTCTGTTTCACCTGCTTTCCACCTCTGGTAGATTAATGAATTGCCTACTCAAACATATCATTCATCTTTTTAAGTAATATTTGTGTAGAGTTTATTAACAAATTAATTTTTCACCCAATACTTTATAAATTATTTTGCACCTATTTAAAATAACCTTTTTACTTAGTTCCTTTCCTAACTGGAGAGTAAATCTAAAATACATGTTTCTGGTGGTTTTTATTTTTATCTTNTTACTTAGTTCCTTTTCTAACTGGAGAGTAAATCTAAAATACATGTTTCTGGTGGTTTTTATTTTTATCTTTTAGATAAGTATTTCTGTTGTGTTTTTGGTGGTTATCTTGATGTTCATTCTGTGGACTTGCTTGACCTCAAGGTGAAATTGGAGGTAACTTTTAGCACCAGGTAGTATCCAGGTAGCTCTAAAACTGACATGTATCAGACAACTGTAGACCCTCTAGATGCTGTTTCACTCTGATTCTTGGGTTCTTGAGCAGAAACTTTCTGATTTAGTCAAAGAATCTTAGTGATGCCTCCACACATACTTAAAAGAAGGGGCTAGCTTTGGGGCATATCAAATTCAGAATTACCAAATGTTTTTTGAACAATGCAGTTTTGTTTAAGGCATGGTGGCTTTTTATTTTTTATTTATTTAAAATTATTTTATATTGGCGCATAGTTGATTTATGAATGTGTTAGTTTCAGGTATGTAGTGATTCATTTATATATATGCATGTATCTCTTTTTGAAATTCTTTTCCCATTTAGGTTGTTACAAAATACTGAGCAGAGTTTCCTGTGCTATACAGTAGGTCCTTGCTGGTTATCTGTTTTAAGAATAGCAGTGTGTACATGTCAGTCCCAAAGTCGCAATCTGTTTCTCCCCGCTGGAACCATAGTCTGTTCTTAAGTCTGTTTCTGTTTTGTGAATAAGTTCATTTGTATTATTTTTTAGTTTTAGATTCCACATATAAGCAATAGCATATGCTATTTGTCTTTCTCTGACTTGCTTCACTTAGTATAATAATCTTCAAGTTTATCTATGTAACTGCAAAGGGCATTATTTCATTCTTTCTTATGGCTGAGTAGTATTCCATTGTATATATGTTCCAAATCTTTATCTAGTCCTCTGTTGATGGATGTTTAGGTTGCTTCCATGTCTTAGATGTTGTAATGAGTGCTGAAATGAACATTGGGGGCACATGTATCTTTTCAAACAGTGTTTTTCTCTGGATGTATGCCCAGGAATGGGATTGCTGGATCAGATGGTAGCTCCGTTTTCTGTTTTTAAGAAACTTTTCGGGAACCTCCATACTTTTCATACCTTATAAGTAGAAAGAGACCATGTTATGTGTAATGTTGAATGAATTAGCAAATTTAAATCTCCAGTGAAGAATTGCCAGTGTATATATAAAGAATTGGATACCAAAAGCTTGAAAAGTTTTAGAAGAAATTTGAAAACTCATTTTTATCCTCACAGATATTTGTATATTTATTCTTAGTAGAATTTAAACAGTAATTGTGAACTTTCAAAATCCCAGTTCTTATGTTATAAAACTTGAAAGAAACATGGAAAGCTAGTATGTGGGAAGGAATTTGTGTGGTACTTCGTTTCTCATTAGCCTTCCGCAGCTTGAGTGAGTACCATCTGGGGCTAGTTGTTAGCTAATATTTAGGGTCAGCTGGTTAATGATTTAAACACATCAGCACCACCTGTATGAGAGCAGAGTGCTATGAATAAAGAGGCAGATGGGAAAGCCAGATTCCTCTTTACTGTTTCTCAACCCATCTGAGTGTACTAACATTGCTTTGGAAGCTTTTAGACAATATTGATGCCTGGTCCCCAGCTCAGACCAGTTTAATCAGAATCTCTGATGGAGGAACTCGTTAGTCTATATTTTTAATGAGTTTTTCAGATCATTCTCAAATGCTACCTGAGTTAAAAAATTTATGCTTAGGTATATCATGGTGTTGCTGCTATTGTTGTTGGTAGTGGTATTTGTGTTACTGTTATTTTTATTACTGTTGTGTCTGTGTGGGGAAGGGGGTGCATAATCTAAGAAATATGGTGTTCAAGATAACTTGCATTAGTATGTTTGGGCTTCTGTAACAATATACCATAACTGCTACTGCTAAGTCGCCTCAGTCGTGTCCGACTCTGTGCCAACCCCATAGACGGCAGCCCACCAGGCTTTGCTGTCCCTGGGATTCTCCAGGCAAGAACACTGGAGTGGGTTGCCATTTCCTTCTCCAATGCATGAAAGTGAAAAGTGAAAGTGAAGTTGCTCAGTCGTGTCTGACTCTTAGCGACCCCATGGACTGCAGCCCAGCAGGCTCCTCCATCCATGGGATTTTCCAGGCAAGAGTACAGGAGTGGGGTGCCATTGCCTTCTCCGATATACAGAAGTTTATTTCTCACAGTTCTGGAGATTGGGAAGTCCAAGATCAAGGTACTGGCAGGTTTGGGGTCAGGTGAGAGCCTGCTTCCTAGTTGGCTTTTTTTTTTTTTACTCTGATTGCACATGGTACAGGGGGCAAGGGAACTTTCTGGGGCTTTTTAAATAGAAGTATTAATTCCATTAATGAGGGCTCCACCCTGGAGGCCATACCTCCTAATAACAGGTTACCTTGAGAGTTTGGATTTTAACATATGGTTGTAGAGGGTGGGGGGACATTCAGGCCATAGCATAACCGTTACATGTTATATATACAGATAAGAACTGTTAAATGTACAATTCTAGTTTCTGAATATTCAAGAACTGATTATCTCATAGTCATTATATATTGCTGATTATTGGATTTTGAAGTTATAAACATGTAGATACAGCAAACAGTTAAGTTAAATTTTGTTTTATGCCTTATTGTTTGGGGACATACGTATAATGTTTTAATGTTAAGCTGGCTTTTCCAAATTGTTGCTTTTTCATCAGTTTTTATTAAGCTGTTGTTTCAGTGTACAGATGGAAGATTACTCTAATTTAAACAGAAAAAGTATTTTTAAAGAAGATATTGGGTTACTCATAGAATTTCCTAAATGGTAGAAGAACCAGGCTTGGAATCCACGCCCAGGAGCTATGTAACAGATCATAGCACATGCCTGGTGTGGTGAAGGCACCACTGTTGGATGGCATACTCACCACTCTTTGTACTCTCTCTCTGACCTGAGGCAACAGGTACTCCTTAAACTGATGCCAGCGCTCCCTTGAAAAATTGGATAAAAGAAGGATGGTGGTGGTGGTTTAGTCTCTCAGTCATGTCTGACTCTTGCGACCCCATGGACTGTAGCCCACCAGGCTTGTCTGTCGATGGGATTCTCCAGGCAAGAATACTGGAGGGGGTTGCCCTTTCCTTCTCCAGGGAATCTTCCTGACCCAGGAATCGAACCCAGGTCTCCTGCATTGCAGGCAGATTCTTTACCAGCTGAAGTAGGAGGGAAGCCTCTGGATGAGTTAGCTTAAACTGGCTAGTCTTTGTTCTTGACCACAGCCTCACCAGAATGAGTGGCTGTGGTCCCTGCTGCTCCTGCAGCTGTTTCCTCCTCCTCTCCTGGGTTTGTCTGACCAGTCACCCCAGATCTCATGCACCTGTCCCAACTGCAAGGAAGGTTTGGAAGGCAAATAAGCTGGTGTTTTCAGTTTCTTTAGTTCCAGTTAGTGGTTCTGCCTCATAAGGTGAGGATTCTTCAGCCATAGGAGGGTAGTTTAGATGCTGACTATCCATGACAGCACATTTGTAAGTGAACGGTCATAGGATTTGTCTGTATGTGTCCCATGCCTTGAATATTATATTTATTTTCCTTTTTGATGTTGAAAGAATGAATGGAGTGTGATGATAGATACAAAGGAAGAAGAATTTAATAGAATTGTAAAATTTGGAAGTGGACTAGGCCTTAGGAATTATCTAAGCCAGTCTAAAGAATAGACTACTGATTATAAGAGCAATACCATTCAGTGGGAAATCATCTTTACTCATTGAAACCAGTTTCTGCCCCAGTAGTCCTCATAAAGAAGCTGCTGTATAAAGTAGTGAACAACACCCTTGTAGTATCACCAGTGACACGTTAGTTTGGCCTTTGTCCTGCAGCGTCAGTGCATATTGCAGTTTAGTAAAAGGAGGTCAGTTCAGTTCAGTCCCTCAGTCTTGTCCGACTATGTGCAACCCCATGGACTGCTGCACGCCAGGCTTCCCTGTCCATCTCCAACTCCCGGAGCTGGCTCAAACTCAAGTCCCTTGAGTCGGTGATGCCATCCAAACATCTCATCCTCTGTCGTCTGTCCCCTTCTCCTCCTGCCCTCAGTGTTTCTCAGCATGAGGGCACAGTGCAGTTAAGTGAAAGCAGGTAAGAGGAGCTAGAAATGTGGCGGAGCATTCAAGGGCAAGGGCAAGACTCTCCCAGAAACTTAATTTTGGGATTCCTGTAGTACATCAGACATGTAGTTGAAGTCCTCACAGGGCATGATTGAAATAATTTTACCTTTGTTCTCTTCATCAGGCCATTAAAAAAGCAGTCAGTGAAGCTCTATGTATAGTTTTTGTGTTTGAGCAATGAGACATTCTAATACATTCTCTGAGGTGACCTGGTAACAAAATGTGCACAGAGACGAGACTAATTACATAGATTTATTAGGTATAACTAGTTTTAAATTTAGGGAAATAATGTGTGTAATCAAGCTTTGTAGGTGTCGCTTCGGTAATCTGTGCAGTGGAGAGAGTAATCAGTTTTACTCAGGAGGCTATTTCAGTTTGTGCTTTCTAGGTGAGCAGTTGTTGGCAAGAAGGACAAGGTATGGAAATGACTAACAGATTTTAGTCAGTAGGAACACTATGTACCAGACTTTAGTCATGCCATTCATTATACATTCAAGGAATAACAAACAGCTTGTTGTTACTGGAGCATAGTAGAGGAATAATGGTATTCATTAAAATAAAAGCTTACCTGTATTTTTCAAGAATATCATCTCTAATGAGACCCACATGCATGATGGTCCAAGAGCTGATAAGTGCAGACCGTTATTAAACATTTGAGTGCTGATATAAGTATGCTTGCCATTATATTAAATGGTTTTAGGATAGGGGATATAGTTATGAATGAAACAAAGCCCTGGAGTATAGAGGAGTAGGAAATGTGAAAACGATGCTAATATTATATGTGTTTGAAATGTACAGAGCACTGGAGGAGTACAGAGGAGGGTGTGCTTGAGGAACTCATGAAATGCTTTCACTTAGGTGTGGTGACATTTCAGGATATTTGTGAGTGTCTAGAAGGAGGAGGGTGACATTCCAGAAGTTAATGTATCATTTTTATTATTTTCATATGAGCTCAAAATGCATCACCTTGTTTTCTTCAGAAAGGAATGTGGATAACAGCAGTTTGGTAGAATTGCTGTAGTTAACATTTTCTTTGATAAGAGTAGGGAATTAAATTGATTTGGTCTGTTATTTAATTCAGATTTATAAGCTTTATTTTCCAATAGTGTTACATTGATGTTATTTCTGAATTAACTATGTTCTTTGTATTGTGTCCACTCACTCTTAAATTTGTCAGCCAGACTGGGTGCCTGAGGATCATTTTTCTCCAGGGTAATCAGTTTATACATGCAGAATTCCATTATGATGCATACATATTTTCAGAGCAAGGATTGTGTTTAATAGAACCCATGTTCTTTCCTGTGCCTCAGTAATATCTTTTTTTAAGATCTGGTTACTATATATACTCTCTAAAAATTTCACTGAAAAGAGATAGCTACCTAACCACAGTATAACAGAACTGCTTCAGGGATGAAGAGGAAGGCCGTGTGAATTCTACATGGCCCTTTTCTTTTCACTCTCATTAGGTCAGAATTTTTTTCACTGGCTTTAGTCCCCGTTTGATTAATTATAGATGTGATTTTAGAAGTTTTCTCAAAACAGATTTTATAGTAGGAGAATGTTCTTGAGGCCCCCATGGCTCTTTATAGTTAGATTTTTACCATATATCTATTACATTGTGTCCTTAAAAGGTGTCCTGACTCTTAGACTTTGGAGTTCACTTGGTTTCATATGCAACTCTTAATTGTTTCTTTTGCCTTGTTAATACTGTAGTTCAACTTCAGTGACTGTTAACTACTTTTTATTTGCTTTTCAGTCCAGCCCTTCCTTAATTTTTGTACTTTTTTTTGTTTGTTACTCTTTTGGCTGATTCTTTGAATATATTAATGGAAGAACAGTGAGGTCAGTGTGCTTATTTCGTCTTTATCTGAACTTGATACGTTGCCTTCTAATCTCTGTTTATATTGAATATTTGTTGAATGACACCAATATGGACTGCCAGCCTACCCTGTCCTTTTATCTTTCTTTTCCCACATGGATCCATCCCTCAACTTTTATCTTCATCAGTTCTCATTTGAAATATTTGAGAAGTTCTGTGCTTTCTCTTTCTCTAATTGCTTCTCCCTCTAGCCAGGACCTCAATGTAATCATCAGTGATTTTGTAAAAGGATAATTTTACCAATAGTTTTGCCTTGCTTGTTTTTTATTACCATGTCAGGCATGGTGCCAATAAGCTTCTAATAGATGCTCAATACATTAAAAAAAATTAATACCTTAGGAACTTATAAAATTGTCTTTTTCTGCCACCTGTTCCTCTTTCCCTTTCTCTATTAAGTTTGTAATGAGTTTCTAACTTAAAAGTTAATCAAATTACACATGTTTAGTATTTATAGATGAAATTTATTACTTCAGATTTGAAACATTAGAACAGATGAAAATGCCAGCAGGCTTCATTTAAAATTCTAAATTTTTATCAGATTGTCACCTGACAGATGCCTCAGTGTCATTTGTTGCACTTGAAGCCTTTATATGAATGTGGCCTGTGAAGGAACATGACACGATATGTTTCTTAGTATTAAGTAATGGAAGTATTATTTATTAGTTTTGATGAGCAGCGGCATACAGATAATTTTATTTATTGCTAAAATTCTTCTTGAGTTGACTAGTTCATTTGTGGCAACTTTTTATTATGTCATAAACTAGACACTGAGTTCTTATAAATTTAGTGCCTTTTTAGACAAGCTTAGTGACAGTTGTGAGACTTTTGTAAATTATGCAAAAAGGACAATAGCGCTTAATTGCTGTCTGCATTTTGGTAGTGTGCAAACTGCTTGTGGTCTGCCACTATGAGTTCTTCATAGTTTATCTACAAACCATGATAAGTGTTAATATTCTGACATAGCAAAACAAGCGATTGGAACATGAGAGAGTAACTCTGCTTTGTCTAGCCAAGCTGGGAAAAGCTATAGAGAAGAAGTTATCTTTGTGTAACTCAAAAAATAGTCTGTTTCCTATTTGTGTTTTAAGCAACTTTTTTGAGATAAAATATATATTTTTTAATATTTAAAGCTTGATGAGTTTTCATATATGTGTATATCTACCATTACCCCCCTTAAAAAAAGACAACAACAAACACACCCGTTTTATCACGTCAGTCCAGAAAGCTGCCATAGTCTGTTGCAAGTCAATTCCTACTTCTACTGCCACAACTACTGATCTAACTTCTATCACTGTAGGTTAGTTTTGCTGAATCTAGAACTTGATATAATGGAGTCCTTATGTAGGTACTCGTTTGAGACTGAATTCTTTTGTTAACCATAATTTTAAAAAGACATCCTTATTGTTGAATGTGTAAGTAGTTCTTTTACATTGCCGAGTAGTTTTCCATTGTATGAATATGCCAGAGTTGGTTTATCATTCTCTTGATGGGTGTTTGTGTTACTTCCAGTTTTTGGTTATTAGGAATAAAACTTCTCTGAACTTATATGTAGAGATCATTGTGTGGATATGTTTTAATTTCTCTTGAGTAAATACCTAAAACTAGAATTACTGGTTCATAGGGTTAAGTGTGCATTTAACTTTGTAATAAACTGCCAAACTAGTTTTCAAAGTTTATAATAGTTGTGTATGAGAGTTCATTTGCTCCATCCTTACCAGCACTTGGAATTATTGGTCTTTTTAATGTTAGCCATTTTAGTGGGTGTGAAATGGTATCTTATTCTACTTGCATGATGATTAAGATTGAGCATCTTTTTATGTGCCGGCTGGCCATTCATGTATCTTCTTGTGTGAACTATTTAGTTAAGTCTTCAATGGCAACCCACTCCAGTATTCTTGCCTGGAGAATTCCTTGGAGGGAGGAACCTGGTAGGCTACAGTCCATGGGGTCGCAAAGAGTCGGACACGGCTGAGCGACTACACACACTTTCTACCTATTAAAAAAGAGTAAAATTTGTATACATTAAATTTATGCTTTTTGGTGGCCATTCCTGCATTTATACAAATATATACATTTGGGTGTTGATCCCCATTGGTGCAGTGGTAAAGAATCCCCCCGCCAATGCAAGAGATGCTGGTTCCATCCCTGGGTCGGGAAGATCCCCTGGAGTAGGAAATGGCAACCCACTGCAGTATTCTTGCCTGGAAAATTCCGTGGACAGAGAGGGACCTGGTGGGCTGCCGTCCACGGGGCTCGGAGTGGGACACCGCTGGGGGACTGAGCACACACACATGCATTCGGGGAATCACTGACGTAATTAAAATGGAGAGCAATTCAGGAGCTCCCAAAACTTTTTTCTTTTTGTTATCAACCTTTTCCTCTACCTGCAGCTCTAGGCAACCAATGGTTTGTTTTCTGACTTTACACAGTTTTGTTTTTTCCAAATCTTCTAGTGTTTGACTCCAGCTACTCTCTCTTAGGATAAAGCATTTGAAGTTTATATATGTTGTTGTGTGTGTTGGTGGTTCTTTTCCCTAAAACTATAAACATTTATTATAACACAGATACAGAAAATGTACACATCATATTAAGAGAGCAAATTAAGTTTATAAATGTGATCACACCAATGTGAGCAGCATATAGATTAAAAAACAGTACAATGCCATCATTCTTGAAGCCCTCCTATGTTCCATTCCTTCCCCAGAAATAACTATTATTTTGACTTCTAACAGCTAAAATGGTTTTTCCTTATTTAATTTTATTCCTTATTTAATTTCCTTTTTTAATTTTATTTTTATTACAGTGGTTTTTTTTTTAATTGCTTAGAGTATTCCGTTGTTCGAATGTGCCACAGTTTGTCTATCCCCATTTGAAGAACATTCTGTAATTTTTGGAGACTATGAATACATTTGCTATAAATATTATCATACAGAGTTTTGTGTGAATACATATTTAATTTCCCTTGACAAGAGAAATGGGGTTACTATATCTTATGGGGATGTTTACTTAACATAGGGAACTGCCAAACAGTTTTCCGAAGTAGATGTACCATTTTGCATTAACACCAGGAGTGTCTAAGAGTTTCAGTTGCTCTGCATCTTTGCTAGTACTTTGTATTGTCTGTTTTTTTAAAGTTTATCCATCCTGATAGATACGTAGTGATATCTCATTAGACTTTAAATTTTCATTTTTGAGATGAATGATTATTTGACTCCTTTTTTGTGTGATTCTTTGCTATTTGTTTGTCTTATTGATTTTTCTGTTCAGATCTTTTGCTCAGTTTTTAATTTGGTTGTTTGTCTTCTACTGAATTTTAGGGGTTCTTCATACATTGTAAATATAAGTCCTTTGTCATATATATATAATGTACTGCAACAGATTGAATGCAGAAAGCTCAGATTTTGTTACTGGCAACAAATTGAAGTGACAAGGTCATTTCATCTATTTCCACGAAAGTATCTGCCTGATACCTAAGTTTTATTAATCACGGTTTGTCATTAATTTTTTTAAAGTGAGAAATTGCATTCCATGAAAACATCTCAGTTGGCCAGGTGCTATTCCTCAAGACAACCATTCTGCTTTTGTGTACAGCAGAAGTCCTTTCTCTGTAAATTGCATTTATCACACAGAATATTAAATGCATAGTCAAAGGTGAAGACTTAATGAAATTAATAATTTTCTACCTTACCAATGTCAATATTCATTGATACTGGCTTTTCTTTTGTATATGGTGAAGAATAAATGCAGTGATTGTTCATACAGTTGATTGTCACTCCCTGTAGTTTTACCCATCATTGCTTTTTCATCAGTGCAAATAGCAACACAGGTAGACAGTTCAAGGAGCTTCCCAGGTGGCTCAGTGGTGAAGAATCTGCCTGCCAATGCAGGAGACATGGGTTCAGTTCCTGGGTCAGCAAGATCCCCTGGAGAAGGAAGTAGCAACCCACTCTAATATTCTGCCTGGGAAATCTGGAAAACTCAGCCGCAGGACTGGTAAAGGTCGGTTTTCATTCCAAACCCAAAGAAGGGCAATGCCAAAGAATGTTCAGACTACCATACAATTACACTCATTTCACATGCTAGCAAAATAATACTCNGGGAGATGGTGAAGCCTGGTGTGCTGCAGTCCATGGTGTCTCAAAGAGTCAGACACAACTGGGCGACTGAATGACAACAATAAAAACAGTTCATTCAAGGCAGTCTGTGCAATTCAACAGTTATTCAACACTTTGAATGTTTGTTGATCTGAACATTCACATATAAGATTTTTGATGATTAGTTGGTACTGACACCTGTTAAACAAACAAAACATAAGTCTGGCCATCTCCTTAGATTCAGTCTTAACGTGAGGTGGGGCTTCCCTGGTGGCTCAGTTGGTAAAGAATCTGCCTGCAATGCAGGAGACCCCGGTTTGATCCCTGGGTCAGGAAGATCCCTTGGAGAATGAAATGGCAACCACTCTAGTATTCTTGCCTGGGAAATCCCATGCATGGAGGACAGAGGAGCCAGGTGGGCTACAGTCCATGGGGTCATAAGAGTCAGACACAACTTGATGACTACATCACCACCACCACCACCAAGGTGAAAGCACAGTTTCTTAGATGATCTTCTGTGTTAGTGTTTGCAGCTAAATTTTAAATTTCGTGTTACTGTATCTTTGGAAATTGGTGGCACTATGATTTCTTTTATTGACTTTTCTTGTAGGAGGTATTCAGTAATGTTAGCTGGAGAAAGCTTTGTTAGTCTCCCAGTTTTTGTGTGTTTCTTCACCTGGAAAGCTGTAATAAACATTGTTTGGCTTTTAATGAAGTCATGTTTACATTTAACCTAGGCAATTCATTTTTCTTTAAACTCTGAGTGATTGGTCTCAAAATAATGCCTCAGTTTAATTGGAACCATAATACTATTCACAATAAAATAGCATGTATACGGCAGTGGAAAGAGTGCTTTTGTAATACTTTTTTTTTTTCATTTACCGCTTTGCTCAGGGTCTTGGAGTAGAATTCATCCCTGACCTCAGACTTTTCATTTTATGCTGTAGTAATATTGGAATGCATGTAGTTCCTTTCACATACAATTTGTGCTTCACTGTAATGTTTTCTCCTTCTAATTTCTTATAATCCAACCTGCTTCTCCTTCAAAGCTCAGCTCAGGTGTCATTATCTCTTGATTGGGCTCATGGCCCCTTTTCTGAGGCTGTCAGAGCAGAGAGGTTATACTTACCTGTCTTATGAAAGTGAAAGTGAAGTCGCTCAGTCGTGTCCGACTCTTTGCGACCCCATGGACTGTAGCCTACCAGGCTCTTCCCTCCATGGGGTTCTCCAGGCAAGAGTACTGGA
This sequence comes from Redunca redunca, assembly GCA_006410935.1. NCBI lineage: Eukaryota > Metazoa > Chordata > Mammalia > Artiodactyla > Bovidae > Redunca > Redunca redunca. The sequence goes on from SJYQ01092481.1 coordinate 428,394, forward strand.
GTGGGTTGCCATTTTCCTTCTCCAGGGGATCTTCCCGACCCAGGGATCAAACCCCGGTCTCCCTCATTCCACGGCAGATGCTTTAACCTCTGAGCCATACCTGTCTTATAGCCCTATGATATTTGAAAACTGTCTATTCTGAGAACTCCTTGGATACCTGGACCATCCCTCAAGGGATGTTTGTCACTTGGTAGGTGCTCATCCCTTAACCGTTATACAGTGGAAGTGAGAAACAGATTTAAGTGACTAGATCTGATAGAGTGCCTGATGAACTATGGGCTGAGGTTCGAGACACTGAATAGGAGACAGCCATCAAGACCATCCCCAAGAAAAAGAAATGCAAAAAAGCAAAATAGCTGTCTGAGGAGGCCTTACAAATAGCTGTGAAAAGAAGAGAAGTGAAAAGCAAAGGAGAAAAAGAAAGATATACCCATTTGAATGCAGAGTTCCAAAGAATAGCAAGGAGAGATAAGAAAGCCTTCCTTAGTGATCAGTGCAAATAAATAGAGGAAAACAATAGAATGGGAAAGACTAGAGATCTCTTCAAGAAAATTAGAAATACCAAGGGAACATTTCTTGCAAAGATGGGTTCAATAAAGGACAGAGGTGGCAAGAATACAGAGAACAACTCTCCAAAAAGATCACTACCCAGTTAATCACGATGGTGTGATCACTCACCTAGAGCCAGACATCCTGGAATGCAAAGTCAGATGGGTCTTAGGAAGCATGACGACGGAATTCCAGTAGAGCTATTTCAAATCCTAAAAGATGATGCTATGAAAGTGCTGCACTCAATGTGCCAGCAAATTTGGAAAACTCAGCAGTGGCCACAGGACTAGAAAAGATCAGTTTTCATTCCAGTCCCTTGGAATGAAAGGCAGTGCCAAAGAAAGCTCAAACTACTGCACAATTGCATTCATCTCATATGTCAGTAAAGTAATGCTCAAAAGTCTCCAAGCCAGGCTTCACAGTATGTGAACTATGAACTTCCAGATGTTCAAGCTGGTTTTAGAAAAGGCAGAGGAATCAGCGATCAAATTGCCAATATCCATTGGATTATCAAAGAATCAAGAGAGTTCCAGAAAAACATCTACTTCTGCTTAATTGACTGTGCCAAAACCTTTGGCTGTGTGGATCATCACAAACCATGGAAAATTCTGAAAGAGATGGGGATACCAGACCACCTGACATGCCTCTTGAGAAATCTATATGCAGGTCAGGAAGCAACAGTCAGAACTGGGCATGGAACAACAGATTGGTTCCAAATAGGAAAAGGGGTAGTTAAGGGTGTATATTGTCACCCTGCTTATTTAACTTATATGCAGAGTACATCATGAGAAACACTGGGCTGGATGAAACACAAGTTGGAAAAAAACACACTGCCGGGAGAAATATCAATAACCTCAGATATGCAGATGACACCACCCTTAGGGCAGAAATCAAAGAACTAAAGAGTCTCTTGATGAAAGAGTAAAAAAGTTGGCTTAAAGCTCCACATTGAGAAAACTAAGATCATGGCATCTAGTCCCATCACTTTATCACGAATAGATGGGGAAACAGTGGAGACAGTGACATATTTTCTTTATTTGGGCTCCAAAATCACTGTAAATGGTGACTGCAGCCATGAAGTTAAAAGATGCTTACTCCTTGGAAGGATAGTTACGACCAACCTAGATGGCATATTGAAAAGCAGAGACATTACTTTGCCAACAAAGGTCTGTCTAGTCAAGGCTATGGTTTTTCCAGTTGTCATGTATGGATGTGAGAATTGGACTGTGAAGAAAGCTGAGTGCTGAAGAATTGATGCTTTTGAACTGTGATGTTGGAGAAGACTTTTGAGAGTCCCTTGGACTCAAGGAGATCCAACCAGTCCATCCTAAAGGAGATCATTCCTGAATATTTATTGGCAGGACTGATGATAAAACTGAAACTCCAATACTTTGGCCATCTAATGGGAAGAACTGACTCTCATGAAAAGACCCTGATGCTGCGAAAGATGGATGGTGGAAGGAGAAGGGGATGACAGAGGATGAGGTGGTTTGATGGAATCACTGACTCAATGGACATGAGTTTGAGTGAACTCCAGGAGTTGGTGATGGACAGTCCATGGACAGTCCATGCGTGTTGCAGTCCATGGGGTAGCCAAGACTCAGATATGACTGAGCGGCTGCAATGAACTGAACTGAGCTGAGGTGCTCAGTGTTAATCCTACTGCATTGAACTGAATTGATGAAAATGAAACAAGATTAACTAAAAAGAAAAGGCTTTTCTTATGGAGACAAACGCTGAAGTGTGCAACATTGGGCTTCCCTGGTGACTCAATGGTAAAGAATCCACCTGCCATTGCATGGTACATGGGTTCCATCCCTGGTCTGGGAAGATGCCACATGCCTCAGAACAGCTAAACCTGTGCTCTACAGCCCGGAAACCACAGTTACTGAGCCTTTGTGCTGTGGCTGCTGAAGCTCTCGTTGCCTAGAGCCTGTGTTCTGTAAGAAGAGAAGCCACAACAATGAGAGGCCAGTGCACCACAACTAGAGAAAAGCCTGCATAGCAGGGAGGACCAAAATAAGTAATTAAAAATAAATAAATAAAAACAAAAAGGGGGGAACACATGGAAAGCCAGAACTACATAAAGCAATCTTATTAATTAGTATATAAATTACAGTTCTTTTGTGACTTTAAAATTTTTCCTCAAAGTATTAAATATTATTGCTGTCTGATGTAAATGTATAGGGAAGTAGAAAAACAGTAAAACTAGTATGTATTTACATACTATAAAATATTAGAAGTATCATTAAAAATAGTTTGAGCAGAGAATGCTACTGTCTTCTCACTGTATAACTTACTATGTAGAGCAAGCAGCTTTTCTGTGCCCTGGTGAATTATAATATTTCTCTCTGTGTTTGGAGCAAGCTTTCAAAATATTTAATATTAATAATATTTAATTTTGGGTTTTCAGCGTTGTGAATTATCTGAAAGAGTTCCTTCAGTGTGAAGTTATTTTTGGTGGCATCACTCTGGGGTGTGTTTATCCTTTTGGGCACAACCACTTTGCTCATTTATGTTGGTAAGCTGGCTTTGACTAAGTTCTCCTGGCTGCGTATCTATCTAGAATCTTGAATGACAGTGGTGTCAACATCCCATAGTCAACTTTTTCTTCTATAACTCTATATTCAGTTCAGATTTCATCTCCTATACTTACCACTTTTCATTTCTTTGCTGCACTTTCATCTTTCTTGGCCAATTTTCTTTTGATAATGTATTTTTGTAGAATGTCACATAGCTTTATCAGCACAAAGAGACAGCACAGCCGTACACTTTGCTGTCTGTGTTTGAGCTGAATAACAGTTGAGTGGAGACCAGTAATAGACTTTGAAAGAGGAGTGTGATTGATGACGGATCATGAAACACATCTGTCATTTACACAGTGATTTGTGGAGCTGGTAGTGAAATTTGTGGTTACCATAACTGAAATCTGACCATGTTGTGTGTATGTGGGGTGATGTTATTTGACTGAAATTCATCAGTGGTGGAATCGTGCAAAGCAGTGACTTCCTGTGCAAAATTAAAGGCAAGGTACTGGAATGAACCTACATGAGGGATCCTGAAGTTTGCTTATGCTTCATTGATGGTAAATCTGCTTCTGAGTTGTTACATGCTGTATACAATGATGAACTAAAGCAAGTTTGAGAAATTGTGTATTTTGGTACAGATAGAGGTTAAATATCAATTTTTTTTGAAGAAATCATCTTTACGATTTTGCCATTTTTATGTTGTTGTCCATATACATAAGACTACTTCTTAGCCAAGCACTTAATTTATGGGGATAATAGCTGATTGGGAAAAGATAAACATAGATATTCAGTTTATCTTCCCACCTGCCTCTTTTTCCTGCTGTTTATTGAGATCCAGAACAGTGAAAAAACTCACAGGTAAAAGTGAAAAAAATTAGATCAGCACAAGCAGCTGGAACAAAAATCAGCAAGTGGAACTTCATCGTACTAAAGTTTCTGCACAGCAAAGGAAATAGTCCCCCGGCCAAGCCCTACAGAGTGGGAGAAAATATTTGTAAGTCTTATGTTAGATAAGGGTTAGTATCCAAAATATAGTAAGAACTTACACGACTTAAACCAATCCATTTAAAAAAATGGGCAGAGGAACTAAATAGATATTTTTCAAAAAAAAATAAACCTAAATGGCCAGTAGCTACATGAAAAGGTGCTCCGTATTGATAATCATTAGGGAAATGCAAGGCAAAACCACAATGAGATATCACCTCTCACCTGTTGGAACATTTATTATCAAGAAGACAAGAGGTAAGTGATGCTGAGGATGTGGAGATAAGGGAATTCTTGTACACTGTTGTTAGGCATGTAAATTGGTTTAGTTCCTATGGAAAGCAGTATGGAAGTCTTTAAAAAATTAAAAATGCAACTGCATTATGATTCAGCAATCACACTTCTGGATATACAATTGAGCTTATTATTATTTTTAATTTATCTTGATTGTGTTGGGTGTTTGTTGCTACACGCAGGCTTTCTCTAGTTGTGGCGAGTGCGGCTATTCTTCCTCTTGGTGCTCGGGGTTCTTGTTGCTGTGGCTTCTTTTATTGTGGAGTATGGGCCCTCGGTGCACATGCTCAGCAGCTCAGTAGCTGCAGCGTACAGACTGTAGGTTGCTTGGGCTTCAGCAGTTGTGGCTCACGGGCTTAGCTGCTCCATGGCATGTGGAATCTTCCTGGACCAGGGTCGAACCCTTGACCTCTGCACTGGCAGGTGGATTCTTACCACTGTACCACCAGGGAGGTTCTATACTTGAGTTTGAACAGCGTGGGTTAGGGGTGCCGACCCTCTGTGCAGTTGAAAATCCACTTGTAACTTACAGTCTTCCTTTTGTATATACGTGGTTGCTCTGTATCTGAGGTTCTACATTTGTGGATTTAACCTACCATGGATTGTGTGGTTGTCACTGTTGTTGCTGTTCAGTCACCCAGTTGTGTCTGACACTTTGTGACCCCATGGACTGTAGCCTGCTAGGCCTCCCTGTCCCTCACCAGGTCCTGAAGTTTGCCCAAGTTCATGTCCATTGCATTGGTGGTGCCATCCAGCCATCTCATCCTCTGACACCCTCCCTCCTGCTGCCCTCAATCTTTCTCAGCATCTGGGACTTTTCCAGTGAGTTGTCTGTTCTCATCAGATGATCCTTCCAACAAGTATTCATGATTGATTTCTCTTAAGATTGACTGGATTGTGTGGTACTGTAGTATTTTATTGTTGAAAAGAAAATTTGTATGTGTACCTGTGCGGTTTCAATTTCTGTTGCTCACAGCTCAGCTGTATACCCAAAGGAAATTAAAACAGGAATTGAAGAGATGTATGTAATCCTATATTCATTGTTAGTTATTCACAATAGCTAAGATACAGAAACAGCCTACATGTTCTTCAATAGATGAATGGTTAAAGAAGTCGCCGTATATATGCACAATGGAATATTCAGTTCAGTTCAGTCGTGTCCGACTTTTGCGACCCCATGAATCGCAGCACGCCAGGCCTCCCTGTCCATCACCAACTCCCAGAGTTCACTCAGACTCACGTCCGTCGAGTCAGTGATGCCATCCAGCCATCTCATCCTCTGTTGTCCCCTTCTCCTCCTGCCCCCAATCCCTCCCAGCATCAGAGTCTTTTCCAGTGAGTCAACTCTTCTCATGAGGTGGCCAAAGTACTGGAGTTTCAGCTTCAGCATCATTCCTTCCAAAGAAATCCCAGGGCTGATCTCCTTCAGAATGGACTGGTTGGATCTCCTTGCAGTCCAAGGGACTCTCAAGAGTCTTCTCCAACACCACAGTTCAAAACCATCAATTCTTTGGCGATCAGCTTTCTTCACAGTCCAACTCTCATTCACATCCATACATGACCACAGGAAAAACCATAACCTTGACTAGACGGACCTTTGTTGGCAAAGTGATGTCTCTGCTTTTGAATATGCTATCTAGGTTGGTTATAACTTTTCTTCCAAGGAGTAAGCGTCTTTTAATTTCGTGGCTACAGTCACCATCTGCAGTGATTTTGGAGCCCCCAAAAATAAAGCCTGACACTGTTTCCACTGTTGCCCCATCTATTTGCCATGAAGTGATGGGACCAGATGCCATGATCTTCGTTTCCTGAATGTTGAGCTTTAAGCCAACTTTTTCGCTCTCCTCTTTCACTTTCATCAAGAGGCTTTTTAGTTCCTCTTCACTTTCTGCCATAAGGGTGTTATCATCTGCATATCTGAGGTTATTGATATTTCTCCCGGCAATCTTGATTCCAGCTTGTGTTTCTTCCAGTCCAGAGTTTCTCATGATGTACTCTGCATATAAGTTAGCCACTGAGAAAAAATAATCTGCCATGTGTGGAAACATAGGTGGACCTTGAGGGGATTATGCTAAGTGAGATAGGTCCGTCAGAGAAAGACAAATATTATATAGCATCACTTACATGTGGAATCTAAAAGAGCCAACCTTAAAAAAACAGTGTAGACTGGTGGTTATCAGAAGCTGGGAGCTGGAGGAATTAAGTCCTAGAGATCGAATGTACAATGTATTGATTATAGTCAACAATACTATATTATAAACAACGAGACTGTAATTGTTCCCACTGAAGAAAAGAAAGTAATTATGTGAAGTGATAAGTGTGTCAGCTAATGCTATGGTAGTCATATGTCGGTATATAAGTATCAAACCAACATGTTGTACATCTTAAACTCACATGATGTTATGTGTCAGTTATATTTCAGTTTAAAGAAGGAAAAAACATTTAGGATAGGAAAACTTTGGACCTGGATTGTATAGTAATAAAAGAACAAGTAATACATGGATTGATTTAGTATTTTGTCATTGACTGGTTGCTTTCTTTTTAAAACTCTTAATGTAAGAGATCTGAATTCTTAGGATAATTGCATTCTAGCTTTCTTATGTTTGACTTTATGAGATATAAACCAGAGGTGAGCTGTTGGCTAGAACATTACTAAAATGTTTACTGATAGAATGACCTTTGAACAGTTGGCACTGAGACATGAAATTAGCATGTCAAAGTACATGAAGAAATACCACCACCAGATTCAGTCTGTGATCATGGGAAATCTCTAGTCAGTTTCTCTGCCAGCTTATTCTTCGAACGTGTTGTTTTCTTTTCTGTTGGCTGTTGTTGACAAGAGTTCTTTCATGTAATAGCATTATTAAGAGGTATTTGTATGCCTTTGCAAAAGGAATTTTACCAAATCAGGAAATGGAAAATTTTTTCCTCATTTACTTAAAAAAACCTTTCCTTAATCCAGAAATTGCCGAAAACATAGATGTGTAAGTTAGAGGTAATAAACACTAAGCAAATGATCAAATATAGTTGTAATGCTATGAATGTAAAGTACTCTGAGAACTTATAAAACTTGATTTAAGTTGAACTCTGAAAGAGAAGATAATAGGTAAATGGAAAGCCCTAAACTGCCAGGGAGTATGGTACCTGGCATATAATAAATAAGGGTGTTTGTGTGTTCAGTTGTGTCTGACTCTTTGCAGCCTTATGGACTATAGCCCACCATGCTCGTCTGTCAATAGAATTTTCCAGGCAAGAATACTGGAGTGGCTTGCCATTTCCTACTCCAGGGAATCTTTCCAACCTAGGGATCAAACCCACATCTCCTTCATCTCATGCATTGACAGGTGTATTCTTTACCAGTGAATCACCTGGGAAGCCCAAGGTGATGAAGAGAAGAGTGGTGTTAACTGAAGCTGAAGAGATGGGTAGGAGCCAGATAGTATAAAGACTGTGTTAATAACTTTGCCGTTGAGTCTAAAAGTGAAACCATGAACAGGAGATTTATGATGTAAAAAACAGTAGAACATAGATAGAGCTTCTAAGTGCTTTGCATATATTAACTATATTCTGACAGAAACCATTTGACATGCATCTGTTTTTAATCCTTGTGTTATAAGGAATATGAGGGGCAGAAAGGTGAAATAACTTGCTCAGAATCATGTGTCTGGGAGTGGCGGGCCTGAGCACCTTAGCTCTGGAATCTCTGCTTTACATCATCGCTACACTATCTTTTATAATCCAACTTTTCCACACTTAAAGTACTTGTAGCTATAAATTATATGATTTATAATTGAGTTCAAACAAAAGAACAGTTCCTATTATGGTGATATCTCAAATATGACATCATACTGCTTGGTGGTATATGGCTGAACATCTTTTACTTTAATAGCTGTGTATTTATTTTAATGTTTATTAAAATTTACCTCTTTTAAGGCATCCCTTTTTTGACAAGAGACCTAGAAATCATCTTTAGTTCCTGCTCTGCGTCACTACTCAAGCCAAGTCCTGTCAGTTTTTTCTTCCCAAATACCTGTTGGCTTTCCCCTCTACGATTACTTTTTTGAATGGAATCTTTAATCCATTTATATTTTATTGTTGTTATTACTTGAATGTAGTTATGTCTGTCATTTTGTTTTCCTTCAGTTCAGTCGCGTCTGACTCTTTGCGACCCAATGGACTGCAGCACACCAGGCTTCCCTGTCCATCACCAACTCCCAGAGTTTACTCATATTCATGTCCATTGAGTTGGTGATGCCATCCAACCATCTCATCATCTTTTATCCCCTTCTCCTCCCGCCTTCAGGCTTTCCCAACATTAGGGTTTTTTCCAGTGAGTCAGTTCTTCCCATCAGGTGGCCAAAGTATTGGGGTTTCAGCTTCAGCATCAGTCCTTCCAATGAACATTCAGGACTGATTTCCTTTAGGATGGACTAGTTGGATCTCCTTGCAGTCCAAGGGACTCTCAAGAGTCTTCTCCAACACCACAGTTCAAAAGCATCAATTCTTCGGCACTCAGCTTTCTTTATAGTCCAGCTTTCACATCCATACATGACTATTGAAAAGACCGTAGCCTTGACTAGATGGACCTTTGTTGGCAAAGTAATGTCTCTGCTTTTCAATGTACTATTTAGGTTGGTCAGAACTTTCCTTCCAAGGAGTAAGTATCTTTTAATTTTGTGGCTGCAGTCACCATCTGCAGGGATTTTGGAGCCCCCCAAAATAAATTCTGTCATTGTTTCCACTGGTTCCGCATCTATTTGCCATGAAGTGATGGGACCAGATACCATAATCTCAGTTTTCTGAATGTTGAGCTTTAAGTCAACTTTTTCACTCTCCTCTTTCACTTTCATCAAGAGGCTCTTTAGTTCTTCTTCTCTTTCTGCCGTAAAGGTGGTATTATCTGCATATCTGAGGTTATTGATATTTCTCCTGGCAGTCTTGATTCCAGCTTGTGCTTCTTCCAGCCCAGCATTTCTCATGATGTACTCTGCATATAAGTTAAATAAGCAGGGTGACAGTATACAGCCTTGACTACTCCTTTTCCTATTTGGAAGCAGTCTGTTATTCCATGTCCAGTTCTAACTGTTGCTTCCTAACCTGCATAGAGATTTCTCAAGAGGCAGGTCAGGTGGTCTGGTATTCCCATCTCTTGAAGAATTTTCCACAGTTTGTAGTGATGCACACAGTCAAAGAGTTTGGTATAGTCAGTAAAGTAGAAGTAATGTTTTTTTTTTTGAACTCTTGCTTTTTCGATAATCTAGTGGATGTTGGCAATTTTATCTCTGGTTCCTGTGCCTTTTCTAAAACCACCTTTTCTTGGACACCTGGAAGTTCACAGTTCCCGTAATGTTGAAGCCTGGCTAGGAGAATTTTCAGAGAAGGCAATGGCACCCCACTCCTGTACTCTTGCCTGGAAAATTCCATGGACGGAGGAGTCTGGTGGGCTGCAGTCCATGGGGTCACTAAGAGTCGGACACGACTGAGCGACTTCACTTTTACTTTTCATTTTCATGCATTGGAGAAGGAAATGGCAACCCACTCCAGTGTTCTTACCTGGAGAATCCCAGGGACGGCGGAGCCTGGTGGGCTGCCATCTCTGCGGTCGCACAGAGTCGGATTCGACTGAAGCGACTTAGCAGCAGCAGCAGCAGCAGAAGTTTGAGCATTACTTTACTAGTGTGTGAGATGAGTGCAGTTGTGTGGTAGTTTGAGCATTGTTTGGCATTGCCTTTCTTTGGAATTGGAATGAAAACTGACCTTTTTCAGTCCTGTGGCCACTGCTGAGTTTTCCACATTTGCTGGCATAGTGAGTGCAGCACTTTTACAGCCTCATCTTTCAGGATTTGAAACAGCTCAACTGGAATTCCATCACCTCCACTAGCTTTGTTCTTATTGATGCTTTCTTTCTAAGGCCCGCTTGACTTCACATTCCAGGATGTCTGGCTCTAGGTGAGTGATCACACCATTGTGATCATCTCGGTTGTGAAGGTCTTTTTTGTATAGTTGTTCTGTGTATTCTTGCCACCTCTTCTTAATATCGTCTGCTTCTGTTAGGTCCATACCATTTCTGTCCTTTGTTGAGCCCCTCTTTGCATGAAATGTTCCCTTGGTATCTCTAATTTTCTTGAAGAGAGCTCTAGTCTTTCCCATTCTGTTGTTTTCCTCTATTTATTTGCACTGATCACTGAGGAAGGCTTTCTCATCTCTCCTTGCTATTCTTTGGAACTCTGCATTCAAATGGGTATATCTTTGTTTTTCTCCTTTGCTTTTGGCTTCTCTTCTTTTCACAGCTATTTGTAAGGGCTCCCCAGAGAGCCATTTTGTTGTTTTGCATTTCTTTTTCTTGGGGATGTTCTTGATCGCTATCTCCTGTGAGGTGTCTCGAACCTCAGCCCATAGTTCATCAGACACTGTATCTATATCAGATCTAATTCCTTGAATCTATTTCTCAGTTCCACTGTATAATTATAAGGGATTTCTATTTCCACTGTATAATCGTGGGCTTCCCTGGTCGCTCAGATGGTAACGAGTCTGCCTGTAATGTGGGAGCCCCAGGTTCTATCCCTGGGTTAGGAAGATCTCCTGGAAAAGAAAATAGAAACCTATGCTAGTATTCTTGCCTGGAAAATCCCATGGACGGAGGAGCCTGGTAGGCTGCAGTCCATGGGGTCGCAAAGAGCCTGACACGACTGAGCAACTTCACTTTCTTTCACTGTATAATCGTCAGGGATTTGATTTAGGTCATAATACCTAAATGGTCTAGTGGTTTTCCCTACTTTCTTCAATTTAAGTTTTCCTCATGTCCTGCTTTTTTGTTATTTTGCTTCAACTTAACTGCCTCCATTAAGCAGATGTTTTATAGGGTATAATTTTAATTTCTTGGTTAAATTTTTAGCTATAATTATTTAGATATTTTCTCAGTATTTGTTAAGAGATTATAATATCATTTTTAATCACAGTGGACTTCAGATTAATGCTAATTTAATTTCAGTAAAATACAGAAACTTTGCTTCAGTAACTAATCTTTGTTTTTCCTTCTCCATTTTGCTACAGTTGTCATATATTATGGTTCTGTATAAAAAGCTCTAATATTGTGAAGTACTGTGTTATAATAATCACCTTAAGCAGTCTTTTTAAAAAAAGTATTTAGTAATGTTATCTTGCATATAAGACTGTTTGGAAACTGGGAAGTCTTGCATTCTCACAATGAAATTCTCTTTATCCAAGCCACAGTAAAATGATCATACCTAGTAAATTAACATTAATACATTTCTATTATAGAGTTTGACATACCATCAGATTTTGCCAAGTTTCCCAATAATATCTTTGTAGCAGTTTGCCCGGAGAAGGCAGTGGCAACCCACTCCAGTGTTCTTGCCTGGAGAATCCCAGGGACGGGGGAGTCTAGTGGGGTGCCGTCCATGGGGTCGCATGGGGTGAGACAGGACTCAAGCGACTTAGCAGCAGCAGCAGTTTCCCCAACCTATCAGAGCAGTTTGATACACTGTATGCAGTAGTTACTATGTCTCTTTGTTCTCCTTTTACCCAGATTAATTTATCTGCCTTTCTTTGACTGTATTAACATTGATATGTTCAAAGGTAGTTGTTTTCCAGAATGTTCTTTAATTTGGTAGTCTGTTTTCTTAATAATTTTGTTCAAGTTATGCATTTGTGGGCAGAAATAATGTGTAAGAGAACTTAACATAAAAAACGGTACATTTTTTCCCAACATATTACATACGTAATGCCAGTGTTTTCCTTAATTGATGATGGATGATGTGAGTAAGGTGTTGTCCACCGAGTTTATTTTCTCTTATATTATTAATAATTTATGGGGAGATACACCGAGACAGTGTAAATACCCTTTTACCCTAAAAGCTTTGATTACATGGTTTTCTTGTCGTGGTTGATGCTGGACTTGAATCAGTTATTACCATCATGGAAGCAAAAAGATAGATGATTAAAATTTCAATAACAATTTCTAGGAATTTCAGTTTTAGTGTTTCTGAGAGAGCTTTCTTTATCCAGTAGTGATAATTATAAGATACTTGGCAGTTAACCTGCTTATGTCATGGGTTTATTTTTCATATGTGTTTTTAGGTTCATGTACTGGACAGACTGGGGAGAAGTACCAAAGATAGAACGTGCTGGAATGGATGGTTCAGATCGCTTAGTCATAATAAACACTGAAATTTACTGGCCAAATGGACTGACTTTGGATTATGAGGAACGGAAGCTTTATTGGGCAGATGCAAAACTTAATTTCATTCACCGATCAAATCTGGATGGAACGAATCGGTAAGATTGCCTTATATTTTTAAACTTTTAAGTCAGCCCCATGATAGAGTAATCAAATTATAAAGCCTAATTTTATCAAGAAGTTGTTAACGTATTTTTGGCTTAAGTGTCAAAGGGGAAGAAGAATAGTTTTTTTAGTTTGCTTTCTATAAAGGTAATGACATTTCTCATCTGTCTTGGTGGCATTTAGAATTTATGGACTGTATTTTCTCCTCCTTTACTCTGAGCTAATTTAGTTCTTCAGTGGTTCTCAATCAGGGATAGTACTTCCACTCTCTTCCAGAATGTTTGGAAGTGTGTGGGGAATTTTGGTTGACACAGAGACTGGGAGCACTGCTAACATTTTAGTTCCTGGCGGATCGGGGATACTAAACATTCTGTACTGTAATGTGCTGGACTCCTAGTACTTCAAAGAGTTCACCTTCAGAATTGCCAACAGAGCCTACCAGGTGCTGTTTGTGGAAGCTTATTTGATACACCTGTAAACCAGGACAGGGTTGGCCAATTTTTCCTGTGAAGAGCCAAGTCATTATACGCTTTGTGGGCCATATCTCTGTTGCAACTATTTACCTCTGCTGTTGTGGTGTGAAGGAAGCTCTATAGAATACTTAAGGGAATGGCCGTGGTTTTGTTCCAGTAAAACATTTTTGAGCCGGTGGACTCTGGTTTGCTGGCCTCTTGATCAGGAGGAAACCTACTGCAGGTTTGCTGTATCCTGGTGTCCACAGAAGACAAAGATACAGTATATAAACATGGAATTCCTACTCAGGTCATGTTCAGATTTTATTTATTTAATTAAGTTTTTTATTCAAAAGTGGATTTACAAGGTTGTTGTGTTCATATTTTTAAAGATACTTGATGTCCTTGTGTTCGGAAGATTATTTGGGTTTCTAGTGGTCTCATTCTAAGACCCCAGCAGAAACAGAAAGCCTTAGATAATTGAAGGAATTTGTCTAAGTGAAAATATCTGTTGCCATATATAGTTGCACTGTTTTTATCTTTTTCTTGTGATGAGAACCTTTAAGATTTACTGTTTTAGTAACTTTGAAATGTTACAAGGCTATGGTTTTTCCATTGGTCATGTATGGATGTGAGAGTTGGACTATAAAGAAAGCTGAGTGCTGAAGAATTGATGCTTTTGAACTGTGGTGTTGGAGAAGACTCTTGAGTCCCTTGGACTGCAAGGAGATCCAAACAGTCCATCCTAAGGAGATTGGTCCTGGGTGTTCATTGGAAGGACTGATGTTGAAGCTGAAACTCCAGTACTTTGGGCACCTGATGTGAAGAGCTAACTCATTGGAAAAGGCTCTGATGCTGGGAAAGATTGAGGGCAAGAGAAGAAGGGGACAACAGAGGATGAGATGGTTGGATGGCATCACTGACTCAATGGAAATGGGTTTGAGTGGTCTCTGGGAGTCAGTAATGGACAGGGAAACCTGGCGTGGTGTGGTTCATGGGGTCACAGAGTCGGACACGACTGAGCGACTGAACTGAACTTTCAAATATATAAGATGATAATATTATTAACTATAGTTGCAATGCTATGGATTACATTCTCAGGACTTAACTTTTTTGTTTTTAATACCTGGAAATTTGTATCTTTTTGACTCCTGTTAGCCATTTCACTAGCCTCCATACCTTGTCTGTGGCAAGGTACCTGTTCTATCTGTGAGCTTGGTTTTTAGTTCATTTGTTTGTTGTTTAGATTCAACATATAAGTGAGATCATACAGTATTCCTCTTTCTCTGTCTTATTTCGCTTAGCATGATGCCCTCAAAGTCTATTCATATTGTTAAAACTAGTAATATTTCATTCTTTTGTAAGACTGACTAATATTCTGTTGTACATATATAGCATATCTTCTTTATCCATCCCACCATCAGTGACACTTGGGTTGTTTCCTTTTCATTTCCTGTTGTGAATTATGTTGAGTGAACAGAGGGATGCATGTGTCTTTTCAAGTTAGCAGGGTATGCACTGGTAACTAGACCTGTTGCAATCATTATACATTACATACAAATATCAAATTATTATGTTGTAAACCTGAAACTAATGTTGTATGTCAGTTATACCTTAATTAAAAAGAAAAGAAAATTGGAAAATTCAAAATTACATGGGGGATTAAACAAGATTCTCCTGAAAAACCTGTGGTTGAAGGAAGCTGTCAAAGGATAATAAAAAATATCTGGAGACAAATGAGAATAGAAATACAACATACCAAAACTTATAGAGTTTCTAAGAGGGAAGTTCATAGTGATAAATGCTTACATTTGAAACAAGAAGAGTCTCAAATAAACAACCTAACGTTATACCTCAAAGAGCTAGATAAAGAAGGCCAAACTAAGCCCACAGTTGCCAGAAAGAAGGGAATAACAAATCAGAGTGGAAATAAATGAAATAGAAATGAAAAATACAGTAGGAAAGATCAGTGAAAAAGCAAGAGTTGGTTTTTTGAAGAGAAACAAAATACACAAACCTTTAGTTTGACTTAGTAAGAAAGAGGGGAGACTGAAATAAAATCAGAAAGAGGAGACGTTACAACTGTAAATACAAAGGATCATAAGAGACTACTGTCAACAATATATGCCATCAAATTGAACAGCTTAGAAGAAAGGGATCATGACTGAATCATGAAGAAATAGAAAATTTGAACAAACCAATTAAAGGAGATTAAATCAGTAATCAAAAACCTCCCCAAAACCAAAGTAGAGGACCAGAAGACTTCACTGGCAAATTCTACCAAACATTTGAAAAAGAATTATTACCAATCTTTCTCAAAGTCTCCTGAAAAATAGAAGAGGAGGGAATTCTTAAAAACTCATTTTATGTGGTTAGCATTACCTTGATACCAAAACCAAACAAGAAACCTACAAGAAAAGAAAATTACAGGCCAATAGTCTTAATGAATATAGCTGCAGAAGTTCTCAACTCAGAACTAGCAAACTGAATTCAGCAGCACATTAAAAAGATCATACTGCACAATCAAGTGGATACAAGGATTGTTCAGTATATGCAAATTAATGTGATTCAGCACATTAACAAAATGAAGGATGAGAATCGTGTGATCATCTCAATAGGTGCAGAAAAAGCATTTGATAAAATTCAACATCCATTCATGATTAATTCTCAACAAATTAGGTATGGAGGGAACATTCCTCAACAGTGAAAGCTATGTATGACAAACCCACAACTAATAATATATTCAAAAGTGGGAAACTAAAAGTTTTTCATCTAAGGTCAGAGCAAGATAACGATGTTTACTCTTGCCATTTTTAATCAGCATGGTGCTAGAGGTTCTAACCAGAATAATTAGGCAAGGAAAAGAAAGAAAATGCATCTCAGTAAAAAGAAGTAAAACTATTTGCAGATGGTCTCATGTTATACATAGGAAATCCTGGAAACTCCACCACAAAACTGTTTGAACTAATAAACAGATTCAGTTAGACTGCTGGATACAAAATCAGTATACAAAAATCACCTATATTTCTGTATGTTTATAACAAACTGTCAGAGATATTAAGAAAACAGTCTTATTTATTGTATCATTCAAAAAAAAAATACCTAATAAGTTTAACCAAAGAAGTAAAAGACCTATACACTGAGAACTATGATGCTGATGAAAGATATTGAAGAAGACACAAATAAATTGGAAGATATTTCATGCTCACAGATTAGAAAAATTAATTTGTTAAAACATCCATACTATGGAAATCCATCTACAAATGTAGTGCTGTCCAGTGCACAAGTCAAATTTTCAGTGCACTTTTCACAGAAGTAGAACAAACAATTCTAAAATTTGTGTGGAACTGCAAAAAAAACGCAAATAGCCAAAGGAATCTTGAGAAAGAATAAAGCTGGAGGCATTATACTTTCTAACTTCAAACTATATTTGCAAACTGTATTACTCAAAGTGGTATGGTACTGGCGTAAAGACAGACACTAGATCAGTGGAATGGAATAGAGAGCCCAGAAACAAACCCATGCATATTTGGTCAATTTATGACAGAAGGGCCAAAAATGTTCAGTGGGGAAACTAATGTCTTCGTTACAGTTACTGTAGTATCTTCAGCAAATAGTGTGAGAAAACTGGATGTCCACACCCAAAAGAATGAAACTAGATCCCTGTCTTATTCCATGCACAAAATCAACTAAAAATGAATTAGAGACGCCAGTATAAGACCTGAAACTATAAATTTTTTTTGAGAATCAGGAGACAAGCTCCTTAACATTGGTGTTGGTTATGATTTTGTGAGCGTGTGTTTGAAACCTCAAGCAAACAGTATGGTGCCGCCTCAAAAAATTAAAAATATTACTTCCATATGATCCAGTAATCCCACTTGTGGAATTCTTATCCAGAGGAAATGAAAACAATCTTGAGGCGATATCTGCACTTCCATGTTCATAGTGGCATTATTCACAGTATCCAATACATGAAACAATCAAAATGTCTGTCAGTGGATGAAAGGATAAAGAAGATGTGGTATATACGCATTCAGTAGAATATTGTTCAGCCACGAGAAGGAAGGACATCCTGCTGTTTGTGGTTACATGCACGGACTCTGAGGCCATAATGATCAGTGAAATGAGCCAAATAAAGGAAGACAAATATTGGATGTGTCACATATATGTGGAATCTTAAAAAATGTCATAAACTTATAGAAACAAAAGAAAACTGGCTGTCAAGGAGTTGGAGGAAATAGATGTTCCCATTTAAAAAAAAAAAAAAACCCTAAAAAGGAAACCTTCGTCAGTGTGTGAGATACTATAAATAGCTGGATCAATATTCTTGCATATGTGTATCATATCATCACTGTATACAGTTAATCATTCAAGATTTGTTTGTTGATCATACCTGGTAAAGCTGGGGGAAAAAAAAAGAATGAAAAACAGAATAATGTCCTTAGGTAGAAAACTCCCCAGAAAAATATGATTATAGAACAGATCAAGTGAAAGATGCTCAGTTCAGTCAGTTCAGTTTAGTCGCTCAGTTGTGTCCAACTCTGTGACACCATGGACTTCAGCATGCCAGGCTTCCCTGCCCATCACCCACTCCTGGAGCCTACTCAAATTCATGTCCGTTGAGTCGATGATGCAATCCAACCATTTCATCCTCTGTCGTCTCCTTCTCCTGCCTTCAATCTTTCCCAGCATCAGGGTCTTTTCAAATGAGTCAGTTCTTTTCATCAGGTGGCCTAAGTATTGAAGCTTAAACTTCAGCATCAGTCCTTCTAATGAATATTAAGGATTGATTTCCTTTAGGATTGACTGGTTGGATCTCCTTGCTGTTCAAGGGACTCTCAAGAGTCTTCTCCAACACTATAGTTCAAAAGCATCAATTCTTTGGTGCTCAGCTTTCTTTATAGTCCAACTCTCACATCCATACGTGACTGCTGGAAAAACTGTAGCCTTGACTAGACGGACCTTCATTGGCAAAGGAAGTCTCTGCTTTTTAATATGCTGTCTAGGTTGGTCATAACTTTTCTTTCAAGGAGCAGGCATCTTTTAATTTCATGGCTGCAGTCACCATGCAGTGATTTTGCAACCCCCAAAAAGAAAGTTTTTCATTGTTTCCATTGTTTCCCCATTTATTTGCCATGCAGTGATGGAACAGTGATGCCATGATCTTACTTTTTAAATATTGAGTTTTAAGCCAACTTTTTCACTCTCCTCTTTAACTTTCATCAAGAGGCTCTTTAGTTCATCTTTGCTTTCCGCCCTAAGGGTAGTGTCATCTGCATATCTGAGGTTATTGATATTTCTCCTGGCAACCTTGATTCCAACTTGTGCTTCATCTAGCCCATCATTTCTCATGATGTACTCTGCAAATAAGTTAAATAAACAGGGTGACAATATACAGCCTTGATGTACTCCTTTTCCTATTTGGAACCAGTCTGTTGTTCCAAAGGCTCTCAGTCGTGTCCCACTCATTGTGATCCCATGGACTAAACAATCCATGGAATTCTCCAGGCCAGAATACTGGAGTAGGTAGCAGTTCCCGTCTCCAGGGAATCTTCCCAACTCGGGGATTGAACCCAGGTCTCCCACATTGCTGGTGGATTCTTTACCAGCTGAGCCACCAGGGAAGCCAAAGAATACTGGAATGGATAGCCTGTGCCTTCTCCAGCAGACCCAGGAATTGAACTGGGGTCTCCTGCATTGCAGGTGGATTCTTTACCAACTGTGCTACCAGGGAAGCCCAGAACAGATCAAACCTCCACTTTAAAATGCACTATCACTAATTGAGACACCAATATTACATATCAAAGACCAACATAAGTTAGAATGAGAAAGTTCAGAGATGAGATACTAGAACTGAGGAAAGAATTATAAATAAAATAAAAAACTAATTTCAGAAAAGCCAGCTAAACTAGAAGGGACACAAGAGTGACTTACCCAAAAAGATTTTAAATTGAAGTTGTAAAGGGGGAAAAATTAAGGACTAAAAAGAAATGGAAAAAGATGAAAAGGATTTGAGAGAAAGTGACAAATATTAAAGATAGGCAAAGAAGGAAAAACACATAGATAAAAAAACCCTGTTAGGAAGGTAAGCTAAGCAAAGTAAGAGAACAAATATGAGGAACTGTAATTCAGAAAAAGTTTCTTAAAAGGAGATTCGAATCTACAGATTGATAAGAGAATATTATGTACTTGGTAATACAAATTAAAGCAAACAGCACCAAGATATGTTCTAGTAAAGTTACTTTGTAGAAAAAGGAAAATATTCTCTAGGCCTTTAAGAGTAAAATAAATAATTTTTCAAATGGAAAAGAAAATTAGATTCACATTAGGCTTTCTCACAGCAACACTCCCTGTCAGAATTAAGTGAAGTAGTATTTTTAAAAGATACTCAGGGAGAGTGTGAGCCAATTATTTTTCCCCCCAGCAAAATTGACTTTCCTCATACAAAGCTATAGATGAACTGTTATGAACATGAAAGAAATCAAGAAATACTATTTCCCTAAGTCATTGTGAAAATGAACTAGTGGCTGAGCTTTAGATAATTGCAGTGATGAGCAAGATAACAAAATAAGGCTTGGTGAAGAGCAGTAAACATATAATTAACTTGTATGAAAATTAAAAGATGATTAAAATTGAGAGTATGGTGTGTAATGATTGTATGTTTAGATAATGTAAATAAAGTACCATTCTGAAAAATTGGAATGAAGGGACTTCCCTGGCCATCTAGTGGTTAAGGTGCCACGGCTTCTACTGCAGGGGACATGAATTTGATTCTTGGTTGGGAAACTAAGATCCTGCATGCTTTGCAGCATAGCTAAAAAAGAAAAAAATGGAGTAAAATAAAAAATCAATAGTGAGAAGTACAGATACTATATACAGAGATTTTGTTTAACTCTTTATGGTAATTACATCGGTGTTTCACTGTTCACTTTCATGCATTGGAGAAGGAAATGGCAACCCACTCCAGTGTTCTTGCCTGGAGAATCCCAGGGACGGGGGAGCCTGGTAGGCTGCCATCTATGGGGTCGCACAGAGTTGGACACGATTGAAGCGACTTAGCAGCAGCAGCATTGGTATTAATATTTTTAATTTTGGATCAAATAAGTGAGTAATTTTTGGATATATTAATTCAAATGCCAGTGAATATGTAGAACTCTCCGTGTGGAAGAAAACATGTATAGATGTAGTATTGCGGAGTTTAAGAGAAGTTGATAATTCTGAGTTTTAATTGAGAATACTGGTGTGAACTCATTAGTTATTGTAAGTTATAAAAATACACACAAATATGTATGTTTATTTCTTATGACACTGATGAGGATTGGCGGGGGGGAACCCACCCCAACTGTATTCTTGGAAAACTGTTCCCCCTTAAAAGAAATCATACCTTAGGTATGATTTGGTTAACTCTAAGTCTCTTACAGGAAATATCCAAGTTGAGCTGGGATGTTATGTCATAGTGGATAGCATGGAAGCTATTACAGGCTATTAGCGTCATTTCGTAAAGCCCAGAGAAATAACTTGAAAAGTCTCTCTTTGGTCAGAGATTGATTGAAACCCACCAAGTTTGTTTAAATTCTTGAGTTCATACTGATTTTCTTTCTTTCTTTTTTCTTTTTTTTTATAATTTTAAGAAAAAGAAGTAGTTACTTTCGGAGGATGAAAGGGAACCAACCAGTTCATTAGCTTGAATGTTGGTAATAAAGAGAAAGAATCCAGCAATTTATTCCCCCCTTTCTATAGGAATCTACCAGTAGCTAACAAATCAGTAGATACAAAAAAGCTATTCCGGCTAGTAAATGACAAATAATTAGAATATCAGCATGTTATTGCTTCCAGTGAACTGTTCAGTCTAGGCATTGAACATCAGTGGCTGCTTCATCACAACAAGGAAAAGAACAGACCCTATTTGATGGAAGAAAAAAGCGTCACCCCCTTTTATCTTGCCAAAAGGATCAATTCATTAGGAGCCTCATCAGACTTGGTATTTGCAACAAATTTGTGGGAAAAGTAGAGGACAGGGAAACATTGAACTGCACCGTGGGTATGCATCAGCAGATTCTGACAGGTCAAATAACATGGGTTGTTGAACAGATAAACTGCAAAGATGATAAGGGAACTTGGAGATTAAAACACACATAGAAAAGAAATTTACTAAAGGGGAAAGGGTGAGAGGAGGGATTAAATTAGGAGTTTGGGATTAAAATTTGCATACTACTATATATACAATAGATACCCAACAAGGACCTACTGTATAGCACAAGGAACTATATTCAATATTTTGTAATAACTTATAGTGGGAAAGAATTTTGAAAAGAGTATATATAGATATATGTTACATATTTATATAACTGAATCACTTTGTAGTACACCTGAAACTAGCAGAATATTGTAAACCAACTATCAATATTTCAGTTAAAAAGAGACTGAAAAGAGGGTGGGTGAAGGCATGAATAGGCACAGAGGATTTAAATTTAGGACAGTGAAAAAACTTGTAGTATAATGATAAGTATATGTGTATACCACCACCAAGACTGATCTTTAAGGTAAACTGTGGACTTCGGGTACTATGACTTTGCACTTGATTTCAGTGCTTCCTGTAAAGCCAGAGTAGTTGAAACAATGAGGTACTAAATCTGAGCATAGATAGATGTCAGTGGAACAGAATAGGGTTCAGAAGGTAGTGTACATGTATATGGTTAGTTGACTTTGTGATATAGGTATCTTGGATATCTTGGATAAATACACACTTTTAACCGGCCTTGACAGACACTGAATAAAAACTGGGAGGAATATAAAAGCTCTTACTGTGAACAGTTTTAAATTCCTGATGACTAGAGTCAGGTTTTCAAGTTATGGTTATTAAAGTTATGAAGGTTATTAATACTTTGGTTTGTCAGTGTTCCTCCTATTCAGCTGCAGTTGGAAATGTGATGGATGGTTGTAGGCAAGTGTAGAGAACTGGCTAAGAGCCAGATCACACAGGGTCTAGTATTCTAAAATGAGGCATTTGAATTTTAGCCTTTAGGTGTTGAGTCATGGAGATTTTAAAGTTGCAGATTGACATGGATGGATTTGTCTTTTAGAAATACCTTTGGTAGTTGTGTAGAGAATGAAGACTAATGGTTTCATTTCCTTAAGTCTTCCAGTTAGTCATCATCATTCTCCAGAAAAGTACAATCTCTTCACTGTAATTTACATGATCTCATTTATTTACCTTGTTTTAGACAATATTCTTACCACTGCCTCCCTTGTCTGCTATGCCCCAGTCCTGTCAAACCGTTTGTGGCTCCCTGATGGTGTTTATGATGGCTCCTAGGTTTCTGCTTTGAATGGCTTATTCGATGGAAATGAGATAGAAGATTCAGGAAAGGAAGATAGATTCTTTTTCCTTCCTTCTTTTTTTTTTTTTAACGTAGAAAGAGAATGAGATTGAATTCAAATTTGGACAAGTTTGCATTTGCATTCGAGTTGCTAATGGAAAACTATGATGATGAAGTCTGGGGAGCTTTGGATGGATGAGCCTGCTGCTCAGCAGAGTAGTCTCAGAAGGAGACTTAGATTTATAGCCGTTACCAAGTTAATGGTTGTTAAAGCCGTGGACTGTAAACATAGAGGTATTTTGCATCAGTGCTAGAGACTTAGGCAGAGATAACAACCACATACCAGATATGTTGAAGAATTTCTTCAAGACTGAGGGATGTCCCAGTCCAAGCTGCTCCTGATCAGCCATCCTTGTTTGCCTGGTTTCCAGGAACACCCTCAGACCCAGGCAGATCAGCATGGTTGGTCATCTACTGAGCTTGTGAAGAATCTGCTTCCCACAGAAGCAAATTGAAGAGATTTACCCACATAAACAGTAAAAACCACAACTCTAGGATGGAGGGCTGAAGGTGAGGCTGGTGAGAGGCAGCTGGGATAGGGGTGGAAGATGGGCCTCATCTGGATTCTGTTAGCACCTCTGGGAAATACTGAATATACCAGACACTAAAGGACACACACCTTATGGCAGCCAAACTTGACATGATTGAACATGTTAGGCAAAGATCAGAGGTGTAGTTAAAGCTGGCTGTGAGTGAGTTCAGTGGTGCCAGAGAATAAGCAGGATCATGGTATCAGCAGAGTTCTTGGTGTGAGCAGAACACTGAAATATGGTGGGTAGCGAACCATGTTCTCAGGAGAAATACAGTTAGGTTCCCGCTAGACTGTGGTCAAAACATTTTTGTCAACTGATGATTATATAATTTTAAAAATATATGTTTACGTTTAAAGATGCTTTATTTAATATATAATGTTGGCAATATAGGTTTTTTAATTATAGCACATTTAATGCAGTGTTATATAGCCTCTAAAATTAATATGAAACCAATATTTAATAATATGAAAATCTTTACAATACATTATGAAATGAAGACAGGTCATTATGATGTATTAAACGCTGGGCATTTACAGAAATTCAGTTTTTATAAAAAAAAAAAGATGTTTAAATAAGATGACAGTGGAGTCTTTCAGAATACATAAATTAACCATTTTTTCCTCAGGGCATATTAATCATTATTAAGATGCAACAAGGTCCTTGGGGCCACTGCATATAATCCTGTGAAGAAGCTCAGTAATGATGGGTGGTAAATGCTCTTTATCCATGGTTTGGTGCAGGTGCCTCAGTTGTTTCTTGCTTTGGCTCAGCTGTTTTGTTTCGGCCTATTGGGGGCTATGATTTAGAGCTAATGAATTTTTACCAAATTATTCAAATTCCGTTGGTTAGTTGGTTTTCTGTACTGTCTTAGTTGGTTTCATGTTGTGCCTCAACTCTTTATAACAGAAACCGGTTTTCCATGCCTTGACCTTTGGAAATTGCTTGTATTTGTGTATAGACGTGTACACGTTGTACACGTGCACCTACTAAAGGAATGGAAAGATACACTTTGTATTTCTATTTCCAGTTTTTTTCTAGTGAACATATATGTATTCTTTACATAATCAGGAGAAAATGATTACTTTGGACAAAGTAATACCATATTTTGCCAGTGTAGTTTAGGTCCCTTTATGCTTCTCTTTGCCTCTACTCCAGAAGATACATTATTAAATTTCCTTCAACCTGTTTTGCCTATAATTTTGAATACAGTTGAGTTCGGTCTTCCTTCACATGAGGCTAAGTTAAATATTTAAGACACTATTCAAGTGAGATCAGTGGAGAAATAACTCCAGAAAGAATGAAGGGATGGAGCCAAAGCAAAAACAATACCCAGTTGTGGATGTGACTGGTGATAGAAGCAAGGTCTGATGCTGTAAAGAGCAATATTGCATAGGAATCTGGAATGTCAGGTCCATGAATCAAGGCAAATTGGAAGTGGTCAAACAGGAGATGGCAAGAGTGAACGTCGACATCCTAGGAAGGAACGAACTAAAATGGACTGGAATGGGTGAATTTAACTCAGGTGACCATTATATCTACTACTGCGGGCAGGAATCCCTCAGAAAAAATGGAGTAGCCATCATGGTCAACAAGAGAGTCTGAAATGTAGTACTTGGATGCCATCTCAAAAACGACAGAATGATCTCTGTTCGTTTCCAAGGCAAACCATTCAATATCACAGTAATCCAAGTCTATGCGCCAACCAGTAACGCTGAAGAAGCTGAAGTTGAATGGTTCTATGAAGACCTACAAGACATTTTAGAACTAACACCCCAAAAATATGGCTTTTTCCTTATAGGGGACTGGAATGCAAAAGTAGGAAGTCAAGAAATAGCTGGAGTAACAGGCAAATTTGCCCTTGGAATACGGAATGAAACAGGGCAAAGACTAATAGAGTTCTGGCAAGAAAATGCACTGATCATAGCAAACACCCTCTTCCAACAACACAAGAGAAGACTCTACACATGGATATCACCAGATGCTCAACACCGAAATCAGATTGATTATATTCTTTGTAGCCAAAGATGGAGAAGCTCTATACAGTCAACAAAAACAAGACCAGGAGCTGGCTGTGGCCCAGATCATGAACTCCTTATTTCCAAATTCAGACTTAAATTGAAAAAAGTAGGGAAAACCACGAGACCATTCAGGTATAACTTAAATCAAGTCCCTTATGATTATACAGTAGAAGTGAGAAACAGAATTAAGGGACTAAATCTGATAGATAGAGTGCCTGATGAACAATGGACGGAGGTTCGTGACATTGTACAGGAGACAGGGATCAAGACCATCCCCATGGAAAAGAAATGCAAGAAAGCAAAATGGCTGTCTGGGGAGGCCTTACAAATAGCTGTGAAAAGAAGAGAAGCCAAAAGCAAAGGAGAAACGGCAAGATATAAGCATCTGAATGCAGAGTTCCAAAGAATAGCAAGGAGAGATAAGAAAGCC
>SJYQ01092481.1:454612-540276 GCA_006410935.1 Redunca redunca
TGCAGCCATGAAATTAAAAGACGCTTACTCCTTGGAAGAAAAGTTATGAACAACCTAGATAGCATATTGAAAGCAGAGACATTACTTTGCCAACAAAGGTCCATCTAGTCAAGGCTCTGGTTTTTCCAGTGGTCATGTATGGATGTGGGATTTGGACTGTGCAGAAAGCTGAGCGCCGAAGAATTGATGCTTTTGAATTGTGGTGTTGGAGAAGACTCTTGAGATTCGCTTGTACTGCAAGGAGATCCAACCAGTCCATTCTGAAGGAGATCAGCCCTGGGATTTCTTTGGAGGGAATGATGCTGAAGCTGAAACTCCAGTCCTTTGGCCACCTCATGAGAAGAGTTGACTCACTGGAAAAGACTCTGATGCTGGGAGGGATTGGGGGCAGGAGGAGAAGGGGACGACAGAGGATGAGATGGCTAGATGGCATCACTGACTCGATGGACCTGAGTCTGAGTGAACTCCGGGAGATGGTGATGGACAGGGAGGTCTGGCATGCTGAGATTCATGGGGTTGCAAAGAGTCGGACATGACTGAGCAACTGAACTTAACTGAACTGAGTGCAGCACTTTCACAGGATCATCTTTCACGATTTGAAATAGCTCAACTGGAATTCCATCACCTCTACTAGCTTTGTTCGTAGTGATGCTTTCTAAGGCCCACTTGACTTCACATTCCAGGATGTCTGGCTCTAGGTGAGTGATCACACCATTGTGATTATCTTGGTCGTGAAGATCTTTTTTGTATAGTTCTTCTGTGTATTCTTGCCACCTCTTCTTAATATCTTCTGCTTCTGTTAGGTCCATACCATTTCTGCCCTTTATTGAGCCCATCTTTGCATGAAATGTTCCCTTGGTATCTCTAATTTTCTTGAAGAGATCTCTAGTCTTTCCCATTCTGTTGTTTTCCTCTATTTCTTTGCATCGATCGCTGAAGGCGGCTTTCTTATCTCTCCTTGCTATTCTTTGGAACTCTGCATTCAGATGCTTATATCTTGCCGTTTCTCCTTTGCTTTTGGCTTCTCTTCTTTTCACAGCTATTTGTAAGGCCTCCCCAGACAGCCATTTTGCTTTTTTGCATTTCTTTTCCATGGGGATGGTCTTGATCCCTGTCTCCTGTACAATGTCACGAACCTCATTCCATAGTTCATGAGGCACTCTATCAGATCTAGGCCCATTAAGGGCTGCACTGGAGGAGTGCAAAGAGGAGAGTGAAAAAGTTAGCTTAAAGCTCAACATTCAGAAAACGAAGATCATGGCATCCTGTCCCATCACTTCATGGAAATAGAAGGGGAAATAGTGGAAACAATGTTAGGCTTTATTTTTGTGGGCTCCAAAATCACTGCAGATGGTGACTGCAGCCATGAAATTAAAAGACGCTTACTCCTTGGAAGAAAAGTTATTACCAACCTAGATAGCATATTGAAAGCAGAGACATTACTTTGCCAACAAAGGTCCATCTAGTCAAGGCTCTGGTTTTTCCAGTGGTCATGTATGGATGTGGGATTTGGACTGTGAAGAAAGCTGAGCGCCGAAGAATTGATGCTTTTGAATTGTGGTGCTGGAGAAGACTCTTGAGATTCGCTTGTACTGCAAGGAGATCCAACCAGTCCATTCTGAAGATCAGCCCTGGGATTTCTTTGGAGGGAATGATGCTGAAGCTGAAACTCCAGTACTTTGGCCACCTCATGCGAAGAGTTGACTCATTGGAAAAGAGTCTGATGCTGGGAGGGATTGGGGGCAGGAGGAGAAGGGGACGACAGAGGGTGAGATGGCTGGAGGGCATCACTGACTCAATGGATGTGAGTCTGAGTGAATTCTGGGAGTTGGTGATGGACAGGGAGGCCTGGCGAGCTGTGATTCATGGGGTTGCAAAGAGTCGGACACGACTGAGCAACTGAACTGAATTTGGTCATTTCTCTTATTATTAAGCGGTAAGAGTTTTATATATTCTAGATACAATTTCTTCATTGGAGATATTGGTTAGAAATAAAGGTTCAATCTACTGGCTTTTCTTGGTTGTTGTTAAAAGTGTTTTTGAAGTACTAAGAAATCTTTGCTTAAACCAAAGTCACAAGGATTGATGCTTTTCTCTTCTAACAGTTTTATTGTTTTAATTCCTAACATTTACATCTGTGACCCACTTTATGTATGATGTCTTACACTCTTTTATTAATTTACTTCTGAATATTTGGTTATTTTTTATAATGTTATCAAATTATTTAATAAAGTTTAATTTTGCCGTTTTTCTCATCACCATTTATTAAAGAAACTGCGTTTTCTCCATTGGCTGTTTTTGGTTCCATTGCTAAATTTAGCTGGATGTATCACTTTTTGTATTTTTCACTGCTGCTGCTGCTGCTGAGTTGCTTCAGTTGTGTCTGACTCTGTGCGACCCCATAGACGGCAGCCTACCAGGCTCCCCGTCCCTTGGATTCTCCAGGCAAGAACACTGGAATGGGTTTCCATTTCCTTCTCCAATGAATGAAAGTGAAAAGTGAAAGTAAAGTCTCTCAGTTGTGTCCAACTCCTAGCAACCTCTTGGACTGCAGCCTACCAGGCTCCTCCATCCATGGGATTTTCCAGGCAAGAGTACTGGAGTGGGGTGCCATTGTCTTCTCCATTTTTCACTGCTAGCCTGTAGAAATTTATTTCTGTATATTGATCTTGTATGCTGCAACCTTGTTGAATTAAGTACGTCTGAGGCTCTTTTTTTCTTTTAAATTCTTTAGTGTTCCCTGCATACGGAATCATGTCATCTGTGAATAAGGACAGTTTTATTTCTTTCCTTCCCATCTGGTTGCCTTTTAGTCTTATTTCATAATACTCACTAGACCCTTTGCTGAATAGAAGACATTCTTGGCTTTGTTCCTGACCTTTGGGAGAAAGCAGTGGTTTTGTTTTTTTTTTTTTTTAACCATTGAACAGGATCTTAGAGAATACACTTTGTACAGTTTCAGTCTTTTAAAGTTAACTGATACTTGTCCTAATGTTCAAAGTTCCATATCCTCTAGTTGTCCTGCGTATTAATGAGAACAAGATTTTGAGATCTCAGACTGTTACTGTTGTCTTATTTTTTCTTTCAGTTCTGTCGGGTTTCGCTTCATTTTTGGGGGGCTGTTTTTCTTGTGTATGTTCATAATTGCTGTATCTTCTTGATGATTTGACTGTCATCATAAAATGTGCTGGTTTATCTCTAGTAATATTTTTTTTGTCTGAAAGTATGTTTTGTCTGATAGACCACTTCATCTCACTTATGGTTGGCTTTCAGTAAATTTGGGTCTTTGGGTATGTGTTTCTCTTGTAGACAGCATACAGTTGAATCTTATTTAGTTGTACCCATTTTAACAACCTTTGCCTTTTATATGCATATGTGCACATACTCAACGATATATATAATAATATGTAAGATGCATATGTGCACATACTCAACAATATATATAATAATATGTAAGATGTTTTCTGTAACATCTTGCAGAAAAACCCAAATGAACTTTTTGGTCAACCCAGTATATTAATTACTTCTTAATGAAACAGAAAAAAATCATGAAAAAAAGAAAAAATTCTTTCTTTTCACCAGCTGTTTCTGTTTCCTTATCTGTTCTGTTTATACACTCTTGTGTTATTTCTAGTTGATAATTCATTGAAGTGACTTCTGACTCTTTCATTAGTTCTTTCACCTCAGTTTGTGGTTTTAAATTTAAATTTTTGTTATTCTTTTATCACTGGTATACTACTTTCAAGCATTTAAAGTTTTTGCAATAGGTTGTGAACTGTTTGTTCTAGAGCCAGTTTTTCTGGCATATGTGTAATTAGGGATGTTATTTTCTTTATTCTTTTTTGTTTTTAATATTAACTTTTTATTTTATTTCTTTGCCATGTCTGTGCCCTGTGGGATAACAGTTCCCTGACCAGGGACTGAACCTGTGCCCCCTCCATTGAATGTACAGAGTCTCATCCACTGGGCCTCCAGAGAAGTCCCTTTATTTTATTTTTTTTCAGAGAAGTCCCTTTAATACTAACTTTTAAAATGGGGCTTGATCTTAATATATATTTTTTCTTTATTTTTTATTTTACTTTACAATACTTTATTGGTTTTGCCATACATTGACATGAATCCACCACAGGTGTACATGAGTTCCCAGCCCTGAAGCCCCTCCCACCACCCTCCCCATATCATCTCTCTAGGTCATCCAAGTGCACCAGGCCCAGGCATCCTGTATCCTGTATCAAACCTAGATTAGCGATTTGTTTCTTACATGATAGTATACGCATTTCAATGTCATTCCCCAAATCATCCCACCCTCTCCCTCTCCCAGAGTCCAAAAGTCTGTTCTTTACATCTGTGTCTCTTTTGCTGTCTCGCATACAGGGTTATCATTACCATCTTTCTAAATTCCATATATATGCATTAGTATACTGTATTGGTGTTTTTCTTTCTGGATTATTTCACTCTGTATAATCGGCTCCAGTTTCATCCACCTCATTAGAACTGATTCAAATATATTCTTTTTAATGGCTGACTAATACTCCATTGCATGTATGTACCACAGCTTTCTTATCCATTTGCTGCTGGACATCTAGGTTGCTTCCATGTCCTGGCTATTATAAACAGTGCTGTGATGAACATTGGGGTACACGTGTCTCTTTCAATTCTGGTTTCCTCGGTGTGTATGCCCAGCAGTGGGATTGCTGGGTCATAAGGCAATTCTGTTTGCATTTTTTTAGGAATCTCCACACTGTTCTCCATAGTGGCTGTACTAGTTTGCATTCCCACCTTCTCTGATAATGAGTGATGTGGAGCATCTTTTCATGTGTTTGTTAGCCATCTGTATGTCTTCTTTGGAGAAATGTCTGTTTAGTTCTTTGGTCCATTTTTTGATTGGGTCATTTATTTTTCTGGAATTGAGCTGCGTAAGTTGCTTGTGTGTTTTTGACATTAGTTGTTTGTCAGTTGCTTCATTTGCTATTATTTTCTCTCATTCCGAAGGCTGTCTTCACCTTGCTTATAGTTTCCTTTGTTGTGCAAAAGCTTTTAATTTTAATTAGATCCCATTTGTTTATTTTTGCTTTTATTTCCAGTATTTTGGGAGGTGGATCATAGAGGATCCTGCTGTGATTTATGTCCGAGACTGTTTTGCCTATGTTCTCCCCTAGGAGTTTTATAGTTTCTGGTCTTAAATTTAGGTCTTGAATCCATTTGGAGTTTATTTTTATGTATGGTGTTAGAAAGTGTTCTAGTTTCATTCTTTTACAAGTGGTTGACCAGTTTTCCCAGCACCACTTGTTAAAGAAATTGTCTTTAGTCCATTGTATATTCTTGCCTCCTTTGTCGAAGATAAGGTGTCCATAGGTGTGTGGATTTATCTCTGGCCTTTCTATTTTGTTCCATTGATCTATATTTCTGTCTTTGTGCCAGTACCATGCCGTCTTGATGACTGTGGCTTTGTAGTAGAGCCTGAAGTCAGGCAGGTTGATTCCTCTAGTTCCATTCTTCTTTCTCAAGATTGCTTTGGCTATTCGAGGTTTTTTGTATTTCCATACGAATTGTGAAATTATTTGTTCTAGCTCTGTGAAAAATACGGCTGGTAGCTTGATAGGGATTGCGTTGAATCTGTAGATTGCTTTGGGCAGTGTACTCATTTTCATTGTATTGATTCTTCTGATCCATGAACATGGTATATTTCTCCATCTACTAGTTTAC
Organism: Redunca redunca; assembly: GCA_006410935.1. Classification (NCBI taxonomy): domain Eukaryota; kingdom Metazoa; phylum Chordata; class Mammalia; order Artiodactyla; family Bovidae; genus Redunca; species Redunca redunca. The sequence goes on from SJYQ01092481.1 coordinate 460,319, forward strand.
TCTTTGATTTCTTTCATCAGTGTTTTATAGTTTTCTATATATAGGTCTTTAGTTTCTTTAGGTAGATATTTAATATATTTTTATATTTTTACAAGAAATTGTTTTTCTGGAACTTGTTGAAGAAGGCAGAATTTATCATAACTTCATTTACTTCACAGAAGTCTTGAGTGTGTGTTTGAAAAGTTGGCAGCTTGCTTTGTGAGAACTCCTGGCTCTGTTTCTTTCTGCCACTTCTTCTGCACCTTCTTTTCCATTATTTCTCTTTCGCTGTCGTCCTCACTTTCTTTCTGTTTCCAGTAGTGTATGGTCAGGTTGGGCCTTTATCTGGAAGGGAGCTCTGTTGGGTCAGTGAGAGAGTTCCTTGTTAGTATGCCAGTCCCTTCCGTACCATCCATCCAGTCTTTGTATTCACTCACTCTCCAAGTGGCCAGAGCCATTCCTTGTTGGCTGCTATTCTCAGATTGGTTTGTGAAGCTTTCCATTGCTATCTGTTTGTGTGTTCTCCTGGGCCTGGATCTGCCAAATGCCCTATTTTTTTCTTTCTGATTCCTCCTGCAGAAGTGCTGATGCTGATCAGATCTTAACAGTTGTTGGTAGTTTTCCTTTCCGTGTCTAGGGTTTTGTGGTAATATCTTCTTACCTGTCTTCGTTGTGTTGTCCATGAGGTTTTCCTTTTCCTTCCTAGTTGTTCTGTTTTCCTATGAAAGACTTGTAGAGATTTTTTCAAACACTATACTGCTACCACTGTTGTCATATTTTTAGGTGTTATGAAAACCTCACTGTGACGTGGAGAAACTCTCTTCTAAGGTTAGGTTCAGATGTCAGAATTTATCATAGTAGTACTTTGATGTGATTAAGTAGATTTGTTTCCTACACAGATGGGGTGTTCTGAGTCAGGGGCAGAGGACAATTTTCTGGGAGGAGGTCTAGAAACAGAAGATGAATAAAAGTGCACAGCTGTTTCATAAAGGGTAAATCTGGTTGGTGCAGAATTTGAAAGAGGCACCTGTCAGCTGTGGAATCTGAGATAGATAGCAAGTGCACACCTGTACTTGGGATACCGGCAAGAGTGAACTCTTAAGAAAATGATGGACAGGTGGAGGAGATGATGCTTAGAGGTTGCCAGCACTAAAGCCTGACATCACTTGGGGTCTTGGTCCCTTTCTTTTGGTACCCATTGTAGTGATCCAGTGTTTAATTCCTATTATAGTTGAGGCATACTACTGAAGAACTGGGCTTCAATCTTGCCTGCTACATTTGTTCTCAGTATCCATGATCAAGTCCTCCTTTTCAGTTGAGTTTCCAGGGGAGTAATCCCAACCAGAGGGAAGACAGGTGAAGACAATGTACACTAATCTGTACTTTCAGGAGCAGATCACCATTGGCTACACAAATTACCAAAGAATATGACAATGAGCAATAGCCATCTTAGCTGTGCTTTTTGTTAATTTCATATTTAAAATGTTTCATTTTATCAGGCATTACTGAGTGTATAATAAATCTAACTAATTCATACATACTGTATTGTGTGAGATCCTGGGAATATAAATAAGCCAAAGTCTAGTATTTACTTGATTCTAGTAAGCTTTTTATGACTTAAGAACTAGCACATGAAATGTTTACTAAAATTGTAAAATATTATCCCTGAATCAGAAATATTAAAATACTAAAAACAGACATCCTAAAGTTGAGGAGCCATTTATGAAATGTTTATTAAGTACCAAGCATAATGCCTAAATGCTTTTTCATATATTATGATTTAATCTTCACAGTAACTCAGGTTAGATTATTATCTTTTAATAACAGGTGAGGAATTTGTGGAAATAAGTTATTGTAATTGCAGGGGGACATTTGAACTCAGTTCTGTCTCATTTCTTGTTGTTCAGTTACCAGATCAAGTCCAGCTCTTTACAACCCAGCAGACTGCAGCACGCCGGGCTCATTTCTTACCAGTACATAAATGCTTTCAGTCAGGTTGTAAAATGCGTGTATCTTTTAGAGAGGGATTTTGGCTATTGCTCTCTGTTTATTCTTCTGTGTTAAGCTCATTAGAGTGAATTTTAAGTTTTTATTTAATAAGATACAAAGGACTTAGACTTTTTTTTTCTCCCCAAAGTCTTTCAAATAACTGATTATGTAATTTCTGATACTTTAAGATGTCTAATGAAAGCCCAAGTAATTTCATCTTTAGTATTACTTGTATTTCTCAGTTGTTACTTTACTTTCTTGGCAGCTTCTCAGAACTCTGTCTGTTTATGTTTTACCATAATGAATTTTGGGATACTTAACTGTAAAATATGCAGGCCTATTTAAATTTGAACTTGAACTATATGATATCACTCACATAGTAACAATCATAAATGTTATAAAGCTGATTCATTTAAAAAGTGAAAGAAAGTTCACTTCAGAAGTAGACATTGTGACAGTGGTTATTGGGAAGTGAGAGAGAAAGTAATATGCTAGGGAAGTGAGAAGAAGAATGAGAGGAGAAAATTGTGGTGATGGGTGGCATAGTTGTGAGGTTTTAAAATAGAAAGTTTGTGAAACTAGTCATTCTAATCTTGAATTCAGTTATTTAAAAATCTGGCTCAAATTTTAAACACCTTAGGCTAGAATCATTCCATGAATGATAACACATGCTAATTCTGCTTAGATGAAAATGATCTTACTGCTCTTTAATTTAGTGTAGGTGGTCTGTTAGGTATTAGAAATCATCAGATAACCTTATGGCCTAAAAGTTGGATTGTCTTTGAGTATGTTATCCTTTATTTCTCTTTAATTGCTTACATTTTCCTCTTTCTCTTCTCACTGAGTGATTTATGAAAATATTAAGATTTGGTATTATGAAAATATCAAAGCATTTACTTTCTTGATTTATTACTGTGGCTTAAATGTGATTTATTCATTATTCAAGAATTTTCTTATTTACTAATCACATAACTCTCCATGAGACTGCAAAGTTCTGTGTCTTGAGTACTGGTCAGGCTCTCTACCTCTCCTTCCATATAGTTAGGATTGCTTGTGAATTTGGGGATCTGCTTTGTCTCTTGAACACGTTCTGCGAGTGGTTGGGCTTCCTCTTTGCCCCCTGGCTTGTGGAGATGAAGTAACCATACAGCAGAAAGCCAGCTAAGATGATCATTTGCTGAAGCTCATCGGGTTTGCAGAGAGAGAGCTCTCCCAGAATGACTTTCTAGCCTCATGTGCATGTGTTTACTTTTCACTTATGAAAGCCATGAAAAATGACCGAAGAAGCAGGCTCAGATTCTTTGTTCTTCCACATGAAGAAGGGAGAAACTTACTGCTAATTAAAACTACTTCCCAGTGGCATCTTTAAACCCTGGGATTTTTCGTGTTGCCGCCTCTCTCCTTCTGATGACATGGGTCATGTGGGAGGGTAGGAGATGGGAATTGACAGCAGTGCTCGTGCGTTACCGCTCACCTTGTCTGCGTTGAGTGGGCCTGGCGCTCGATGCCAAGCTAGAAACCGTTCTTGATTGGGGAATTTGCACACCATGAATTCAAATAAATTTGAATTTACTCTGTGACTATTTTTCATAGGTATATTTGACTTTAAGGTACGTGTTATCCAGGATTTGTTATGTGTTAATGTGGACTACAAGACCATTTCAGTGGGAGCGATAAAGTTTTGATTAAAAAAGAAAATTTAGAAATGTTTGCGCTTTTCTCTTTGGGTTACTAGGCAGGCGGTGGTTAAAGGTTCCCTTCCACATCCTTTTGCCCTGACGTTATTTGAGGACACATTGTACTGGACTGACTGGAATACACATTCCATTTTGGCTTGCAACAAGTACACTGGCGAGGGTCTGCGTGAAATCCATTCTAACATCTTCTCTCCCATGGATATACATGTCTTCAGCCAACAGAGGCAGCCAAATGGTAAGTGATCTTGATTTTTAAATTGCAAGTTGGAATAGCTTTGTAGCACTCTGATGCCTGGCTTTAGTGAGTGGGCAAGAGGAGAGAGGATGTATTCAGAGTGGAAAGGAATAAAAAATTGGGAAAATGTCAAAATTCAAGGTAGACAATAGTCTAGACCATTTGTAGCTTAGTATCTTATCGCTGCAGACCACCTCAGCCCTTTGTTTTAGTCTGGGGTTATGAAGGTAAAGAAGAGAGAAAAAAAATTGAGATAGCTCATGTATTAAAATTCTGTGCAAATACTTTTTGTACTCATATTATTTCTCACTAATGAGTGATTTCATCCATTGTATGTTTAGAAACAGACACTTTCCTTGAGTGGAACCTGTTAATTGTTAGTTAATGTAACTATTACTGTAACTGGTTCACTTAATTGCCTGGGTTGCTTCAGTAAGTGCGTGCTTATCCCTTTTCTGTGTGTGTCTCCCCTCCTTTTCCTTCTGTTTCTGGTCGCCCTGTATAGTGATTTGCACTGTGACTGCTGACAACCGTTTCTTGCAGGAGAGTGTTAAGTGTTTGGCACTTGTGTGTAAATAAATGTCTGGCGTGTGTCTGAGTGTATTTCAGATTGTATTCCAGAGCCAAAAATGCAGGGCTTTTGGATTATGCATTACTTTGTATTAGCTCTTTCCATTTAAGGGGAGATAGTCAAATATTGAGTGTGTCATATTGGAATCCAGTGATCATGAGTTCATAAAAATGTTTTAAAATGTTTGTGTTACTCTTTTGTAAAAAAAAAAAAAAGGAGTGTTTACTCACTTGTATAAATGTCTTATTGTCATTCTTGGCTTTTTAATGGCACTGTTGGTCCTTTATGTTTTACTTGTTTGAGAATTTGCAGTTATATGTGATACTGCCTTTTATCTTTCATACTTTTGTTTCCATGTTGATTTTTCTCTGAATATTGTTTAAATCCATCCTTTTCTATTGTTGCTTCAGATTTTCTAATTAATCTCTGGTTCTAAGTTTCCCCTCTTAAAATCCATTATGCTTACCTTTTCCATGTAAATCTTTCCACAGTGTGGCTCTTCTTGACTCTTCGTGCCTCCACCACAGACGTTCCCGTCTCTGTGCTCATTCAGCTTTTATTGTTGTTAGTCAAGTCTTAATCTTCAGTTACTCTGCTCACCTTACTATCTCACACAGTATGCAGCCTCCAGGCTTTCATTCACGTGGTTTTACCACACTTGAATGCCCTCCTGTCTGTCCTTCCTGTCTTTCAAGGCTTCTGCCATGTCCTGTATCTACTATAAAGCTTTTCTTAAGTTCTTCAATCCTTTAGTGCTGTATTTCCCATTTGACTCTATACTTATTTACAGTCTGAATGTCCAAGATCTCAATTTCTTTGTTCTGTACTGTTTTCCATTATTACTGTTCATGAATTTTGGCTTACTGGCTAGATTGCAGGCTCTTTTGGGGCAGGGAAAGCCTGCTTTACTTCTTGTGTATTCCTTTTTGGATACAGAATGCTAAGTAGATTTTTCACTGTTTAATTCCCTTCCTTGCAGATGGTCTGGTTGTCAAGCACCCAGATGACATTTGGTAATAATTCGGTTTATCAGAGGTGCTCATGTTATGGTCGTTAACCTTTGTGTACCTAGAGTGGGGGAAGTCATCCATAATCATTGGTATTAATCAGTGTGATTTATATTTGACAGCTACAAATCCATGTGGAATTGATAATGGTGGTTGTTCCCATTTGTGTTTGATGTCTCCAGTCAAGCCTTTTTATCAGTGTGCTTGCCCAACTGGGGTCACACTCCTGGAGAATGGAAAAACCTGCAAAGATGGTAAGAAGTTGGTTGCCAAGAAGGAAGAATTCTAGATATCAATTGGGATTCTATATGATTATTTTATTTCTCTATAATAAGCTCTGTAAGTTACAGCGCTTTGGGAGACTAGTCACTTAATCCCTCAGTCTTCACAGTTGCTTATATAATAGGAGTGTTTTGCATTTTAGGGCATCTCTTGAATGTTGTTTTATAAATTATTTTAGTATTTTAGCTGAATTTTTAACATGTAATTTTCTGGGGAAAAAAGAGGTGCCATTTCTCTTTGTCAGATCTCAAAGTCTTGAATATTACAGTTGCTTCTTGTGGAAATGAATATTCCCATAAAGAATATATTTTTAACAGGTAACATTTGTAAATAAAGAACTTTTGCAAGGACAAGATTGTATATTAAACTTTTAATTATAAAGACTATCATGGGATAGATACATTTTCTGAAAAATGATTGATATTTTTAATTGCCTTTTAACAACAGAGAAGTGCCTTCAGAAGAAGAAAAGAATTCCTTATTGTTCTGCTCAAAGCAACCTGTTGGTATCCTTAACCACCACACTGCCTCTTCTCCCTACTCTCAGTTCCCTGTAGATAGAGGGCATGTTGGAGAAATGTTCTGATTTAGGACATTTCAAGGTACTTCTGGTTTGGGAGAATGCCAGTTCTCTTTTTCTTCTTAATGAGAATGTTGTTCTTCATTCTTAACCCTGTGGATCACCATCTGGTTCTCTAGCCACCAGTAAGACCTAGTTAAGAAAATTGTTGTATTTAGCAGTGGCTTCTTTATCTAACTCTGAAAAGTAGAAGCCTTTATTTAGGAGTGGGTTAGAGTTCCTGGCAAGGGGATCAGGGAGTCAGAGAGATGGGATTGAGTTGGTGTACAGGATATTTGTCATGACTTGGCATTGATAAATTATCCTCCCAGTCAGAGGTGAAACGCTGATTCTTGTGAGAGGTTTCCATGGAAAACAATAATTTGGTTTCAATTTAAAACAAAAGGTTTATGTAATGTTGCTTTTTTGTTAAAAAATGTAGCCTGACTTTAAAACAGTGGATTTATTTTAGCCATAGTGGTCTGTTACAGCTTTAGAGCAGTGCAAATGTACCTGTTTAACGAGCATCTTAATTTCAGATATACATTTGGCATGTAGTAGCCTTCAGTTAACTATTTTGTTTTGATCACCTTGCCAAATTAACAGCTTCACTTTCTAAGACTTCTTTGTTTGAAGAGTTCATGGTGCTGGCTCCTTTTGGTAGTTAGTGGAGGCAGTGAATTTTATAAAGTTATTCCTGCTTGGTGCCCACTGTGGCCTTTAGGGCTGTATTCTCTCCAAGGCAGGGTTTATTTATAATTAATCCATGAGTCAAAAAGCTGATGCTGAGAGCTTCTTCTCTCCTTAATGTTTTCTACTGTAATTCCAGATTAATGCTTGAAGTTTAATATCAGTATTTTCTTTCAGACTCATTTCTTTGGTTGGGAATGTTTTTTCACTCTCTCAGATGTCAACTTGCTTGCTGTCTTTTTGTTAGTTTTTATATAATGTTAGGTGATTTTTTGCTAGCGGTTGACTTGAGCATTGAAAATAAAAAAAACAAGATTGAGTTAATGTTCTCATTCTGAGCTGTATTTGTATTGATTGCTGCTTTGGGTTTAAAACACTTCATAAATAAATCTGATTTTAAAAACTCAGTGAAATAAAAATTTAAGAGTTTATTAGAAAATAATGTATTAGCTAGTATCTGTTGAGTACTTACATATATTTGGTACATTTTTGAGTTTTATATTTATTTCCTCTAAGTCTCTCAGCAATTCTATGAGATATTGACGAAGATATCAGGCTTAGAGAGATGAGGTATTTTGCCTGACTTTGTGTAACTGCTTGAATCCGGTTCTGTTACACGTACAGCTCTCACCTTTATCCACTGGGTCACATTTATTTGGTTACCTCCCCTCACATTCCCTCTCTTCTGCTGCTGCTTCCTCCTCCATAGCCTCTTTTGTCCTTAGTTCTGTCAGACATTGCCCTATAGTTCTTTTTGTTAAAACAACTTTACTGAGGTAATTTACATATCATAAAATTCAGCCTTTTCAAGTGTACAATTCAGTGATTTTTAGTCAATTTACAGAGTTGTGCAACCATCACAATCCATCCAATTTTAGAACATTCTCATTAATCACAAAAGATGCTTGTTCTGGATTCCTTACCTTTTTAAACATCTTTCTTGAACAAAGGACCTAGATCCTATACTTCCTCTAATATTTAGCTACTTAGCTTCTTAGATATTACTTAGTTATATTCATTTCACCTTTAAGTGGCTGTTGTTAATTCCAGGGGCTATATGATGAATGAAGCCAGAGAGAGAATCAGAAGTTGATTTGGAGAGTACAGCCATTACAGAGCATGACCTCTTAGTCCAGCTATTCACGTGTTACTGTATTACTTTCTATTCTACCCTAAATAGACCCTAGTATCCTTTTATACCTGCTTTTCAGTTCCTGAAAAAGTTCTGCATTCTTTATTCAGAGACTAAATTTGGCCTCTGGGTTTCCATTTTTTCTTCATGGTTTTTCACTTTGTTGTTCTAGGTGCCACTGAATTACTGCTTCTAGCCCGAAGGACAGACTTGAGACGCATTTCTTTGGATACACCAGATTTCACTGACATTGTTCTACAGTTAGAAGACATCCGCCATGCCATTGCCATAGATTATGATCCCGTGGAAGGCTATATCTACTGGACTGATGATGAAGTGAGGGCCATACGCCGCTCCTTCATAGATGGATCTGGCAGTCAGTTTGTGGTCACTGCCCAAATTGCTCATCCTGATGGTATTGCTGTTGATTGGGTTGCTCGAAATCTTTATTGGACAGACACTGGCACTGATCGGATAGAAGTGACAAGGCTCAACGGGACCATGAGGAAGATCTTGATTTCAGAGGACTTAGAAGAACCCCGGGCTATTGTGCTAGATCCCATGGTTGGGTAAGAGGCTCTGCTGACAGAAAATTTTGCCAGGGGTTTCTATTTCCGCAGGTACCCAAAACATTGACAAAAACAACGTGAAGTATATGTTGCTTTCCAATAAATAGTTCTTTAACGACTGTGCATGTTTAGAATACAGTGATTGGAATAAAACCTCAAGTTAATGAATTGCTAGTTTTTTTCCTTGAATGTTTTGAATACGTTTTCTTTCTAAATTAAGTCCATACTTGCTGACTTCGGGTGTTGGCTGCAGATTTTGCCAAGGTTGCATCATGACCATGAAAAATATGGAGATAAATTGTTTTCAGAACTCTTTCTCTTCCCCTAGAAAATTTAATTTCATCTCATTTTCAGTACTTCTAGGATGATTTGGTAAAGAATATGTATTTTTTAAATGTCCCTAAATATATGAATGGCCTGATTTCTAAAACTTGGTCAGGACATGCAGCTATACGCCTGGTCTGTCTTTCTTTTTGGGGGGGCTATTACACCCTGACCATGATCCAGGGAAACACAGCTTTCTACATACTCATCAACATTATTTGTTACTATGAGATTCATCCTGAGGGTGAACATAATGGCAAATTATTACACTTCAGTGCATACCAATGCCTTTGAGCCCCTTAAACTCTCAGGAGCCGCAAGAACCAGCGCTACGAGAAGAGTTAGTCTTTTGGGGAAATTGGTTTTCCATCTGAATATTACTACTGGGATAACCTTTTTTTTTTTGTCAGAGATGATAAGCTAGCAAGAGAGAGAAGATTGTTCCTGGTAAGGAACACAAAAAAAACCTAAACATAGAATCTCATTATTGGAAGGCATTTTTCATTATCACTCCTAGAAAACACTGTCATCTGAAAAGATTTTTTACAAGCATATACACTGCAATTATAAATGTATTAAATGGACTCTTTGTATGTTTTACGTGTTAACTTGTTTTTCCTTCGGTAAATGTTAACTGGTAACCAATGTAAAAGAGGAGTGGATCTCACCTTTAGGATATCTGAAATTTACAGTTTATTATCCGTTTTTAGCTCATACTCTGTATACTTCTGTAGGTACATGTACTGGACTGACTGGGGAGAAATCCCGAAAATTGAGCGAGCAGCTTTGGATGGTTCTGATCGAGTAGTGTTGGTTAACACTTCTCTTGGTTGGCCAAATGGTTTAGCCTTGGATTATGACGAAGGCAAAATATACTGGGGAGATGCCAAAACAGACAAAATTGAGGTTTGTTTCTTGCTTTTTCACTTTAAAACCACATTTATAAAGGTTTTTGAGTTGATGGTGATCTGATGCAGATATTCTTGTCTCTTCAACGGGATGCCAGAGGTTTCTTGTATTTTAATCAACCTTTAGGATTCTAGGAATTAACATCTTTTCTTCCAACTCATCAGAAGATTTTTGAGTTACACTTGCATGAGCCATTTCTAGTCTTAAAAGCTTATGTGAATGATTTTTCTCATTATGGGTAAAACCACTGCTTGAATTTCCTAGGGGCAGTTTGCGTGAATCAGATGTTAAATAAGCTTGCTGCTGGAAGAGCTGGTAGTCATTGTCAGCAAAACAAAGCATACTTTTTGTTGGTGTTGGGGAAGGTGGCGGTGTATATTAACTATTAAGATGGTTACATGCAAACAGTTTTTAAATTGATTTATGAGCTATGTGGGAGAAGAATTAATTAGCCACGGCTTGAGGGAAAATATTTAACAAATCATAGAGCTAAGTTGGGGCAGCCATAATAGAATTATGGTGGAAACCGCCACCATATGTGAATATTTTATTGCTTTGTTTTGTAAAGGGTGAAAATCCCTGATAATGAATGTGAAGTCTGAATTCTACAACTTTAAATTGGGCTCTGCTAGACGTCTTGTGGGTTGCATACTTAAAACAGAGTTCTGATCACATTATTTCTTGGGAGAACACATGACTTCTCATATAAGGGGTAGGTTTGAATGTCTCTTCAAAGGTACGGCACGCATCTCGTAATAGATAATTTGGGCTATAGAGCAGTTACTTTAGAAAGGTAATTCTTGGGAGTGACAGGGACTCTCAGGGAATAATGAGATAAAGGGCTTTCGTTTCAGATTGGAATCTTGGAATAGGAAAAAAACTCATTCCACTGGGCTTAAATCCTGAAAACCCTCTTCTGCTCTTGCAGCTGGTTTCCATTAATAGAAAACTTTGCATAGACTTGACTATGCAAACGTCTTCCCTGTTGTCAGTGTTTCACTGCCCCCACCCCCTCTAAATCCACCTCAGTGTGGTGCTGCTGAGACAGAGGCTGTGAGTTTACTTTTCAGACAGGCCATGAGCATCACACACCATTCCCCTCCAGTTCACGAACTGCGAATTGTTGATCTGCCCTGGACTCTCCATGAGTGTATATGTGTTACTACTCTTAGAAAACAGTTTTGGCCCACGTGTCCCAGAGGACTGTCTGCACATAAGCAGGAGCACATAGTTTACATCAGAGAAGAGAACGTGATTTTTTATTTCATAGGGACTTAAAAAATTCTGTATTTGATCTTATCTTTCTTAGCTTATTATGACTGTTTAGATTGTAAATAAAACATTGATTTCTTTCTAGGAATTTTTCAAGTCTTATCTGTGTTAGGTTACTTTATTTAGAGAAATTTATTTGAAATCACAAGAAGTCTAGGAGAGATTCAGGTAGAGAAATGGGAATTTATGGAGGTTCTGAATGACAGTGTTTAAGAGTAAAAATGCATACATACCATATAACAATATAGTATATTTTACAGGATATATTTTCTTATTTTGTGGGAAGTGCAGTAGGTCTAAAAATTAGACCTACTAATTCTGGCCTCTTGAGCTGTGTATATGTATTAATATATGTGATGTCATTTGCTTTCTCACTTCCTTTTTCTTCCTTGACTTGCACCATCATCCTTAAACTTTCCTTTCAGATCTGATTCTCTTCTTCCAGGTTTCAGTCAGTTCAGTTCAGTTGTTCAGTCGTGTCAGACTCTTTGTGAAACCCCACGGGCTGCAGTACTCCAGGCCTCCCTGTTCATCACCATCTCCCAGAGTTTACTCAAACTCATGTCCGTTGAGTCGGTGATGCCGTCCAACCATCTCATCCTCTGTCTTCCCCTTCTCCTCCTGCCCTCAATCTTTCCCAGCATCAGGGTCTTTTCCAGTGACTCAGTTCTTCACATCAGGTGGCCACAGTATTGGAGTTTCAGCTTCAACATCAGTCCTTCCAATGAATATTCAGGACTGGTTTCTTTAGGATGGACTGGTTGGATCTCCTTGCAGTCCAAGGGACTCTCAAGAGTCTTCTCCAACACCACAGTTCAAAAGCATCAATTCTTTGGCACTCAGCTTCTTCCAGGTTTATTGGAACACAACTGCTATTTGCTCTTTGTTCTCTTTTTGACGGATTGTTTAGGGTTGATGATACATCTGCTTCTACCAAATCATACATACAAAGACCTCCCCTTGTTTTTTCCCCTGGAGTTTGGAAGTTTCCCTAGCTGAGCATTCAATGCATTTGTAATTTTAATTACAATTACAGTATAAATTTTTTTTTTTTTTTACAGATGCATCTGGGAAATAGAGCTGATACTGTTATCTAAAACTGCTGGTATATGACAAACCAAGGAAAGAGCACAGCTGTCCATCTAAATCAGTTTTGCATAAGTGAGGAAGAAAAACTGTTAGGTTCCTACTCTGAGACAAGTAGTGATTATAGGAGCAGCTGTGACCCCAGCTTTTCATCTTGCCTTACTTGATAGTAGGTCAACTAAGACTTTTGGGAAGATACATAATTTTAAAAATGATTTCTTAGATTACTTGCTGGCTAGCAAGTAATCAACTTATCCTTAGTGCTCATCTGACCTAGTCTGGGTCACATGCTCCTTGCTAGTCCCCTTCTCTTTAGAAAGCTTCCCTACTTCTTGTCATGCCTAAGAATGAAAGGTGCTTTTTCCTGGGACTATAAGAAAATATTAAATTACAGTTGTAGTGGCCCTGTTCTCCTCTGGAAGACTTCAAGTTTACCTGGGTTGTATGTTTCCAGTACATTTGGGAATTAAAAACAGGGGTTTGGTAAGTGGCACTGTAAGGCCCTTGAGTTTTGCGTGGATCTTTCCGTTATGCTCTCTGCTCCCTCAGTGGAGATGACTTAGACCAGGTTCTCACTCACTTCTTTTGTTAAGTGGTGATATAACCAGGTACTGGATATGTTGGGGAGCTAGGTCTGAGGATTGGGGGAAACCACAGAAAATTAATAGGGAGCTTTGGATTTCAGACTTCATTTTTGTTGTCCAGAGTTGCAAGAAAAAATAAATAGGTTTACTGGAGATTTATAACAAACTTCCTCAGAGAGCAATGCTGTATAGTGAAGTGCTAATGATGTCTTTTTTTTTTTCCTTCCTTTCTTTTTTAAAAAAGATGATCATCGTATTGACTGGTGCTTTAAGAATGTTTCTGTGAGTGTATGTCTGATTTTCGTATTTGTGAACTGATAGGGACCACTTAACTGTAGGTACTTGTTTATGTTTCTTCATTATGCTCAAATCATTTCATCACCTTTTACACACAGGCTTCTAGTTTGCTTGTCTGCACTGGAGTCCGCTCTACCCTTCACTCAGGTGTTAAAATAATAAATACTAAAATACTTTGTGATAATAAATACTAAAGCATTAGCCAAAAAGGTTGTTTCTTTTTTCTGGTAGGTGACATTAGGCCTTTATTTCTGTTTTGTAAGGCCTTACAGTAGGCAGAAGCACATTGTGTCTTAACAATATTTTCATGTTTCTTGATCCACTTAATGCCAAAAGCATTAAGCATTTGTTGCACTACTGGCCTGTAGTATTGCTTACCAAGAGTGAAGACATATCACAGAAAATTTGTAAGTTTAAAATATTTATATAAAATTAGTGTACTGTTAGCTTGTTTTTTCTTGAGGACGATTTTTTACATACCAGTTTAACTTGACATTATTAATGTGATTTCAATCACTGGTTATATTAAAAATAATAATATTATCATAGAGATGTTAGTATTAAAATCTCTGAGATTTTCTTACGATTAATTTTCTCAGTATATACTTATTATTTTTTCCCCCCTTTTTATTTCAGATCTTATGCTGACAAATGCAGCAAGAACTAGTGGAGATAAAGATTTTCTGATCTATGTCAACGACATGTAGAATTTTTTTTCAAATCTCTTTTATTGTAAATTTCCCTATTTTAGAGACTATAGCGTCCATAAGATAGTTTCTACAAAATCTAGTTATGCCTAGCACAATTCTGTTGGGAAAGAGGAACAGAGATTATTAGAACCTTGAGTACCAAGGAATTTTTGAATAAAGAGGGTATTATTGTGTAGGATGTGTACTGAAAACTTGGCCTTTGGTGAATGTTCTGTTTCACAGTCTAAGCCTGAAATTGCAGGGCTACGTTTTCTTCTCATGACAACGTCCTCTATTTAATCAGTACTCTTAAAAAGAAATTTGTTTCCCAAGTATCCAGATTTCTTTTTAAAGTAATTTCTTTGTCTGGCATCTTTAGCTTGATATTGTGAAAGTCTGTTGAAACACACAAGGACCCATTTATGATGGTTTTCCTTATTTGTTTCTAAGTTTAATTCCTCCTTAAGAAACTATAATAATGTAATCATTATTGGGTAATCATCTCATCTGTTGAGGTAAAGCTCCCCTGAGTATATGACAAGTGCCAACAAGTTCTTCCTTTTAAATCTTTGCCAGTTTATAACACTGTCTGTAAAATTGATTTTACTTCTAGTTTTAGAGAAAGGTTCAAGATCATGAGCTTAAGTAATCTGAATCTTTGCCCATTCCCGCTACTTTACCACAGTATATATGTATGTGAATATATATATTTTTCCCCATGTATTCTCGACATAACAGAAAAATACTGATCAATTCCACTGTTAGATTCCTCAGCTCAACAGAACACCTGGATTTGGGGCCTGTATTCATTGAGTTGTAAACATGATGCTCTCCCATTATATTTCTTATTTCTGTTTGGGATGTATCTTATGATTATGTACATCTTTAAGCTTCTGTATGAAAGTTACCTGTTTCATACCTATATGAAAGTTGATATACAGTTCTAACAACATTTTTAAACTTGTTACTACAATCTGCAGTAGGCAGAGTAGTACATCATCCAATTATAAGCTCTGTCATCTCATTATCCACTCTACTTTGGCTCTAAAATAATTATTGGACATATTTATGGTGAGAGAAATTTGCTTGATGATAGGTATAATCATACTTTTCCTGAACTGCTGCAACAAACCCGTGAGTCTCACCAGGCAAGATGCATTTACCTCACTTTGGAGTTAGAATAATTTTATCTGTGTAAATTAGGATAATCTGATATATGTTGGTACTTAGAAAGCATTTTAGTGACCAAGTTTGAACTTGCACTTGTATCATTTTTAAAATATTATCCTATTATACATTTTCTTCTTATGTTTTAGTATTAAGCCATTTAATATGTGGGGGGCTGTTTTTAGTTACAGTCTGATTATTTTGGAAGTGCCTGTTCTGTTCCTTTGGTTTCTCTACCCCTGTAGTAGGAGTGCTGACTTTCAATGTTGTCCTTTCTTGAGAAGAGAGGTCAACCTCTTTACAATTTATAGCAGTTTTTAGTTCTTACGGAGGTAATCTCTAGATCTTTATTGAATCATTTTGTGATATTGGACCTAGTTCTCATGATTTTGCCATTTACCTGGGTGACTATAGATAATTCACATAATTGTTGGTCTTTGTATTTCAACCACTGAAATCGTTTGAAGCTGATGATCTTGATGTTCCTTCCAGCTTTAACATTTTCTGATGCTTTTTATACTAATTGCATATCATAGGGTAAGAACAAATAAAACATTTTGCCTGGGAGATTGCTGAGAAGGAATGTATATCACAGATGACATTACTGTTTTTTTCTTTTTTTTTTCTTTTAAAATTTTCCTTATATATTGTGCCAGTAATTCCTCTCACCTAAGGAAAACTTGTTGGAGGTTCAGTGTCTCTGTAACTCAGTTTTTATTAACTTCTGGTAAGCTATTCATTTAGATTTTGCATTGACCTCTATGCAGACTACTTCATTATTAACGTGTGATGGGTTTAAATAAATGTTGAAAGCTGTTGTTTGAAGCTTGCCAAACATCTAGATGTTAATGGAGTCCATGTAAAACATTTTTCAGGCGATTATTTTCCTGTATCTTGGAAGCTATTGTATATACTTTTAAGGGGTCACAGAGATTTTATTGTTATTAGATTTGGAAAAGGTAAACAGTCATATAAATGGCAAGGACCACAATTTTGGGACTTGTTGGGAGGGAATTTGCAAAACATTGAACAGTGTTAACAATGACAAGTATTTTCACCTTAAGTTATCACCAGCTATTTAAGGAATTTGTATAATAGTCATTTGTAAAGTTATCCATAATGAGCAAAGGATTCGCCTTCAGTCTTCCCTGCCCCCCACTTTAAATGTAGTTTTCAGTTTTAAAATGTTAAGAAAGTTATAATGCAGGCCCTGTTAATTTTTTGACTGAACTCTGAGCTCCCAGACTCTTCATTCATGGTACTGTGATTGTTTTTTCTGGTAGATGTGATCTGAAATAAAAATCTCAGGGGAGGAGTTAGAGTCCCTTTTACTGTGCTGAGCTTGTCAGTAGACTCTTGTTTTGCTGTTTCACTCATTATTTTGAGCTTCTGAAGTCTGCCAGGCTTCTGTTAATCTAGCCCTTGCTCAGACTTATTCAGTGTTGCTGTTCATTCGTTTTTGACTTTGGATTGATTTATGATTTGGTTTTTATGTCTGGCTGAGATTGATAATACTATTTTTTTGTTAGTCACAGTGTTGTTCTTAAAATATGGGGGAGAAAACCCCAAACTCTTCTGGGTTACAGTGGATTTCATTAGTCTGCAGATAATAAGGAAACAGTATTTCATGTGTTTTCAGAGTATCATTGTCTTTGGAGGAAAAAAGCCATGTTCAGACAGTTTAGATATTATTGTCAGATGGTTTCTGCATAGTTCCCTATACTCAAGCAAACATTTATTTTTTCTAACCCAGGTTTCATTTCTTAAAATGGAGCAGTGCTTGGTGCTTTCGGATTAGCTTCTTTTATTTGCCAAAGGTCATAGAACTTTCTACTTAGAAAGGAAACAATAGAATTCAGGTTTCCTGTACAGTACTTTTTGTGTTGAGTTCTGCTGCCTGTTTTGTTTGTGAAGTAATTTCAGACTTCAACAAAAAATTGGCAAGAGTAGTAAAACTCACCCAGATTGGTTTTATATACTCAGAGAATAGTGATCACCAGGAAATAAACACTTACACCATTTCCATTATTCCTATTATATTAGTTGGAATTTCCTCATAAGGAAGAGGTGTCCCCTTTCCTATTTATTCAGTTATTCATGTATATTTGTACATGCTGCTGCTAAGTCACTTCAGTCGTGTCCAACTCTGTGTGACCCCATAGACGGCAGCCCACCAGGCTCCCCCATCCCTGGGATCCTCCAGGCAAGAACACTGAAGTGGGTTGCCATTTCCTTCTCCAATGCATGAAAGTGAAAAGTGAAAGGGAAGTCGCTCAGTCGTGTCCGACTCTTCATGACCCCATGGACCGCAGCCTACCAGGCTCCTCTGTCCATGGGATTTTCCAGGCAAGAGTACTGGACATCGCCTTCTCCGATATTTGTACATACATATTTCTATATATATGAACCCATGGATGTTCAGTTTATTCCACAGGTTACATTCCATTGTCATCATTATATTGTTGCAAAGATTATCCCAGAATTGGCAATACGAGTACCATCAAGATGGTTCCATGTTCTTTTCACATGTGTCTTTTTTTTTTAAATTGTGGTGAAAAACACATAACATGAAAGTTACCACCTTAGCCATTTAAAAACATACAGTGGTGCTAATTCTATGTGCATTATTGTTCAAGATCTCTCAGACTTTTATATCTTGCAAAACTGAATCTCCATTCCTATTGAATGACTCCTGGGAAACACCATTTTACTTTCTGATTCTCAGGATTTGATTAGATAACTCGTCTAAGTGGAATTACGCAGTATTACCTTTTTGTGACTGGCTGTACCTCACGTAGCATAATGTCCTCAAGGTTCATCCATGTTTGTGTCATGTGATAGGATTCCCCTCTTTTTTTAGGCTGAATAATATTCCATGTTATGCATATACTACATTTTCTTTAACCATCTTTTGATGGGCATTTAAGTTAGTTCCACCTCTGGGCTACTGTGAATAACCATACCACAGTGAATATGAGGTGCAGATACCTCTTTGGCATCCCATTTTGCAATCTGTACCAGAAGTAGAATTGCTGGATCATATGGGAATTTAATTTTAATTTTGTAAGGAGTCCCCATCATTTTAAAAACACTTTTTGAAACAACAGTATAGTCCAGCTTTCTCTTATTTCCCATGCCAAGGAGCCATGGTTCTTTTAAATGAATAGTATTTAAAAACCAGAATCTGGATGTAAGGCATGCTCATTGGTACTGGAGTAATTTGCCTTAATTACTAAGATGTTAAGAGTCAATTTTTTTCCCTACTGAGACTCCAAATAGAATGTATGTAAGTTGTTCTTGAGTGAGAGGAAAGGGATCAGTTTTCCCTTGTTAATACGCTAATGTTTCTCCCAGTGGGGTTTATTAAAGGCTCCAGAACAGTGGGCTTCTCAGAGGTGTCTCTGAAGCATTTGAGTAAATTGATTAACGTGGTGTTGGTTTTCATCTTAACGGTACCTTCAGCTGAAAAATTTGTTCTCAATTTTATGTTTTGCTGAGTAATTCTTGTTTTAGAATGCTTCAGTCAGAATAGCAATTTGTAGCTCTTGTCTGTAAAACAGCATAGTAACTGCACGTGTTTGGTATTCTAAGCATGACTCCTTGTAAAAATACTATAAAACTGCCTAGTGCAAGTGTGACACTTTGTCCTTCCGTATTGAAAATCACTTGTATTTACTCAGACTTAAAACGTCTTGAAGTAGGTTAAAGTCTTTAAATGCAGCACTGCATTTGCTCTTACTGCTGTCGTAAACAGATGGAGAGTATCCCTGTTTCCCCTACTGGGTGCAAAGCGTTTCTCTTCACTTCTCACTCCAGTGAGATTCTGCATGACTGAAGTGTTATTGCCATCAATATATATTGTTTTCTGTTTTCAAAAATGCTATTTCTGTGAACTTATACTTTATATCCTATGGAGTATATGAATCAGCCCCAATGATACCTATTTGTCATATATTTATAATTATATATTAATATATATTATGTTAACATATGTAATATATAAACTAATAATTCACTGATTGTTTTAAATATTGGCTGGGCCATTATAAGAGGAATGGTTTGTTTGAATTTTCTTTTGGAACTTGATAGTATTCCCAGGTCATTTCATGATGGGTGCCAATTGTCCTGTTGTCATCTATTTCTTGGACATGTCTAGTCAAGATAAGTTGCATAGCAGCAACTTTGGTAGCAGACTGGCTGCATTCCAAGATGGGTAATCCTGTGTTGACTTTTAATGAGCTGACGAAACTGCTCAAAAACGGATGTCATGTCTACAGAAGGTTTGCCATTACCTCCTATCTGTGAAGATAATGTTCTGGTTAACCCACATCTGTTTCTTGTTGTAGCCCATATTCTAAGTGTGGTTTGTAATATTTGGGAATGCCTCAGAATGTTAAATCCGTACCACAATGCGGCTGAAACAGCTGAAACCACTGGAGACTCTGGTTCAGATTTGGAGGTAGATTTTGGGAGTGACAGAAGCCTGATTTCAGTTTAATTAAACCCCTCTGAGGTAATACGATGAAGCACAACCTCAAGAGTTGCCAGAAGACTTAATTAGTGCTGGCTCAACTTTTAAAGCATAAGGGTAATCTTTTGGAATCTGCTAGAATGGTGCATTTGTTCTGGGTTCACAGTGTACAAGCAGTCTTTTACCAGGATTTGGGTTGTTATTTTTAAACATAAAGAGGCTTAAAATGGTATTTACAAACCTAGTAACCTATCCAAAACTGTTACTCCTTGGGTATGAGAATGTAACAGTATTTTCTTTGAGACAGAGCATGTTCTTGTTTTACTGTGTTGCTTTTGCCTAGAAGAGAGATTGTGTGGTTGATAAAAGAAATGTTTAGGGTAGAAGCCAATTTGCTAAGAACTGTCAACTCTGCAAAAGTAATGGAAGGAAACAGATTTCACAAAGTAATCCTTAGATTCAGTATAAAGGGAAATACAGAGTTCTTTAGGTGTGAGGTCTCAGAGTCAGGTTTTGTTTAAACTTTTGATCCCTTAATCTCTTCAGACTATTCTTATAAATTGCTTCCTACATCGTATGAATAACAAAAGTGATAGAAGCATTTATTTATTATTATTATCATTATTCACATGCCCTTGGACTATTATCTTTCCTCCATTTTTTGTTTTTTACTTATGGAAAATTTCAGGCACATAGTAAAGTGGAGTAAAGATACTCAGGAACCACCCAGCTTCTCCCTAGTGAGAGCCAGTGAGATGGGGAGCGCCAAGGAGATAGCAGATATAAATGTAATGGCAGGTTCAGTTCAGTTCAGTCGCTCAGTTGTGTCCGACTCTTTGTGACCCCATGAACTGCAGCATGGCAGGCCTCCCTGTCCATCACCAACTCCCAGAGTCTACCCAAACCCATGTCCATTGAGTCGGTGATACCATCCAACCATCTCATCCTCTGTTGTCTCCTTCTCCTCCTGCCCTCAATCTTTCCCAGGATCAGGGTCTTTTAAAATAAGTCAGCTCTTCACATAAGGTGGCCAAAGTATTGGAGTTTCAGCTTGAACATCAGTCCTTCCAATGAACAACCAGGACTGATCTTTAGGATGGACTGATAGGATCTCCTTGCAGTCCAAGGGAGACTCTCCAGAGTCTTCTCCAACACCACAGTTCAAAAGCATCAATTCTTCGGTGCTCAGCTTTCTTTATAGTCCAATTCTCATATCCATACATGACCACTGGAAAAACCATAGCCTTGACTAGACGGACCTTTGTTGACAAAGTAATGTCTCTGCTTTTTAATATGCTGTCTAGGTTGGTCATAACTTTCCTTCCAAGGAGTAAGCATCTTTTAATTTCATGGCTGCAGTCACAATCTGCAGTAATCTTATTAATATAAATGTTGTTTTAATACTTCTATTTTGAGATAACCAAAAAGAAATGAAATCTGGCCTTTGTCCTTATTCTTAACAAATATTGGCTGGTACTTTGAAATGTAAACTTGCAAATGTGATAAAAGATGAAACAAGTGGAGTTTTGTTCATTCTTCTCATGAGAAACCATTTTTTGAAGTAATTTTAACCGTATTAGAATTTAGTTTAGCTGGGGAGGGAAGAAAGCTCAAATGGAAAACATTTGTTCGTGGTTCTACCGAGCCTGAGAATCTAGGGCAGCCTCGAAGGTGGCAGGCAGGTTTGAGAGGGGATGGAGGTCCAATTTAAAACAGGAATAAATTAACTTTGTTGTGGGCTGTATAATCACCACCATTAAATTCTAATCCTGCACAGTCCACTGTGGTAGTCAGTGGCCATGTATATCCACAGAGCACCTACAGTGCAGTTACTCTGAATTGTGATGCTTAAAATATTAAATGTGTACTGAGAAGACTGTAAATATTAGTATTAAAATCTCAGCAAAAGTTCTAAAGATTACATTTTGAAGCAAAAATATTTTGGATATGTTTGAATAAATTAAATATATTTTTTTAAAACTTAAAAAAAATCTGGCTTCTAAAAAAATTTAAATTACACAGGACTCATATTTGTGAGTTGTATTATTTGTTCAGACAGCACTATTCTAGACTCAACTCTGTTGTAAAAAGCTACAGCAGTCAAGAATGGGAAGATAGTTAAGGGGACAGGTGGGCTTACAAAGTTATATTGAACGTGTCTTTAGTATACCTTAGTTACATTGTTGAATTTGAAATAGAGATGCTACATCTAGCTTTAAATGAGTACTGTATTTACTCCACTAACTGCAACCCCCCCACCCAAAAAAAAACAAAAAAACAAAAGACTTTTAGTTTTGCCTTTCAAGTGAGAGAAGAAGGACTAGCTAGCTAGAAGGGACTAATGTTCTAATGTGCAAAGCTATGTAGAATCCTTAGCTGTGGCTTTTAGGGAACTGTATCTGAGTCCTTGGACTCTGCTGTTCTAAAGATGATCACTTGTTGTTTTGCCAGATGTTGCTAAAAGTTACCTTACCTTTTAAGCATGTCCTTTGCATGTTTTTTTCTTTTTCCTGAGACCCTTGCTTGCACTTAGAGCAGCATTAACACTGATCTAAGCCTCAGTTTTGTCAGGGGATCAGAGTAAAGGTCAGCAAAGCACTCCTAACCTGCAGTCCTTATGTGCAATTCTGAAATCTAAAAAGCTCTCGAAACTGAAAATTGTTTTTGTTAATTAAGTTGGTAAAGACCCTGACTTGAAGCAGTGTAAGACTAATTGTAGTCTCTGTTTATGCTCCTTTGTGGGAATATATGTGTATGTCTTTCAGCAAAAATATTATCATGCTTGGCAATGAAGTGTTGCCCTGGACCCAGGTAGAGGTGATATGCTGTGTGGATTGTGTTAACCTTTATATTTCAAGAAAAAATTCTGAATTCTGAAACAGGGCTAATTAACCCCAAGGCTTTCAGAAAAGGGATTTTTTGGACCTCTATTATTCTGTGGCTTCCTAGGTGGCATGGTGGTAAATAATCTGCCTGCCAGTACAGGAGCCTTGGGTTTGGATCCCTGGGTGGGGAAGATCCCCTGGAGAAAGAAATGACAACCCATTCCAGTTGTGTTGCCTGGGAAACCCCATGGACAGAGGAGCCTGGTGGGCTACAGTCCATGGAATCGCAGAGTCAGACCCGCACACACAGACACATTATCGTCCCACGAAAATTGAAAATGTTTTATTAACTATAATACTTAATTTGGGGGGAGGGTCTTTGTTGCTATGCAGGCTTTTCTCTCGTTGTGATGAGCATGGACTACTCTCCAGTTGCAGTGTGCATGCCTCTCATTGTGGTGCATTCTCTTGTTGTGGAACATGGGCTCCTAGGGTGCACCGGCTTCAGTAGTTGGGGTGCTTGGGCTCAGTAGTTTGGGCTCCCGGGCTCTAGAGCACAGGTTCCATAGTTGGGGTGCGTGGGCTTAGCTGCTCTGTGGCAAGTGGGATTCTGGACCAGGGATTGAACCCTTGTCTCCTGCACTGGCAGGCAAATTCTTTACTATTGAGCCACTAGGAATGCCCTATTAACCATAATTCTGCATTTGAGATCGTTATCTTTAGCACACTTAGGACACAGTGATACGCTACATGAGGTCTTCCTGAAACACAGCTGTGTTATGTCACTCTCCTTAAAGTGGCTTTCATAAGTTTCTTGTTTTCTGTAGTTTTCTTATCTGGAATTTCATACCTGGCTATCAGGTGATATCTGCCTGAAGCTGTCTCTTTAAGTCCGTTTTGTATTCTTTTTACCTCAAAGCGTTTCTTTTAGTCACACAAGACATTCTGGACTGCATCTTAATGTGTGTTACTTTTTTTATTCATTTAAATAAATTCCTTTTTCATTCATTTAAATCATTTTCTTTTTTTCTTTGTCAAAATTCTTCTAATTCTTGGAGGTGGATTTGAACTGCTACTTGCTCGAGTTTTTTCTGATCAGCTATAGACCAGGGAAGGGTGTATGTGTGTGGTTTTAATACGAGTGTAGACTACCCCCTTACTTGGATGGTGACCCTTAGCTAGAAGGGGCCCCGTTGTGAACTTCTCAGCATGCATCATGTCTTTCACGTGATTTGCGTTTAGCAAGTATGGTCATTGATTCTGGGGATTGAAGTGAGGGTCTGATAGAACAGCGAAAGTGTATTCCACTTAAATTGCCCAGCTGTTTGCTCCTTTGTGCTTACTGTTTTAGTTAATGTGCATCCAAGTTGCATAAGCAAACAGTAAACATGGGCGTTAGAAATGAGCGCAAGGTGCAGCCTTGCAGTTTCCCACTAGTTGCCAGGATATAGCAAGGTCTGTGTTGCTTTTATTCTGTTTAAAAGTGTGTGATGGTTTGGTCTTTTATTTCCACATATCCTTTTATATTTATTTTTATTTTGAAGTGCAATATTTTGCTAAATTAAATGTAGTCATTTAAGTGTAGCTATTTACTTTTAGAGACTAAAGCATTTTACTAAGAACAACAAAGGGGAAAAACAGCATTTAGAAAACATCTACTACACATCTGATACTGTGCTAATAAGTAAACATTCTTTACTCATTAAATAATTTAGCATGATATGTTCTCCTGTTTTTTGTGTGAGAAATTGCCTTATCTCATGAGTGATAGAGTTTATATTTAAAATCCAAATCTGTTGAATTCTGCCAGAATATTGTTAGATAATCATAAGAGATGTTCTGTTTTGTTGCGTTTGGCCGAGTCATGAGGCATGCGGGATCTTAGTTCCCCAACCAAATATCGAACCTGTGCCCCCTGAAGTGGAAGCAGAGTCCTAACCATTGGATCACCAGTGAATTTCCCCATAAGAGATTTTTAGAGAGCGAAAGAATGAAGAGTAAATGCTAAAGAGAGAATGCTGGGTTTTGTGAACCAGGAGAATCTTTTGGAATTGTTTCTTTGTTATATTTCTCCCTGTGATTTTCAGTTTTATTCTTTGCCTATTATCTGAATTCATATTTAATCAGCTATCTTGTGTTTAAATTGTTAATTTAGCTAAATGAACCATCAGGAATGTTGCAGGACACATAACTGAAAAAGGAGTGTTGGTTAATCCTGTAATATTTTTGAAGTAGAAGTTTAGATTTTATTTTTAAAAACAAATGCAGTTTTGGGCAACTGGTGTATACATTTAGATCAGCAAGTAAATTTTAACAGGAAGGCCAGTATTTGAGTGTAATAACCAGCAAAATTAGTGTTAATTTATTAAAAGTAAAATAGCTGATGTAAGACAATACTTAATCTAGGAATAAAATAGAATCAAACATGTGTTAATGTACTGTACACTTATAAGAAACTATTATTTTAGGGTTCTAAAATACAGACTATTCAGCAGTCTGTGTTAGATGCTGTCTAATGGGATGATGAACTCCTGCCTCTAATGGAGGAGATAGGTTTCCTGTTTCGTATATGACATTTTGGGTGAGGTAACAGTACATTTTCGGGGAGATGCCTTGGGAAATACTGCAGCAGAGACTAATGAGGTCTTAGACCAGAGCTTGCCATATTTGCAATTTTTCTGCAGAAGGTAATAAATAAGACTTGATTGTCTTATTAAACGGTATTTTACAGAGAACAACTCAGGAAATCTTGGAAAATCCCCAGCCAGGTTTGAAAAAAGAAAGAGGAACCAGTGAAATGAAGAGATAGGAAGCAGTCTTTGTATAGAAAAAGAAGTAACATCAGATCCGTGCCATGAAAACCCAGTGTAGAGTTTCAGTGAGTCAAAAGAGGCAAACGTTAACAAAAGCTGAGAAAAACAAGGAAGTAGTCATTGATCATTTTCAGTAGTTACTTTGTCTGAGTTACAGGTTGTCAGCCCGTTGTAGGAAGTGAAGGGACTGAGTGGTGTTAGGTAGAGGCAGCAGTTACAGATCACTGTCAAAGAATAAAAACGGAATCTTTGGGCTTTTAAACATCTTTCTAAGATGGTGGAAACTGTGTGTTAAAGGCAAAAAAGAAGGACTTCATGGAGAGGGAGAAATTGGAGCTACTGGTAAGGAAGGAAACAGTATTGGGAGGAAATTCTTGCAAGGAGGGTAAAGGAAGATACCAGAGTCAAGAGATAATCTCCATATTATGATGAAAGCAAAAAAGATCAAGTTTTAAAATAAGCTTTTCCTACTTATAATAACAACTATTCTAAATTATGTTTTTTAATATCCTAATAGGGCTTCCCTGGTGGCTCAGCGGTGAGGAATCTGCCTGCCACGGCAGGAGACATGGTTTGACCCCTGGATTGGGAAGATCCCCTGGAGAAGGAAATGGCAGTCCACTCCAGTATTCTTGCCTGGATAATCCCATGAACAGAGGAACCTGGCAGGGTCGCAAAGAGTCAGACACATCTTAGTGATGAAACAACAAAAAATATGCTAATATGCTTTATTAAAATCTATAAAATTTCACATATACTTCTTTTAAATACACATGCATAAGCCTTCCTTCGAAATGCTAGTCTTTTTTTTAATTAGATCTTATATAGGAAAGATTTTTCACCCTGATCAGAGTTTCCAGGCAGTAAGTATTAAAATGGGGCCAGAAATTCGTTTTGGAGCTCTGGTCATAGGAGGGAATCGGGAATGCATTCATTCTCCCAAAGTAGACTCTAGTGTGCATTTCTATATGAATTTAAAATTCAAGCAAGGATAACTTTTATTCATGCACATGGCCAAACTAGGATCTGAGGATAAGAACTGTTCTATACATTTTCATTTCCATTTTTAAGAAGGTTTCTTGAGTGTCTTAGGAAACTGCTCTCCTTTTAAAAATTGTTTTAAATATATTTATTGACTTCTTCATCAGACTCTAATCACAGCTATGAACGATGTAATAAGGGAGTAGATGAATTAGGTTCCTGGTATTCTTGAGATGACTTTCTAGTTAGATAAGTAAACAGATTATCAAAAGTGACCACTTAGTCATTTTACTTTTATTAAACATCAAAATAACTTCAAGACAAGCCGTAGACATCATAAAATATATCCAGGAATGGTCTGTTGCAAGAAAATGTGAACATAAAAAAATGTAAACTCATATGTCTCAAGGAGAAATTATTAACCTTAAAAAGTGTTTAATATTAGGGGTTGGAGTAGTAATTAATTATTTTGAACTATGTTTTTTACTTTTAGAAACATTCTGTTTAAAGATAGATTTATTCAGTTGGATTAATAGAAGTCCTGTTGTATCAGATACGAACATTTAATATAATCTCTCTTCCATCAGATATAAATCAATATTTGCAGTTGAAGATATAAGAATATAGCACAATGTTGCTCAGATTTTAAATATTTTGTTTGAAAGAGTTGGCTGTTTTGGGAAGGTCAGCAAATATTTTAAAATTTTTAGAGAGGAGAGAGAAAGATAGTGTTTGCTTGTCATTCCATCTAGGCATCATAGTATTGATTTACATGGAATATTATTTATGAATAAAAATTAGTACTTGCCTAAGATTATACCTGATACTTCTTTTTAGCTGAGTGGGTGGCAGATGTTTGTATGTATAGGTTTTTAGTCACAGAATGACATTTCTGAAAGCTGATTTGCCTGGTACCCAGACTACTTTTTTTTTTTTTTTTTTTAAGTTTTTATTTATTTATTTGGCTGCACTGAGTTTTAGTTGTTTCTTACGGGATTTTTAGTTGAAGCATTTAAAATTCAGTTCCCTGACCAGGGATTGAACCCTGGTCGCCTTTAATTGGGAAATCGAAATCTTAGCTAGGGAGATCCCCCAGGCCACTTTTAAATGCTAGAAATGTTCTCATTTGGGAACTTGAAAGTTGGTGCTTTGGAAGACTTCCTGTCTTTTAGAACAGAAGATTAGTCTGTGTTTCTGCAGTGTCAGAGACAGGTTAGATGCCTTTGCCACTTCTAGAGAGGTTGCTTCTGTGTATAATGAAAGTGTCAGGGTGAATTTAGTCATGTAGATACGGCCTAGTTATTTGAAACTGAGTTGTGGAGAGAGTATCTAGAGTGTCAAACACCTGACAGTTTTGTGATTAGAACCTTAGAGGACTGAGAGATTATTGAGAATCCTGTTATGTGTAGTTTAAAAAAAATCTTCGAACAGTGAAATAAGAAATAGGAGGAGGAGTCCTACAAAAGACACCAGTTCTATTTACAAGCTGTGTGACCTTATTTGAATCTGTTTCCTTCGATATTAAAAAGGCAAAACTCTCAGAATAAAATGTGTCATAAAACAAAATATATACTGGTATAATGTTTGCAAAGGTACACTAATTTGAAGACAGATGGACAAGCAATCTTAAGGTGATAATATTGTACTTTTATTTGGTCATTTAATATAGGCGATGCATACTAAACCTAATGTCAGAATTTCTAGAAGGAAGGTTAATAAGAGAGTGGAGAAATAGAAGTTAAATATGAGCCTATATTGAGTCTTTGAAATCATTCTTATTAAATCAGCATGTTGTCATTTTGTGAAAGCATTGTGATAGAAATAACTAAGATCTCTTGGATTTTGATGAAAGCATGGTTGGTTTTTATCGATATATATAAGGAATAAGTACACAACTTTTCCTCTTCCTTCTCTTTAAACTTGAAGGTTATGAATACCGATGGGACTGGGAGACGAGTGCTCGTGGAAGACAAAATCCCCCACATATTTGGGTTTACCTTGTTGGGGGACTATGTCTACTGGACTGACTGGCAGAGGCGGAGCATTGAAAGAGTGCACAAGCGAAGTGCAGAGCGGGAGGTCATCATCGACCAGCTCCCCGACCTCATGGGCCTGAAGGCCACAAGTGTCCATCGAGTCATCGGTAGGTGACTTCACAGTCCTCTTGGAGGGTGAGCCAGGAATGAGAAAAGATACAGTTAGCAGCCTATAAAGTCAGCAGTGTAAACTGTCGATGTTTGGAGGGGATGTAAAATCATCCGTTAAGCCTTCTGTAATGAGAAATGGACCTTTTATTTTTTTTCCTCTTTTAAGGAGATTACTTAATTTGTTGAAGCTCACAAAGTTAATAAATTCTTTGTGGTACGAGTACATTTTATATTTTTCTTAAAAATTTATTGCCTTTCACTTCATATCCCACGGTGTTTCATAGTGGCTAAGTCAAGGAAGACAGTGAAAAGTTTTTTAGACAGTTACCTTCTTTCCAAGGCTGTATCAGTCAACTTCCTTCCACATCCCACGGTCAAACCCAAATAAACGTCCCAGGAGGAAATATTCCAAATCACTTTCTTCTGGTTCCTGAAACCTCCAGACCAGTTTTCAGCATATCGCCAAGTTCAGTGATACTTGTGGATGATCCAGTGCTGGGTACCATCTAGGTATCCATGAATAATTTTTGAATCAAGTTTCTTTAAAAGTGTTTATCCAGGGACAAATGAGAACTCCAGTCATTGGACTGATTGGCAAGGATGAATCTTTAAATGTTGGTTCAATACTGGCTGCATAGTTTGAATTGAAGGGCTAAACTTCATACCCACACACTGTCAGAAAAAGAACTTTTATCTTACGAATAATGCAGTTTGCTTAAAGCTTCTTATGGGTACACAGGAAAGTAATTTTGTCATACATTTATTCCAAGTTGATCAGCACAAGAGTTTTGACCCGCTCCATTTTCAGTTCAGTCACTCAGTCATGTCCCACTCTTTGCAACCCCATGAACCGCAGCACGCCAGGCCTCCTTGTCCATCATCAACTCCTGGAGTCCACCCAAACCCATGTCCATTGAGTCGGTGATGCCATCCAACCATCTCATCCTCTGTTGTCCCCTTCTCCTCCTGCCCTCAATCTTCCCAGCATCAGAGTCTTTTCAAATGAGTAAGCTCTTCGCATCAGGTGGCCAAAGTATTGGAGTTTCAGCTTCAACATCAGTCCTTCCAATGAACAACCAACCAGTACTGATCTCCTTTAGGATGGACTGATAGGATCTCCTTGTAGTCCAAGGGACTTTCAAGAGTCTTCTCCAACACCACAGTTCAAAGGCATCAATTCTTTGGCACTCAACTTTCTTTATAGTCCAACTCTCACATCCATACATGACCACTGGCAAAACCATAGCCTTGACTAGACGGACCTTTGTTGACAAAGTAATGTCTCTGCTTTTGAATATGCTGTCTAGGTTGGTCATAACTTTCCTTCCAATGAGGAAGCGTCTTAATTTCACGGCTGCAATCACCATCTGCAGTGATTTTGGAGCCCACAAAAATAAAGTCAGCCACTCTTTCCAATCTAATTGCCATGAAGTTATGGGACTGGATGCCATGATCTTAGTTTTCTGAATGCTGAGCTTTAAGCCAACTTTCTCACTCTCCTCTTTCACTTTCATCAAGAGGCCGTTTAGTTCTTTACTTTCTGCCATAAGGGTGGTGTCATCTGCATATCTGAGGTTATTGATGTTTCTCCCAGCAGTCTTGATTCCGGCTTGTGCTTCCTCCAGCCCAGCGTTTCTCATGATGTACTCTGCATATAAGTTAAATAAGTAGGGTGACAATATACAGCCTTGATGTACTCCTTTTCCTATTTGGAACCAATCTGTTGTTTCATGTCCAGTTCTAATGGTTGCTTCCTGACCTGCTCCATTTTCAGCCTGGGCCAAATCACCGCTCCTGGGAGGTCACCATACTGCCACCAACTTAGTCAGACACCCAGTCAGCCTAGTGCAGCTCCAGTCAGAACTCCTGGGCTGGAACTATCCTGCTCAGCCTCTGGCATAGCTGAGACTGCAGGCCTGCACACTGTGCCTGGCCTTTTATTCCCTGTTAATCCTCATAATGCTTGTTTGTGAGATTAGAACTTAAACTCTAGATTTGGGAGCAAATATAACCCTATGTCTTTGTCAAACAAATGTTAAGTCATTTAAATTGAAAATGTGTTGATTATGTCGATTGTGTGTCCTTTTATAATGAATTTGTATTTTAGGTTCCAACCCCTGCGCTGAGGATAACGGAGGATGTAGCCATCTCTGCCTCTATAGACCCCAGGGCCTTCGCTGTGCCTGCCCCATTGGTTTTGAACTCATCAGTGACATGAAGACCTGCATTGTCCCAGAGGCTTTCCTTCTGTTTTCACGAAGAGCTGACATCAGGAGAATTTCTTTGGAAACTAATAATAATAATGTGGCCATTCCACTCACTGGTGTCAAAGAAGCTTCTGCTTTGGATTTTGACGTGACAGACAACCGGATTTACTGGACTGACATATCACTCAAGGTTAGCCAAAGAATTGGAATATTAAAACTGGGGATTAATTGGGAGAGCTTCAAGAATTTCTGAGTCTTCATGCTGTTACCAGCTTCCTTCATTACTTAATAGGCAAGAGTTCAACAAAAAACCCTTAACATTTTAAAGGAAGCCAAGGAGAAGGCCCATTCAGTATTTTGTTAAGTATCTCTAGTGTTTTTAGTGCAAGATAGTTTGAGTATTCTAAATATGCAAGACATAATCTTCTTCAGCTTCATTCTATTTGAATACATAAGTGACATTTTCTTCAGCTAGAGAGTAATAAGCACTTGTATGCTTCACAAATGGCTTATAGAGACTTGACTCTTAGTTTATTAAAAATTTTTTGGCACCTGACTGAGGTAGAAAATGCCAATTATGAGTTATAGCATACCTTCTCTCCCCTACCCCTCCCATCCCTAGAATAAATATTGACAAGCTTACTGAGTCAGTAAGGAGGACCTCTTGACCAGAAAATCTGGAGTATAATTCTTCCTTCTTCCAGATTCTTTTGGACCTGTTTTAGCTAGCTTATGTAAAACTTTGTCTAATATGCAAAAATTGTGTTAGAGCCAGAGTTAGACTGTAATGGTAGTCAGCAAAATCTGCTAAGTGAGTGAGTAAATAAATGCTTTATTGTGTGGGCTTGTGAGTTTCCTCATCTTGAAAGCAGAGGTAATGCCTATCTTGCAGGGCTTTTGTGAGCATTAAATGAGAAAATATATGTCCACCAAGCACTTAGGATGGTACTTTCCATGAAGTAGGAGCTATTATTAAAAGCTTAAACTATGACTGTTCTAATTTTTAGGTGATTCATAGCTATAGTGGTAATGATAGGAGTGGTGTCATACGCATTTTATAAGGTATAAGGTTGTTGAGCTCTTCCTCAGTTGATGCAGTGACTTCACATACTCTCAAGCACCTTTAGGAAACTGTGTGTTTGTTAGTCGCTCAGTCATGTCTGACTCTTTGCAACCCCATAGACTGTAGCCCGCCAGGCTCCTCTGTCCATGGAATTCTCCAGGCAGGAATACTGGAGTGAGTTGCCGTTCCCTTCTTCAGGGGGTCTTCCCAACCCAGAGACCAGACTTGGGCCCCTTACAATGCAGACAGATTCTTTATCCTCTGAGCCACCAGGTTGGAAGTCAGGAAACCGACTACCAGTTAAAAGTCCACAATACTCTGGTCACATCTTTTTCACTTGATTACTAATAAGTTTTATAAGAATAGTCACTCCACTATATTACTAGAATAAATTTCTGGTTCTTAAGACTTTGAAAAATTTCTCCCTGAACTGACAGTAGAACTTGAGGTCGCAGTTGTGTTCATTGGAGGTTGATGTCATTTTTTTTTTTTTTTGCTGTGCTCATAAAATATGTGAATTGTATTGAGAAACTATGCCTTTGGCTCTTCTGTATCTTCCCTTAAAACCTTAGGGTTTGGTACCTAAGCCCTGTGACGTTGTTAATCTTATTTCTGCAGACTATCAGCAGAGCCTTTATGAATGGCAGTGCCCTGGAACACGTGGTAGAATTTGGCTTAGATTATCCGGAAGGCATGGCCGTAGACTGGCTTGGGAAGAACTTGTACTGGGCAGACACGGGAACCAATCGAATTGAGGTGTCAAAGTTGGATGGGCAGCACCGACAAGTTTTGGTGTGGAAAGACCTAGATAGTCCTAGAGCTCTTGCTTTGGACCCCGCTGAAGGGTAAACAGCTTTTCATATGCGTTCTTTGCAACTGTATTGAGCATGGCCTAGTTATGGATTGTATTCTTGATGTCTTTAAATCATGCTTTTTGGGGAGCTGACAGGTAAATCATAAATATATTTTGTCTTAAAATCGTTAGTTGAGATTTCACTGATTTAGAATTAATAATTAGCTAAATTTTACTTTTGTCATTATTAGCATTAGGTGAATAAAAATTAGTGAAATGGGTTATTAGTTAAATACTAATGATTGTGTTTATATACTAAGTAGACAGCCTTTTGAAAGGTGTGATGAAATCTATTTACTTGCGCTCTCTCCCAAGTTATACCAGATTCTAAACCTGTGAAAGTAAACCCACTGAGATAATGTGTGCTAAGAAATAACTACATTAAAAAGGTCTACTTTAGAATGTTCATTAATTCAAAAATGGATAATTAGTTATTATTATAAAGTTGGAGAAACTTTGATATTAAACAGTGAACTTTCTGATAAATTTATTTACAACGTGACATGTTTTTCAAGGATAGATGATCCTTCTTACACAATTTAGCGAGTTTTGAAAAGAGATCTATCTGTATAGTCAAGGCTACAGTCTTCCCAGTGGTCATATATGGTCGTGAGAGCTGGACTGTAAAGAGGGCAGAATGCCAAAGAATTGATGCCTTCAAACTGTGGTGCTGGAGAAGACTCCTGTAAGTCCCTTGGACAGCAAGGAGATCAAATCAGTCAATCTTAAGTGAAATCAACCCTGAATACTCATTGGAAGGACTGATACTGAAGCTGAAGCTCCAGTATTTTGGTCACCTGATGCGAACAGCTGGCTCATTGGAAAAGTCCCTGATGCTGGGAAAGATTGTGGGCAGAAGGAGAGGAGGGTGTCAGAAGATGAGATGGCTGGATGGCATCACTGATACAATGAACATGAACTTGGGCAAACTCTGGGAGGTGGTGAGGGACTGGGAGGCCTGGTGTGCTGCAGTCCATGGGGTTGCAAAGAATCGGACACAACTGGACAACTGCACAACAACAACAAAATCCATCATGTAAGAAAGCTGAATTTTGAAGAATAACTCCATTTTAAAAAGCAGAAGTTAACCTTGTGAACATAGCAGCACATTGACCATAGCCATATTGCAAAATTGTTTCCCTGAATCAGTCAATTCCGTGGTTAGCTTGCTGGCCATGTAGTTAGAAAGTCATACCAAAGGCACTATCTCTGTGCTGACATGTTGTGATTAGTTTATGGTGATTTTTACTCTAAGATAAATTTAGTAGTTGGGACAAAGGACTCTAGTTTACGTGGCTGCTGGCAACTGTGACATTTCCCCCACAGTTGTTTTCTCTTTGGCTCTTGGGATGTACTCGTGCCTGTTAGCTGACAAGTACAAATGCAAACAAAGCCCAAGACAATTTGAGTTTTCAGAAAAGTGTGTTTATACATTGCTACCAAGTCAACCATCAGCCGATGGGCTGGTGAATGAATGTCTCCTTTGGGTAGTTGATGAGACCTGGCATGTGGAGAACTTTCCTAGACCCAGTATTCAAAGCCTCTTGAAACTAGCACTACTGGTTCAGTCCAAAAGGCATTTGGCTGAGAATTACTTTCTAGTTCTACCTCGGCCATATGCCTGGCTTGAAGACATTAGATCAGTTGCACTTCTTGTAGGGCCTTGTCCTCCTCATCTGCAAAAGTCTGTACTGTGCGGTTGCTCTACAGTTAATGTGAAAAACCCGAAAGAGTACGTTCACAGGGACTGTAGTAGTGTTCATTGCTCAGCTGACACACTAAGGGGTGTGTGCGATTCAGTAGTATGTTACCTTGGACAGTGTGACCAAATGCATTTCAGACTCTGCTTTTAAACTTCAGTTCACAGTTGTTAAGTTGTACCTTTGATGTACTGCTGCAACTCGGTTTTTGGGAGAGTGATTTACACAAATCAGAAAGTAAGTTTTAAAAATTTAAAAACTCGATTTACTTGTCTTCAGGAATACATGTATTTTGTTCTGAAGTGAGTCAAATTCTGAGACCAGCACTTTAATCCTTTGCTATCTTCTTCTTGAATATTAGTTTTATAAATGCAAGTGCTGCAATAAGGAAACCATGGGTTTGTTTCCAATTCCTAGGTTTTGGATGGAACAGATTCATTGGAAACACTAAGGAAAGCTGACTCACTTCCTTTTTAGGATATGAGAAAAAATATTTAGTTGAGACTGCCAATGTAATTGAAAAAAATAGCTTTGATTTTGCTTTTCCAATTTCCTTGATTTAGTATATATTTTCTTTAAATTTACTTAGTTACTATACATGAATATGATCATTTCTCTCAAGTAATCAAAAGTGAAATGTTAAATATCCATTGGTTTAAATTTAGATTTATGTATTGGACTGAATGGGGTGGAAAACCTAAAATAGACAGAGCTGCCATGGATGGAAGTGAACGTACTACGCTAGTTCCCAACGTGGGACGAGCAAACGGCTTAACCATTGATTATGCTAAAAGGAGGCTTTATTGGACAGACCTGGACACCAACTTAATAGAATCTTCAAATATGCTTGGTAAGCTGTATTCTTTTTTTTGTTGTTCAGAGGGATAGTATATAATCCTTTCTGTGAAAAAATCAGTGGCTGCTGTTTACCATAGGTTAGATATGATGCTGTTAATAAAACTTCATATGAATGTCTAGGTTCATCCTCTGTCTCACATTGTATCCTATTTATTAATAGTGGGCCAAGAACTTGGATTCATATCTCTTTAATATGTGGAAATTTCGTTACTGTTGGGCTTATAATGAAATTTATAACTCCCTGGATATTTCTGAAGTGACTTTTTGTAGCAGTAAAATAAATATATATATTTCCATCTTTTTATGGAAGGAAAAAGAGTTGAACTGTAGACCTTTATGGAGGGAAAATAAGACCACAATCAAAATAGACCATCTACATGAGTTTGAACAAACTCAGTGATTTTTAGAACAAAAAAATACTAGTTTGAGTTGTGGGGTCAGACTGCAGATGGATTGATTTCAGAAGACTTGTCTGGTTTAAGAATTGCTTTTGAAGGAATTTTTCTACTTTAAATTACTTACAAAAGTAATGTTTTAAATGTTACCTTTTCTTTTTCTTTGCCAACAAGACTCTCAGTTTTTCACCTATTACATCTTTCTGCGTCTCCCCTGTCTGCTGCCTTTCTGAAAACAGGACTCAACCGTGAAGTTATAGCAGATGACTTGCCTCATCCTTTTGGCTTAACTCAGTACCAAGATTACATCTACTGGACGGACTGGAGCCGACGCAGCATTGAGCGTGCCAACAAAACCAGTGGCCAAAACCGCACCATCATTCAAGGCCACTTGGATTATGTGATGGACATCCTCGTGTTTCACTCCTCACGGCAGGCAGGATGGAACGAGTGTGCTTCCAGCAACGGGCACTGCTCCCACCTCTGCTTGGCCGTGCCAGTTGGAGGTTTCGTTTGTGGATGCCCTGCCCACTACTCTCTGAATGCTGACAACAGGACTTGCAGTGGTAAGCTGCATTCCCCCCTTTAACGCAAACTAAAGTTAGAGAAGGAAGCACACTTTTGAAAACACTGTAGTTCATATTCTTTCTGGAGGGAGAAGTTGTCAAAGTCCAGAGTTGATCATTTGTTTGTATAAAAGGGAAGGACTAAAAGTGAAAAAGTGCAAGTTTTTCAGTGATAACTGGTTGATGTTATGGAAAAATTGATATTATAGGAAAAGTATTTTATCCTTGGGGATTAAATATGAATAGCAAAATTTGCATAGCTTCTTTGACAGAACATGCACGTGTGCTAGACATAATTCATATTTATTCATGGTGAAGGAAGGAAAGAACAGTACAAATAGTATACAACAAAGAGAGTCTACAAAATATAATCTGCTTGTCCTTTGAAATTCACAGAATAGGTGAAAGATGAAAAATGTAAGTGTGCAAGAGGCCAGGCTTATAAGTAAATGTAGCCAGTATGAAACAATAGTAAGTAGATGGGGAGGCAAGCTAGAGAGCAGGGTCTCTGAACACAGTGAGTGGTTGCCGCCTTATTCTAGCTAATGGTAGCAGGTCGTCTCATCTAGCCATGAATCTAGGTTCACATGCACAAAGACACACACACTCTGCTTGGAACACCAGGACACGGTGTATAAGAAAACATTGTTGGCTTGGGGAATCCTGATTAATGACTCACATGTATGTGAACGTCCATGTCTTTTGGATACACAAGAACAAATTAGAAATTGGTAGATATGATAAAGAAATAGAGAATTAGATCAGGAAAAGTAGATTTGTAGGAGAAAGGTAGGGTATGTTTCACTATGTTAGAAGGTAACAATTGCTATAGGATATTGGATATAATGAATGACTGAAATTACTTTATTCTGTGCCTGAAAGTGTAGGAGGTCACATAGGCAAGGATTTAGTGTGTTCTCACACAAGGCTGAGTTCTGAAAAAGAACATCAATTTATAGTTGAATGATTTGGAGTCTCTGTCACACATTTGTTTGTGTTTTACTAAAGCAAGTCAGAGATTTTTTTAAGCCTTGTGATTTTTGTTATTTGAACAGTGAGAATAGTAATAGTAACTACCTTGTAGGATTGCTATGAAAATTGAATAAAGTATAGCATGATTTGATTGCTCTGGAGAATGTATTTGAAGAGGAAAATAAGTGGAAGCAGGTAAGTCAGTCAGACTGCTGTGATAATGCAGGTCAGTTTGAACTGGAGTGGTGGAAGCTGTAGAGAGATGTTGATGGATTCAAGATGTATTTTGAATGAACTGAACTTGGTAATGGATTGTATATGAAGAAGGAGAAGAGGGAGGAAGCAGGATGATGCTTAGATTTTTGATTTGAGCAGTTGATAATAAATGGGAAAGATTAATTTTCAAGAATTAAAATGATTTTAGTCAGGTTTATATGGATTTTCCTATGGGAAATAGGAACATTAAATAGGTAATTAGATAGAGGAATCTCTAGCTCAGAGAAGAAGAAATGAAGTTAGGGGCATAAACTTTAGAAATGCCAGCATGTATTTAAAATGGGCACTTAGGGAGAAGGTATATACCCGGCGGTCAGCAAACTTTTTCTTTAATGAGCCAGACAGTGAATATTTAGGCTTTGAGAAGCCTATTGTCTCTCACACACCTCTTCAGCCCTGTCCACTGCGATGTGAAAGCAGCCACAGGTGATATGTTTTTAAAATTGCATCAGTTCTGATAAACTTTGTTATAAGAACAGGCAGCAGGCCAGATTTTCCTTGTGGGCCATAGTTTGCCAGTTCCTGGTCTGGAGAAAAGAAGGGGTCTGGTAACCTCAGGAGCTCTGCTGGAGGAGGGAACGTTCTCAGTAGACATTGTAGAGCAGCAGCCAGAGAGGC
Source organism: Redunca redunca (assembly GCA_006410935.1). Lineage (NCBI taxonomy): Eukaryota > Metazoa > Chordata > Mammalia > Artiodactyla > Bovidae > Redunca > Redunca redunca. Next base: position 498,102 of record SJYQ01092481.1, read on the forward strand.
CAAAGGATAGGACCCAGAAGGCGGGAGAGAGGATTGTTTCAGAGTAGGACTGTGTTGTGATTGCTGCTGAGAGGTTGAGTAAGGTGAGGCCTAAAATATCCGCTGGATATTTGGGTAAGGTGGTTGTTAGTAATCCTGAAAGAACATAATTTCAGGAAAGTCACAGTGAAAGATGGAAGTAGATCAACAAGTGAATGGAGCACAGAAAGGGGATAATGGTGTGTGTCATGTAGACTTTTTTTTTTTTTAAAGGAGTTTGACTTTGGAAAGAGAAAATAGGGGTAAGAAGTGATGGAGGATGGAGACAGAAGAATATGGCAAGGCCTTTTGAGGTCATTGTTTGGGATGTTTATACCAGTGTGTTTTAGGTGGTAAATGAAGGTTACGAGAAATCACTGCTGAGTGTCCCTGATGTCTGTCTTGGGCTGTTTCTGAGATGATCAGCAGTGTTTCCAGAGGCTTCCTGTCCATGTATTCTTTTTTTGTAACGTGTATTATTTAATATTTGTGCAGAGATGCATTAATCTCCCAAAGGAGATTACAAGAGAAGTTTAACACAAAGAACTTGCCCTCAGAAAGTTTTCTAACGTTGTGTCGTTTACTCCTGGACCTGTGTTTCAAAAGCTAAATCAGATCATGGCCTTTTTCTGCTCAAAATCTATTTCATGGGGAGTGAAAACCTCGTTCTTCTAATGACCTACAAGCTCCTGCACGATCTGTTCCTTCACAGTCTCCCCACCGCCTCGCTTCTCTGACTGCAGCTTTCACTGTGCTCTCTCTCCACGGCAGCCACACTAGCCTCAGTGCTCTCTCCACAGGGGCCAGGCCCTGCTTCGGGACTGTGGTACCGTGTAGCTCCTCTCCTTGGAATGTTTTCCTGCAGATATTTGCATGCATATGCTTCACCTCCATGTCTTGACTTAATCATGACCTGCCCAGAGAGACCTAATCTGCCCTATTTAAAGTTGCAAGTCCTCCTTCCACCCTGTCTCGCGTTGCCAGTGCCCCTTACCTTCAGTTCTTCTTTTTCCCATGACTCTTAATCACTCTCCGGTATACTATGTAATTCATTACTTATATACTATAGTGCCTTTATTATGTTTGTTACTTACTGTCTGTTTATTGAAATGTAAACTCCAGGAAGCAGTTTTTTTTTTTTTTCCTGTTTTTTAACCGATTTATATCTAAGATGCCTAAAAGAGTTTTCGGTAAATAGTAGTCATTCAAGAAATCATTGTTCAGTAGAAGAATGAAGAAGCAAGACAGGATTTGGAAAAATTGGTGCTTTTCCATTCAGCAGCTTTGTGACCTGGGAACAATTTCTTAACCTTTCTTTAAAAATTTGTTAACTATTCTGTTTGCTCACCTGTAAAGTGGAATAATTTGGGGGACTAGAAGACATCTAGTATGATATGTCACATGCTGGAGGTTCTAAGTAAATGCTTGTTTCTTTTTCCCCCCAGTTCTTGGAAATAATTTTGTTTTCTTTCAAAATCATGGCTACAGGGCTCTCCTTAATGATGTCATCTCATGCTTTTTCTTCATTTGTTTACTTATGTATTATTCTTTCAGTGAATATTTACCGAACAGCTAATCCACACTGGGCATTATTTGAGCCAATGAAGAATGTATTGCTGAATGAAACAGACATTAATCCCTGCCCTTGTGGAGGTTACGTTCCATCGGGATAGATAATGAACTAAATAAGTAGACTATATCATGAGGTAGATGGAGATGAGTGTTATGGAGAAAATTATGAGCAGGAAAGGGTGAGTAGGAGGATCTTGATGTTAAATAGGATCACGAGAGAAGTCCTGGCATAAAAGTGACACTTTGTCAGAAACTGAGGGAGGTGAGGAAATGAGCTGTGCTGGCTCTCTGGGAGAAGACCTGTCAAGAAGAGGGGAACAGCAAATACAGAGGCCCTGCAGGGAACGTGTCTGGCATGCTGGAGAAACACCTGGGGGCTAGTGTCTCTGGAACAGAGTGTAAAGAGATTAAGTCAGAGAGGAAGCAGGAGGCCACATTGTGTAACCCTGTGTTCAGTACTGAAGCGGTTGGTCTCTGTGGCAGCTTTGTGCAACTGAGAAAAGGTGTTTCCCCTGGGCACATGCAGCAGCACAGGTGCTTGACTTGGCTACCCAGGTGTGGCCAGGACTTCTGTCCCTACTTGAGGCCTTTGGCACAGCTCAGAGATGGTGCAGTCTAGCGTGGTGGGCTTGGGCTGGTCACTTACAATGTTCTTATACCAGAGTGGTACCTTTCTTTAAGCTTTAGGCGAACACTTGTGTCTTCAGAGGAGAGCTGAAAAGCTCCTGCCTGCTTACACCTTCTTCTCCAGCTTCTACATGTGGGAGTGCAACATTGAGACAGCCCTGACAGGACCATTTTGAAAGCCTTCTGCAAGAGACGAGGGAGTGGTGGTAGAGGTGACATAAATTAGCATGGGTTTAGGCTTACAGAACTGCATATTCTTTGTCCCTTTTGTAAATAAGTCAAAACATCCGCTTCCTCCTGGAACTGTTTAGCTAACTGTAATTAATGTCATCCATAGACTTTTTGAAATGAGTATTTATTTGGAGCCATATTTGGCTTTGTCATCATCTGTTTCTAGAACACCTAATCGTGAAAGCTTATTAAAGGTTAAAATTTGAGTCAAAGAAAAAAACAGTACAAAGTGAAACATAACTAGGAGCCCAATATATATTTGATTGTTTCCCAGGCAGGAAAATTAGGCAGCTAAAACCATGGGGTCTTTCTTCTGAGTTTCATTGTATGTCTTAATATGCTATTTTGTTGGAAGCTTACTATTCAGGACCTTTTTTGTTTTTGTTTTTGTTTTCTTGATTTATAAGGAAGTAGTACTGCCAAAAATAATTCTTTTTTTTTTTTTAAATGGGAGACTTGTTAACTACTCTGTTGTGACATGTATTCTGACTAATTAAGGTGTTGATTCTACTAAAATTGCTGAAAGTTGTTAAATCAGTGTGCTGTGGACTTTGTACAATGGAGAGTTCAGTGGAGTCACTGAAATATTTTCTAAATCTTCCAAGCTAGGTGTGGACTTTGAGCCAGTGAGAAACTTAAAGCAGAATTTCAGGGTTGTGAATACCAAGTTTCTTTGTGAGAAGCAATGATTTCTTCAAGATTAAGCTGATGTACATTTGGGTGTAGGTATAACATCAACTAGGGGACCACAAGTAAGGGCACTGTGAAGAATGGGGTTTAGGGGGAGATAAAGCAAGGAGTTCTGTTTTGGCCATTTATGTTTATATCCCTGATAAGGACAAAATTCTGCTGGATTTAGGTGATGACTGAGCAACAAGAGAAGAGCATATAATTCGGGGATTTTTACACTTATTTTAAAGAAGATTTTAAAAAAGACAGTTAGTCTTCAAAGTTTTTGGTAGCATTGTCAGATGGTGTTCTTTTCTAGATATTCTCCTCCTTTAAAGATGACTGCATAGTAATCAGAGGTCTAGTTCCTGGGACAGGGAAGTGTTGTCTCAGCTGCATTTCCCTGTTCCATAGACTTCAGGCATCAACTAGTGTGTGACTATTTTTTTTTTTAATGGTTCCCTCTCCTTGCAACCATTATATCCCCACAATGTAAAACAAAGCCTATATATATCTACAACCCATGAGGGTTTGTTTCATTCCTACTAACACCACATTCATTATTGCCACTACTGAAAATAAGAAGCAATAGCTATTTTTACTTGACATTTATATAATGCCTTATAGTTTTTTTGTTTAGGTATTGTACAATTGGGGCTTCCCTGGTGGCTCAGTAGTAAAGAATCCTACTGCCAATGCTGGAGATGTGGGTCCAATCCCTGGATGAGGAAGATCCTCTGGAGAAGGAAATTGCAACCCACTCCAGTATTCTTGCCTGGAGAATCCCATGGAGAGGAGCCTGCCGGGCTACAGTCCTTGAGGTTGTAAAAGAGGCATGACTTCATGACTAAACAACAACAACATTGTACAATTGACATAACACCTTACCTTTTTATTTTTACTTATGTTATAAAGTTCTTACAGCAACTCAGTGAGCAGGACAGCATAACTATAACCTAGTTGAGTAAATTTCGACCCAAAGAGGTTAAAGGCTGTTGTTAAGATCAAGTGACTAAATTATGTGAGAACCGAGACTAAAACCACTTTTGAAGTCTCTTTTTTGACCTGTGGAGACCCAGACTTCCTTTCACCCACAAGAAAAGATGAGGGAGGAGTTAGGATTATTTACTTGGTAGACAGGGGAATTTTGTTTGTCAAATGCTTCATTGACATCAGGTGTCCTGTGATGATGCCACTGTGGACATTGGTTAGAGAAAAACTGGCTAGCTGGCTGTGTCATGGCATAAATTCATAACTGGTTTAGTAACCGGAGTGTGATCAGTGTTTCCTCTAAGAGTTCTAAAGGCATTCCAAAGGGCTTTGTCTCATACAGGTCTTCAACATACATGTCTTATTTTTTGTGAGATACAGACAGCAGGCCGATCAAATCTTTGAGTGATCCGAGACTTAGGATAACTGTTTCATATTTGCTTTTTTCTCTCTTTAAGCTCCAACTACTTTCCTGCTCTTCAGTCAGAAAAGCGCCATCAACCGCATGGTGATTGATGAACAGCAGAGCCCTGACATCATCCTTCCTATCCACAGCCTTCGGAATGTCCGGGCCATTGACTATGACCCCCTGGACAAGCAGCTCTATTGGATTGACTCACGACAAAACATGATCCGAAAAGCACAAGAAGATGGCAGCCAGGTAATCCCGGGCTCCATTCAAAATCCAGTTATTCTGTGTAGTAATTGGGCCAGCCAGCCATCCTATTTTACTTAGGTCATGACTCTGCTTGTGTGTGTGTGTAAAGCTGGAATTCTGAACCAGGCAGCACTTTCCCTCTCCTAAATGATCTTTGAGTAAACAGTTGTTTGCTAGTGCTGTTGAAATGAAGATTGTATTATATTAAAATAACTTCTGCTCATATATTAGAATGACTTTGTCAGTCCACCCATATCCATTGATATTCCATTTGTTTCGTTTACATGGAGTGTTGGAAACTTTGAAAGCAAATAGACCCTTGGTTCTAATCTCAGCTCTGTCACTCACCAGGATTCTTATGAATCTTGAGGTGAAAGGAATGTAAAGGACATAGCCCATTATCTGTTACACAATAGGTACTCTATAAATAATTGTTCTTTTACTAGTAACTATTATTTAAAAGTTTCAAAGAATGGGAAACATAAAACACAATCTCAGTAAAATTAAAAGCATTAAGATATGTTGTTATTAATCTAATGGTTTTTGCTTTTGTTTTTGTTTTGGTAAATATTACTTGGTGACTGTGGCATAGGAATGAAAGTATTATCAACACATCTTATCTGTGCTTACATTCTAGTCATGAGTCACACACCACTGTCCATAATTTGCTTTCTTTCTGTGTCCAAGCAGTATTACACCAGGATCACTATAAATAATTATTTGTCATCTTCCTTGTAGCATTAATGTTGTTAGATTTTTAATGTATGAAAATTAGATTGCTAGTTTTTTTTTATATCTGATCTGACAAAAAAAGAGCGAGGAGATAATGTATTTAGGTCTGCTGAGAGAATTTAAGGTGTAGTTATAGCTGTATATTACAGATGCAGTTTACACTGTGTCGGTCAGGACTGATTGGCTGATAACTAGTTGATAGAAATTGTAACTATTGTTATATAGCTAAGGACGTAGCAAATAAATGAGACAGCCTCATTAAGGAGTGTTACCTTGGAGATGCCAAGTAAATAAAATACCATTTATTCAGATAAAACAGATGAACAGTGTCTGGTGTTTTTTTTTTTTTTAATTGTTTTGAGGATTAGAGGACATGACTGATAGATGTGGTTTGTAGCCCTGACTAACTGCTGTTGTCTCTAGAGCAGAGATTCTCAACTTACACACTATTGACATTTTTGGCTGGATAATTCTGTGTGGGGGAGGTCTGACCTGTACATCACATTTTAGCAAGGCTAAAGAATGTTTAGCAAGGCTTCCCTGACGGCTCAGCAGGTAAAGAATCCACCCCCGCAATGCAGGAGACACAGATTCCATCCCTGGGTCGGGTAGATCCCCTGGTGAAGGAAATGGCAGCCCATTCTAGTATTCTTGCCTGAAAAATCCCATGGGCTGAGGAGCCTGGTGGGCTACAGTCCAAAAGGATTGCAAAGAGTTGTACATGACTGACTAAGGACGCATGCACTGGCCTCTGCCCCTTTAAAAGCCAGTTATACCCCCATAGGTGTAGCAGTCAGAAATGTCTCCAGACATTGACCAATGTCCCTGGTAGGTGGTGGTTTAGTTGCAAAGTCGTGTCCGACTCTTGTGACCCCGTAGACTAGACTGTAGCCTGCCAGGCTCCTCTGTCCATGGGATTCTCCAGATAATAATACTGGAATGGGTTGCCATTTCCTTCTCCAGGGGCACTCGCAAATGCAGAATTGCTCCTGGTTGAGCACCACTGCTTTAGAGCTATTTCTAGAATGTTCTTCTAGCCACAGATGTCTCGAGTTTATAGGAAGCAGCTGCCACCTTCTCACTCCCATGTCTCATCAGTGCACTGTCATGTTCTTAGAGCAACTAAAACAGCCTCTGTCTCCCTTCTGCTTTATGTCATAATAACCAAGGGAACATTTGAAATGCTCACTAAGAAACGTCCCTTAAAACTTAAGAGTTCCGCTCAGGCGTGTGACTGCGTGCATGTAAGTATTGTGAGTGATCTCAGGGCTGTCTGGCTTGGAGTCTCATGTTCTGTGTATGTGTCTTTTTCCCTCCTTAGGGCTTCACTGTGGTTGTGAGCTCAGTCCCGAATCAGAACCTAGAAATCCAGCCCTACGACCTCAGCATTGACATTTATAGCCGCTACATCTACTGGACTTGCGAGGCCACCAATGTCATTAATGTAACGAGATTAGATGGGAGATCAATTGGAGTGGTGCTAAAGGGCGAGCAGGACAGACCTCGAGCCATTGTGGTAAACCCAGAAAAAGGGTATGTTACCAGGGGGGAATCTGAAACCCTCATCAGCCTTCCTATTTATCTCATTTATATCCTTGCGTTCTCTGTTTTTCTGCCTAGAATGTCTTTCCTTAGTCACTACTGCTTTATCTCTTGTTTCTACCTATACCTCCAGAACTGTTGTAACTATATCGTCCTCCAGTAATTTCCCCTTGATCTCCCCTGTGCCCCCCTCCCCCAAATGTGACGTCCTCCTCTCTTAGATGCCCATTAGTCTGTATCTGTGCCTCTTTAGTCCTTTCCAGTTTACCTTATACTTGATTATTTTCAGGCTTTTATTTTCTCAGCTTTAGATTCCTTTATGATAAGAACTAGTATGTCTTTAATACAGAGCTTTGCATTCAATTAATAGTACTTAATTGAATATGAATGAGTGATAAGGAATTCAGCAAGGAAAGTAGCTTACTTCAGAAGAGTTACAGAAAAGAGATGAACTGAAGAAGTTAAATATAAGAAATAATTCGCATATGACTTATTTTCAGTTATGAAATGGACTAGAAAAGAAATTTAAAAGTTTGTGTCCAAATCTGATTACTGCTGTATCTTTTATTTATCGTATTATTCCAAAAGCATAAGTGTGTNCTGTGTCTAACATTTTGTTTTATTAATTCCTGAAAGTTAACTCCCTAAGAACTTCTGTGCAACCTTTGCTACTATTTTTGAACTTAAGAAATATATTCCATGATCTTTTTAAAAAATACTCTAAAACCTTAAAAAATGACACTTAATATTATTGTACTTCCTTTTGTCTTAACAGAAATATTCTCATTTTCTGTGGTTTCTTACTTTAGTAAACTTAGAGTTTCCTCCTTTCTTTTTAGGTATATGTATTTTACCAATCTTCAGGAAAGGTCTCCCAAAATTGAACGAGCTGCTTTAGATGGAACAGAACGGGAGGTCCTCTTTTTCAGTGGTTTAAGTAAACCAATTGCTTTAGCTCTTGATAGCAGATTGGGCAAACTCTTCTGGGCTGATTCAGATCTCCGGCGAATTGAAAGCAGTGATCTTTCAGGTACCCAAGAAGTATTATTTCTGTTTCAATAATTGAGATGATTCACTGATGGCATTTGTATTTTCCTTGTGTTGTATTGTAAACATTTCTTTACACTTTTATTCCCTAAGAGTAGTCAGCAGCAAGTTGGTTGGGAAGCCCTTTTTCTTTAACCATCAAAATGCTTTCTCCATCTGTTATCTAATAACTTGCCAATTTTCTTGATTTGGGCTCTGTAAATAGTATGTTTCTAATGCATCTCTTCTCTTTTTCTAATTCTTCCACTCTACTTTTCTTCTCATCATCTCTGGCCTGAATTCTAGCCTATGATTAGTTTCCTCCCTGTTGATTTTTCCTCCCTGGAAGTTTACACACTGTTCCTAAATTAATTTTCCAAAGCATGGTTTCTAATCATGTCACTGCCATACTGAAAAAACCCTCCAGGGTAGTCTCATAACCCAAAGAAAAAAGTCTGGTTGAATGCTTATGTTGGTATTTGTCTTTCACAAACTCATCATAAATGCAAATGAGCTTAACATTCCTGATGTGTTTTAATGAAATTAAATAATTTATTGATCTGCAAATGTACTTTTTCATTTCTCTGCGATCCTCTGTTTACAATCACAGTTGTTCCCATACCCCCAGTTTCTGAAGTCCAAATAACTCTGTGTGGCCTTACCGGTGATTAAGGAAATGAAATTAAAATAATACACTATATGAGAGCCATAAAATGTAAAGTTGACTATTCCCATCATTAGCCAGAAAGGTAACAATTGGCGTGCTCTCATATACTTTTGTGAGGTGAAATTGGTAGAACCTTTTCAGAGGGAAATATGCTGGTGAATTTCCGTTTCGGAGAGCTGTCTTACAGACATACTGAACCAGTTGTACAGGGGTATGTGCTGAGCATTCTTTGTAATATGTATAAGGAATACATGTACAGAAATACATCTGAGTATATTAAGTGTGTGAAATATTAGTCATTCAATAGATGAGGTGTGTAATGACATAGAAGGATGATTTTTTTAAATTAAGTTGTGTAATGATGTTATTAAGATTTAGTTTTATTTAAAACTTAAAACTATTATATACACACACACACACAGACATATATATGCACACACACTATATACTATATACACTGGCAGATTGCCTCCAAAAATGCAGTATATCCTGTACACAAACATACATGTGTGTGTATATATATATATATATATATATATTACACATATATGTATAAACTATTAGTAAACATGTATGTTTGTGTATTCCCTGAAAAATATGCAAGCAAATATATCTTGAGAAAGGTTTAAAAGTTAGCATACTAATAATATGTTGAGTATTTCTGTATCATTTAAAGTTTTATATATTTCAATGTACTTGTAATTTTTCAAAAACTAAACAAGTTCTCTCGTCAGGTTCAAAAGACTCCCTTCCATTATGTTTTCTTTGATTCCAAACTGTCATGCACACACCTTGCACAGTATATTCTTGCCTTTAACTGATCACCTGTATCTCTTATATCCCATCTCATTTGTGTAATAGTTACTTATATCCATGTTTTAGCCCTTACAAATATGTCAGTGGATTTTTTCCCCTACTTTTCCTTTTCTCTTTTTTCTTCATTTAGGATTTTTTTTTCTTTAAATAGAGGTGATGCATGTTCTTTAGACAGTTTAGAAAATAAAAAAGAAAATCCAAAACACTATCATTATTGGTACTGTTGATACTTTAATGAATTAGCTTTCTTTTTTTCTATACTTTTTTTTTGTTCATTTCTCTACTCTTAATTATGACATGGTTCTAACATACAGAAAGTACAGAATTTCTGCCATCCCACTTAGTCAAATCTTAGTGTTTGGCCATATTTGCTTTTGAACCTCCCTTCCTCCTCTCTTGAAAAAAGACATAGGGAGATTTTGAAGCTCTTGAGTCTCTTTCCCCAATTCTGTTTTCTTTCCTTTTTCTTAAGAGGCAACTTTTGATGTGTTTCTTTGCCATGCATGATTTGCTCTCTGTGTGTGTATTTTTTACTGTGTATACTGATACAAATTTAAACATTTTTACTTTTTAAAATTAATATAGTCTCATGTATTCTTTTATCACTTGCCTTTTTCAGATATATCAGTTTTGAGATGGTCCCTATTGAGCCACAAATCTATGTTAGTTATTTTGCTAAACAGTGGTTTTGTTGTATGATCATTCTATAGTTTCTCTATTTCTATTCTGCTATCTAAACTGCTGTTTCCAATTTTTTGCCATTAAAAGCAGTAGTCTGAACCTAGTAGTGGGATTGCCATGCAGTGTGGTATATATATATTCAACTTGAATATATCTGTTCAGACTGCTCTCCAAAGTGATTGTATCAGTTTAAAATCCTCTCCAGAACTATATGAGTTTCTCCTTTAGTACTTGGTACTGTTAGACTTCTGAATTTTTACCAATCCAATAATTTTAAAGGTATATCTGATTATTAATAAAATACAAATTTTTCTGTTTGATATTGAAATTAATTTATTGGTCATTCATGTTTCTTCTGTGAATTGCAATTCTTAGTTTTTGCCCATTTTTCTATTACTGATTTCTAGGAATTCTTTATTCAGTGTATTAATGCATTATTAAGTTACATACATATTCAGGGAGAATCGTTATGGTTAAAGAATTCAATCTTTTCATTTATGACTGGTGTATCTTTCCATTTAAAAGTTATATGTAATAATTTTTGGTACATCTTTATACTTGCCTCTATAGAGAAAGATATCTTTTATATAAATCTTTGCTTGTGATTTACCTTTTCACTCTCCCAGTGGTGTCTTTAGATGAAAAGAAGTCATATTTTTAGTGTTCCACAGCTTATTAATTTTTCCCTGTATGATTATTTTCTTTTATGTTATGTTTAAGAAATCTTTGCCTACTGCTTAGTTACAAAGATATTTTCTTGTGTTTTTTCCTAACATTTGTTTTGTTTAACTTGTCTTATTTTAGATCTCTAATCCATTTGGAATTTGTTCTTGTGTACAATGTGAGACGGGTTTAATTTTGTTTTCCTTGGGACTGATTCAGTACCGTCTCTTTTGAGAAGACCCTTCTTCCCCTACTCTTCTTTCCTGTTACTTTTGTTGCAAATAAAGTGGTTGTATTTGTATGAGTTTATTTCTGGACCCTAATGTTCCCTTGGTCACCTTGTCTTTGTCTTGTCTTAATTTATAGCAGATTTATCTAGCAGTGTATGTCCTTAGTATTTCTTACCTTGATTAGTATTACCTTAATATTTCTTACCAAAGATTACCTTGGCAGTTGTTGACACTTTGCATTTCCATATACATTTTAGAATCAGCCTCTGAGTTTCCACCAAAAACAAAAACAACCTAGTAGAATTCTGAGTGGCCTTGCTTTAAGTTTATAGCAATTTAGCAAAAATTGTTATCTTTATAATATTAGTCTTCTAAACCATGAACATGGTATATCCCTCCATATATTTAAAACTTTAATTTCCCTTAGTGTTTTGTAATTTTCTCTATTGATGTTACCTATCGTTCATTGGAGTTATTCTTTGGTATTTAATGCTTTTGAATGCTGGTGGTAAAGAATATTCTAAATATTTCATTTTCTGGCTGTGGCTGGAATACAGAAATACAGTTTTTCTTTTCCTCTCCTACACTAGTGCATTGAGTTTGTTCCCAGCCATCTTGCTAAATTATTAATAGAATTTTCTGTGTTATGGAATCATTTGTCTACAAATGAGGAAAGTTTATTTTTTTCTTTTTCAGTCCTTTTTTCTTTGTTGTCTTACTACATTGACTGGGGACCACACCACTCCCCGGTGCCTTCCCACAGTACAATATTGAACAAAATAATAGAATCCCTAGGTATTTTTGTTTCATTTTGTATTTGCTTTCCATGATTTGAGGAGAAAGCATCCAATACTTCATTATTGGGTTTTTGCTAAGGGTTTTTTGTATGTAACTTTTAAAAATCAGATTAAGGAAGTTCTGTTCTTGGCAGAGGAACCAGAAATCAAATTGCCAACAATTGCAGATGGTGACTGCAGCCATGAAAGATGCTTACTCCTTGAAAGAAAAGCCATGACCAACCTAGACAACTTACTCTGGTCAAAGCTATGACTTTTCCAGTAGTCATGTGTGGATGTGAGAGTTGGACTATAAGGAAAGCTGAGCGCCCAAGAATTGATACTTTTGAACTGTGGTGTTGGAGAAGACTCTGGAGAGTCCCTTGGACTGCAAGGAGATCCAACCAGTCCATCCTAAAGAAAATCAGTCCTGAATATTCATTGGAAGGACTGATGCTGAAGCTGAAACTCCAGTACTTTGGCTACCTGATGCGAAGAGCTGACTCTTTGGAAAAGACCCCTGATGCTGGGAAAGATTGAAGGCAAAAGGAGAAGGAAATGACAGAGGATGAGATGGTTGGATGGCATCCCTGACTAGGGACATGAGTTTGAGCAAGCTCCGGGAGTTGGTGATGGAGAGGGAAGCCTGACATGCTGCATTCCATGTGGTCGCAAAGAGTTGGACACAACTGAGAGTTGAACAGAACTCTTGTTAGTTTTGTAGAATAAATCAAACTTGGCCTGATACATTATCCTTTTTTTATATTGCTGAATTTGATTTGGTAGTTTTTTGTTTAAGATGTTTACATTTGTGTTCATGAGAAAGATTACCCCATGATTTTCCTTTCTTACCAATATAATGTACTTGTTGGAATTTTGCCATCAAGGTTACATTGGCCTCATAAAAAGAAACATTTCCTTTTTTCCTGTTTTCTGAAAAAGATTGATTTAATGTTGATAGGGTTTTCTTCCTTTTTTTCCCCCCTTCCTTTTATATATTCACAGATAGTCCTATACTTTTGTCATGGGTTATCTTTCTACTTAAGTCTTTTATACTGGAGTAGATTTAGTATATGCTTTAGTTTGTTGAATAAGTATGTTTTTTCATTGCTGGTTCCGGTGGTTTTTAACTGCTCTCAGAGTAGATCTTGGGTCCTCCAGCAACACTGTTGACTTCTCCTCATTTTCCCCAGTTGTTCAGTTGAGGCCATCCTTACACTACCAACAACTCATCTTTTTTTTTTTTAATCATTCTTTCTGCTGCTGTTTTAAATTTAATTTTAATTTTTGTTAAAATAATACATGTAAATGTGGAAATCAAGTGATTCCACTTGACCTGTAACAAAATCCAAGTTTACTGCTCTACTCCTTCCTCCTGTTGGTTCCTACTCTTAGAGGCATCTCTGATGATTTAATCAAGAGTCATTTTAAAATATCTGATTTAAAACAGCTGCTTCTGGATGTTTAAATTTTAGACATCACAATTTGACTTTTTTGGTGGAAGATGAGGATTTGCTGTCTTAAACCATATATTACTAAAATACCCATATGAACTTTTCTATCATGTACCCAGCTAAAAAATTATCCCATTCATCTTAAAAACTATGATTTAAAAAAAACTAAATCACAATTTTTAAGCTCATAATTATTTGTTATTTATGGGTATGGAAATATAGCCATCACCTTCATTTCTTTCTGCAGCTTTTTTCCTCTCTGAAATTATTCTTGTCTAATTTAAATATTGATTCAGTATATGCAGATGCAGCAACCAATCCAACTTCTTTCTTCCTGTTTCACTGAAGACATACCTCTTTATCATTCTGTTTCAGTCAGTCTGGATTGGCTTCTTCTAGGCCAGCCTCCTTTCACTGTTATCCTGGGGATGTGCTTGCTAGTCGTCTTGGTGCTGAACCTGCTGTTTGCTAGTTTCTGTTTCTTTGGTTCATTCCTTTTCCCTGAGAGATCGCATCCTCTACTAGCTACTTGAAAGGAGGTTCATAGGAGATTAATATCCTAGAACTGTTGCTTGTCTCTTATCCAGCTTGTAGATTTTATATTGCTTTTCTACTCTTCTGTCCTATTTTTGCTTATGCCTATTACGCCTCCATTGTTTACTATCATTTTAGTAGATTTTTGGGAGGGCATGTAAGTAGACTTGTGTTTAACTCTCCATGGATCTGAGTGTTGACTTAGTGCCTTCTCATATGTATGTCTCCACCTTTCGTCATTTATTAAGCTTAGCTTTATGCTTGGCTCATCCCTGGAACTTCCCCAGATATTTCCAAAGTATTACGCTAGTATCTTTCTTTGATTGAACTCATCAATTAAGAACCAGGGAAAAGTTCTATAGATACTTGAAGGATGATTAGGAGGAAGCGGGAACGAGTGGATGTATGTTTTCTATTTGAATGAGGGCGAATCAGTTGGGGTGGTGAGGAGTGGGGCACAGATTTCAGCATACGGTGTGAAAAAACTTTCTCATAGTTCAGTAACAGGATTGGTTGCCTTTCCAGAATCTGGCTGGCTTTGTGTCTGGAGTATTTTAGAAATAATTATTTTGAGGCGAAGCTTGAACCAGGTAATGTATGAGTATTTTCCAGCGTTCTGAGGGGCGGAGTGAGTGAGGCTGCTGTTCTCCACAGATGCCTTGAGTGTGCTCAGCAGGTCTGGGTGGCCAACAACACAGAGTGCTCTGCTCACCAGCACTGCTTCATACAGAGAAGCACTGTTTTGTATGTTTTATGTATTAGAGATCCTCATAAGATTTATTTGGAAGAAAATGGACTGGTTTAAAAAACTTTTTTGAAAATGGCTCTAAAGTTCTTTTCTACATTGCTGTGAACTCAGTATTTCCTGTGTATTGGACACTTATCTGGTATGTATACATCTTTTCTTCTGAGAAAGATTTTTAAGTGTTTTGCTAGAGAGCTTATCGTATTTTCCTTCTCAGTACTTCTAGAATCTTAACGGGTTTTCAGTCAGTTGCTGTTGAATGTATGACTTGACTACACGTATCATTTATGTTGAACATTCTCCTTTCCAAGGGGCCAACCGAATAGTATTAGAAGACACCAACATTCTACAGCCTGTGGGACTGACTGTGTTTGAAAACTGGCTGTACTGGATCGATAAGCAGCAGCAAATGATTGAAAAAATTGACATGACAGGTCGAGAGGGTAGAACCAAAGTCCAGGCTCGAATTGCCCAGCTTAGTGACATTCATGCAGTAAAGGAGCTGAATCTTCAGGAATATAGTAAGTGCTGATGGTGTATTGCTAGTCCCAAGATTCATGTTTGTCATTAGAAATGACAAAAATTAAGATGGTGTGTGTCTTCTATTTTAAGATTTTCATACACTTCTAGTTTTGCCATTTTTAAAAAGTCTTCATGTCTTTAAAACCTTAGACTTGCCTGGAAATTTTTTCATATTAAACTTGTTTTCCGTATAAAACAAGAGTTAGAGAAAGGAATGGTGTGTCTCATTTTCAAAAATCTCCCCACCTAGGAACAGCAAGGACTTGCTTTTCATGTTTTCTCTTTCTCTCCTTCCCCGTTTTAAGAATACTGGTGTAAAGCGTGTATCCGTACATCCCCATGGTTTCAACAGAAGCAGAAGTTAACATTTATATAATGATGAATATAGTTATCATGAAAATAAACCTATTCTTTGGCAAAAAACAAAACAAACTAAAAATTAATGTATAAACTTAGAGAAGACTGTGCTTAATAAGTGCTTGTTTTTTCCCCTTTTGGGTAAGTTTTTCAATTCACAGGCTTAGGAAAGTGGCCATAAATTATTGAAAACTTAAAAATGACTAGTCATCTTGGCTTAGATAATATGTATTAATATANTCTATTAACATAATACTGTTATATCTCTCATCAGATGTACCCTCTCAGCAGTCACTACTGTAGGTCTTACACAGTTATATCAGGAAGGCAGATGTTAAAATGGAGGACTAGTGAGAGAAGTATTCACTCCTGAACTTCTCAGCACAATGTTTTCCAATCAAATTGGAGTATTTAAGAAGGAAACAGGAATGAGAACACCGTAGCTTGCTCAAGTCTCTATTGTGTTGTCACTGTTCGTGAACTTAGAAATTAATTAGAGGTATTTGAGATTTAATAGAATTGTCATTCTATGTTATGATGTGTAATTCATGCTGAGTATTTAATAGAAATAAGGTAGAGATGATGTAATGGCTAAGTATTTAGTTGATATATGAGCTTTTTACGGCAGAAAATCTATGGGTGTTTTCAGAATTTCAGGGGGAGTATCTTTTTTATAGTTCAACACTTAAATATGGTTTATATTTAGAAAAACTTTATTTTTCAAAATTTCTTAAAACATTAAAGAAAAGGAGATTGTTTATCAAGAGTGTCTTGGAATTAAAAGGTTGAGAAACACTGCTGTATAGGTTGTACATTCTGATACAAGGACTGATGTCTGCTTTGGGACATCTGTGTAGTACGACACATCTGCTCGTTTGTGCATAGCTGACTCTCTCCATCTTGTCAACATATGGTGAAGCGGGACTGATGTGTTACTGACAGAGTCAGATAATAAATAGGTGGCCACATTTGATGTTGGTATTCTGGGATGATAGCTGTCAAGTTGCTTTGGACGTGAGCTAAGTAGAAAAGTCAAAGCAATGATTTCATTAAATATAACTTATGAGAAAGACTTTGAAATGTGCCTGACAGTGTATTTATTTAATTTAACCCAAATAGGAAGAAATCAAACGTTTGTAACATTGCAAGTTCTTTTGCGGTTGACCAAGCAAATAATTTTGATGGTCTCTGAGTGGTTGAATTCAAGTGAACTTGTTTTTTCTTTTAACAGCTCTTAATTTTTAGCAAATTCCTCCTTAGAATATACTTTTTGAGCAAAATCATCATATCTCTCAGAAAGGTAGAATTTCTGAGTTAAAAATCTCTAGAAGAATTTTTATATTTTAAAGAGAATAAGATCCAGGTTTCAGCATTTTCCCCAGCGATTTTTTTACTTTGAGTAATCAGCTTTTCTTACAAAAATTAACATGAGCTGTACCATTTCCTTACTTTAAATACTTTAAAATATTTTATGTATAAATATGTAAAGACAGTGGCTACATATAAATATTTTGTGTCTTAAATTGTCCTTGTTTTCTTGTAGATTGTGTAGAGATGGTGTGAATAATTATATTCAGTGGAAATAAAGTCCAAAAGAACTTTGAATTTGATTTTCTTGGTAACTCATAAATAATTGATTTTGGCTGGGCTTTTCTTCCTCCCTCCCTTCCTTGCTATTCTTTTCCCTTTCTTTTTTCTCTCTCTCATTCTCTTCTCTTTCCTCTTTTCTTGCAGGACAGCACCCTTGTGCTCAGGATAATGGTGGCTGTTCACATATCTGTCTTGTAAAGGGAGATGGTACTACAAGGTGTTCTTGCCCCATGCACTTGGTTCTTCTTCAAGATGAGCTATTATGTGGAGGTAAATATGTTGTTATTTTCTTCTAAAAGTGTAATTCCAATTACATGTTCCAAAACTTAGTCTAGCATTCTTTGACAGTGAAATTGCTTTCTCCTAACTTGATTGGTCCCTTGTATTTCATACATCTGCACTATCCTAGGCTTTGGGGTATTCTAAGATTGAATGCATCATGACAAGAGATAGGTGTGACCTGACCCTGGGCCTAAGGCAGAAGAGCCCTTCTTGGGGGAAACTCGTAACTGTAAATGAGTGTATTTCTTAATAACAAAGTAGTTTTTGCTCCCTCAAAGGGTAACAAGAATTAATTCCACCTCCTGCAATCTTAATCTACTGAATTCTGTCAGTTCATGTGTCATTGTTGCAAATGTATCCAGTGAAAAGAATACTCTTCTCTTCAGATCTATCAGCAATTGCCTATTCTTTCTCTTACTTATCTAGCCAATAAAAAAAGAAAAAAAAATTTTTTTTTAAGGTATCACTGAGTAGTAGTAATGTTGTAGTGAAATTGGTTCAGTTACTCATAGGACCACAACAAAGGTGTATCCCTTTGTTAAAGCATAGTATAGTAGCATCAAATGCATTATAATATTTATTCCCTTAATTCAGAAATTCTCTGCTGGGGATAATTCTATGTGAATTCAACCAAAGGAAAAGGACTGTTTTCTATAGTGGCGGGAATTTAAAAACAATTTCTAATGATAGGAAAATGATTTAATAAAATAACTGAGCTTATGTAGCTGTTAAAAATTATGATCATAAACTGATGTAAAAATGTTGCCCAAAGTTGGCTCAAGTGGGAAAAATAATATTAAAATGGTGTTTTATTGTGTGATGAGAACTATATAAAAAGTAAATCTCTGAAAAAAAGATTGAAAGGGTTTATATTCAAAATATAAAAATTATTGATAAGTTGGTATTATAAGAATACTTTATTCTTCTAACTTTCAAGTTTTTTTAAAAAAAATAACATGTATTGAGTAGTAGCTATGAGGATCTCTGTCTGGACCGCAGGAGATGTGAAGATCTTTGACAGAGAGAATGCAGTTTAGTTGGGGAGATCAGCTTTGTGCACAGGGAAAGTTAAGCTCTGGTTCTTGAAGTATCTGTCCCCAGAATAGCAGGTATTACACAATGATGTAAATATATATAATGCACTGATCTGTACATTTAAAAATGGTTAAAATGGTAAACTTGTTACATGTATTTTGTGTGTGCTTAGTTGCTCAGTTGTGTTCAACTCTTTATGACCCTTTGGATTGTAGCCTGCCAGGCTCCTTGTCCATGAGATTTTTTTTCAAGCAAGAATACTGGGGTGGGTAGCCATTTCCTCCTCCAGAGGATCTTCTGATCCAGGGATTAAACCCTGGTCTCCTGCATTGCAGGCAGATCCTTTACCCGCTGAGCTATAAGGGAAGGCCCCAAAACAGAATCTAGTTGCTTAAAGTGTGGTTAGTTGCTGAGTTGTGTCCAACTCTTTCTGACCCCAAGGACCGTAGCCCACCAGGCTCCTCTGTCCATGGGATTTCCCAGGCAAGAATACTGGAGTGGGTAGCCATTCCCTTCTCCGAGGATCTTCCTGACTCAGGGGTTGAACCTGGGTCTCCGCATTGCCAGCAGATTCTTTACCATCTGAGCCACCAGGGCCATAATTAAAAAAAAAAAAAAGCAAGTGTTTCCATGTCAGAATGCTAGATTATTGCTCCAGTAAGGCAAATCTTAGAAAAATACGCATTTATGTAGACACAGATAAAACTGAATCAATGATATCACCTTTCATTTAGAAAGTGTCTTTTATTTATTTTATTTATTTATTATTTTTTTTTTTTAAAGAAAAAAAATTTACTTCTGGTTGAAATTACAATTTACAATATGAGTATACATGTTTCAATGCCATTCTCCCATCTCATCCCACCCTCTCCCCCTCTCTCTCCCCCAGAGTCCAAAAGTTCACTCTATAGATCTGAGTCTCTTTTGTTGTCTCGCATACAGGGTCATCATCCCCATCTTTCTAAATTCCATATATATGCGTTAGTATACTATATTGGTGTTTTTCTTTCTGGCTTGCTTCACTCTGTATAATCGGCTCCAGTTCCATCCATCTCCTTAGAACTGATTCAAATGTATTCTTTTTAATGGCTGAGTAATACTCCATTGTGTATATGTACCAAGTGTCTTTTAAAAGACCAATATTTTTTTCTTTATATTTAGTGATTGTTTTTAACATATGTATTAACCAAATAGTCAGTGTGCTTTAAGAGATGTGTACAGTGATGTTGGGAAGGGAAGTTGCTCAGTCGTGTCCGAGTCTTAGCGACCCCATGAACTGTGGCTTACCAGGCTCCTCCATCCATGGGATTTTCCAGGCAAGAGCACTGGAGTGGGGTGCTATTGCCTTCCCACAGTGATGTTACCAGTACCCATTTCAAGTGAAAGAAAGTGAAAGTCTCTCAGTTATGTCTGACTCTTTGCAACTCCATGGACTGTACAGTCCATTGAATTCTCCAGGCCAGGATGCTGGAGTGGGTAACCTATCCCTTCTCCAGTGGATCTTCCCGAACCAGGAATCAAAGTAAGGTCTCCTCCATTGCTGGCGGATTCTCTACCAACTGAGCTCTCAGGGAAGCCCACCCAGATCCAGACATGCAGTATTGTCATTAAGAATAGTTCCCTGTGTCTTGGCACCCAGTTCTCTTCCTGGAGTAGTTTTCATCTCCATGGTTTAGCTTTACTTACTTTTGAACGTAATTTACATAAAGAATCATGATGCATGTACTCTGTGTCTGGATTCTCTTGCTTACTGTAATATTTTGAGATTCATCTTTATAGTGAGTGGAGTGCCGCAGTCTATGGTTTTCTTTTTATTGCTGTATAGTGTGTTTCATTGTATCAATACAAATAAGCCACAGTTGTATTATTCTTGTGTTCAGGGACATTTTAACTGTTTTAAGTTTTTGTTATTAAGAGTGAAACTGCAGTGAATTGAATAAATCTTGAATTTATATACAAGATTTTTCTTGTGATTTAATGTAGATTTTACATGCATGCATGCATGCCTCAGTCATGTCTGACTCTTTGCGACCCCATGTAATTGTGTAGCCTGCTAGGTTCCTCTGTCTGGGATTCTTCAGGCAAGAATACTGGAGTGGGTTGCCATCCCTCCTCCAGGGGAACTTACTGACCCAGGGATCAGACCTACATCTCTTATGCCTCCTGCATTGGCAGACAGGTTCTTAACCACTAATTCCATCTGGGAAGCTCAGATTTTACAGTGGAGGCAAATGAAATACACAATCTGAATTTCTCTGCTTGACCTTCTCAAGATGTGTTTTCATTTGAGCCTGTGTTACCTCCCCATCATCTCATTTTGTACTTCTTCCAGTCTGAATGTGTTTTCAAACTGGTCTCACCATATTTTTACATTTTAAAAAATTTTTGAGGAGAGCTTTTGTTTGTGTAGATTATCTATGTTTCCTGTGGTAGGATTTGAAACCAAGAACTTTAAAAAATACTTGTTAAAAATAATAATAAAGCATTACATGTTCTCAAGTTAAAACTCTTAAGAAAATTGATGGTATTTTCTAAAGCAAAATAATTTTAGTGAGAAATATAGTGTTGTTTTTACATTTTAAAAAATCTTTTGAGTGTTGAGCTGGATTCTCTTGTCTACTTACGCATTCAGTCTGTTGTAGTATGTAGCTTCATTGAACTGTATGAAGAATTTTGGCCTCAAAGATACGTAGTTGGAAACTGGAATCTATAATTAAACAGCCTTTTCAAATAGTTATGTATATGCATATTGAATTCTACACCAAATCTTGACATATGATAGTTTTCTGTAGTGTTAGTTGCATTGTGGAACTTGAAGCCATATCAGTTCACTTTTCATAGTCTCTTATATTGAAATCCATTAATTATTTTATACCGTGAACGGGTATTTTATCCATGCACTATTTTGTGGAAATACTAGAATTCCATTCAGAAATTCCCAGATCATCAGGTTTTGATGCATTTTATTATACAGTATCGAAACAATCACATTAATATTACCACCAATCTCATCATAAGAATTTTTAAGTACTAGGAATCCGTCAAGCTAACAGTGTTGGATACAGGTCTTCTAAAATTACAATTTCTGATAGAAAGTTCCAGTGTTGTATAATTTGCCACAAAAGTACGTTATGGTTTGCTGTTGTTTGAAATCACTGGTTCATTTTTTGAAACTTTCCACAAAATACCCAAGTGCAAATATCAATAGTTTATCTGCCACTCGTTCTTTCACATTAAAAGGGTGTCACGTTTTGGGTTGCGTTTACAGCTCAGTGTTTTTCCCTTTGGAAACCTTGATACTGAGGTATGCAGCCTGAGCTTTGTACATGTTTTCCATTTTGACAAACAGTATTGAGGAGATGTGTACTCAGAGAATTGATTTTAATGTAATTAGTATTTTTTACTGATTCATCAAGAGCATTCCTGAATGACACTGCCCCACTGCAACCCCCACCCCGCACCGCCGCGTGTATGTATTGTATATGACTATGTAGAGTGCGGTGACTACTGGTACAGTTTGGGGCCCTTGCCCCAAGTCTGCTAAGGTGCCAAGAGTTTTACTTTCCGTGGCATCAGTGCACATGTAGTGAGAAAGGCAAGTGATATGTTAGTATTGTAAAATACTGTCTGTCAGTTCCCTGGAAAGAGGTCGCAGGTCAGGAACCCCCAGGGCTCGTAAATCATTCTTTGAGAACCTCAGGGCTGGAAAAGTTATGAATTCTAAGATAACTTTAAAATATTTGAAGGTGGGTGATTATAATGGTAATTCCGGGGTTATGTGTGAGATTATAACAGATTGCAAATTCAGTACTCCTACTTAAATTATAATATATAAGAAAACTTTGTGCCTTATAGTTTTGTAAGTTAGTGAATCTCAGTGAAGTAGTGTAAAAATTATCTCTCTTTTCTGATTCAGTAAGATAATTTATAGATTTTATCTATTATAAAGTGTTTTGTATATGTTAATCATTAAATGGGCTTCACTCAGATGTAAATGTCAGTACCTCTGTGTGACTATGATTGTGTTTTTCATTCCCCTCCCCCTATTCATTTGAAGAACCCCCAACATGTTCTCCTCAGCAGTTTACTTGTTTCACGGGAGAAATTGACTGTATCCCTGTGGCTTGGCGGTGTGATGGGTTTACTGAATGTGAAGACCACAGTGATGAACTCAATTGTCCTGTGTGCTCAGAGTCCCAGTTCCAGTGCGCCAGTGGACAGTGTATCGATGGTGCCCTGCGGTGCAACGGAGATGCGAACTGCCAGGATAAGTCAGATGAGAAGAACTGTGAAGGTATCTGCAATTCCTAGGCCTGGTTACAGATTTCCTTTCTCAATTAAGTTGTTTGAAATTCAGTTTTGCTTTGGCTCATTCACTGGTTTTTTGGGGTTTTTCAAGTGTGTTTGACTTTATTATTTCTAAACATAGTAGCATGTTCTAAATTGTCTTAATTCACTTAATGTGTGTAAGATGTATACACATTAATAAGCTTTGCAGTTGAGAAATGACCCCAAAAGATTAGCCCTTCAGTATGTAAACATGGTCCTTGTTTGCAGTGAGCTCTGAATGAGGCATCCCTGGTAGCCCAGCCGGTAAAGAACCCGCCAATGCAGGAGACTCGGGTTTGATCCCTGGGTCGGGAAGATCCCCTGGAGAAGGGAATAGCTACCCACTCCAGTGTTCTTGCCTAGAGAATTCCGTGGACAGAGGAGCATGGTGGGGTACAGTCCATGGGGTCGCAAAGAGTCGGACATGACTGAATGACTAAGCACACACACAACACACTTACTAACAACATAAAGTAATTTCATGTTTTCTTCTCATCCACTAACTTTTAACAGAGTGTAAAACAACCACAACAAAAATATTCTCTGGAAATTCTTAGTGTCTAGAAATGCATGTAGAATTCTTTTAATTCTTAACAGAATTGTTAGTGACAGATGGAATTTAATATAAAGGACAAAATACGAAATTTCCTGCTAGATTGCTTTTTCTTCTCTTTTCTATCTCTCAGTTGAAATCCCCAGAGAATTATATGTAAGTTTTCTCTAAAAGTCTGATTTTTCATGTGTGCCTGGAAAGCTCTCTTTGACTTCTGCCAGATTTTACACTCTAGCAAAACTAAGAAAACTATTTACATTTTTTTCCCCACAGTACTCTGTTTAATTGATCAGTTCCGCTGTGCCAATGGTCAGTGCATTGGAAAACACAAAAAATGTGATCATAATTTGGATTGCAGTGACAAATCAGATGAACTGGATTGTTGTAAGTATGATGAAAACCTTGTATTACTCTTAAGGTAGAATTTTCTTTTTTAAAATAACTTTATTAGTCTTGAAAGTGTGAAAGTGAAGCTTGCTTAGTCATGCCTGACTCTTGGTGACCCCGTGTATTATACAGTCCATGGAATTCTTCAGGCCAGAATACTGGAGTGGGTGGCCTTTCCCTTCTCCAGGGGATCTTCCCGACCCAGGGATTGAACCCAGGTCTCCCACATGCAGGTGGATAAGGGAGAATTTTTAATGTTCTTTTCCTTTTCATTATGTGTGAGGTTCACTTACGACCAGTGCTTTCTTATTAAGAAGCAAATTACTGATATTAGTTATTTGTACCTGAGATTTCTTAGATTTTAAATTTAATAATTTCTTAAAGATAGTTTTCTTATGTTCAAAAATCTTCACAGAAACATTTAGCAAAGCATCAGAAAGGAATATGTTTTGTGAAAACTAAGGTTAGGAATCCCTCAGAAGAAATGGAGTAGCCATCATGGTCAACAAAAGAGTCCGAAATGCAGTACTTGGATGCAGTCTCAAAAACGACAGAATGATCTCTGTTCGTCTCCAAGGCAAACTATTTATTCAATATCACAGTTATCCAAGTCTATACACCAACCAGTAACGCTGAAGAAACTGAAGTTGAACGGTTTTATGAAGACCTACAGGACCTTTTAGAACTAACACCCAAAAAAGATGTCCTTTTCGTTATAGGGGACTGGAATGCAAAAGTAGGAAGTCAAGAAACACCTGGAGTTACAGGCAAATTTGGCCTTGGAATGCGGAATGAAGCAGGGCAAAGACTAATAGAGTTTTGCCAAGAGAACACACTGGTCATAGCAAACACCCTCTTCCAACAACACAAGAGAAGACTAGACACATGGACATCACCAGATGGTCGACACCGAAATCAGATTGATTATATTCTTTGCAGCCAAAGATGGAGAAGCTCTATACAGTCAACAAAAACAAGACCGGGAGCTGACTGTGGCTCAGATAATGAACTCCTTATTGCCAAATTCAGACTTAAATTGAAGAAAGTAGAGAAAACCGCTAGACCATTCAGGTATGACCTAAATCAAATCCCTTATGATTATACAGTGGAAGTGAGAGATAGATGTAAGGGTCTATTTCTGATAGGTAGAGTGCCTGATGAACTATGGAATGAGGTTCGTGACATTGTACAGGAGACAGGGATCAAGACCATCCCCATGGAAAAGAAATGCAAAAAAGCAAAATGGATGTCTGGGGAGGGCTTACAAATAGCTGTGAAAAGAAGAGAGGCGAAAAGCAAAGGAGAAAAGGAAAGATAAAAGCATCTGAATGCAGAGTTCCAAAGAATAGCAAGAAGAGATAAGAAAGCCTTCTTCAGCGATCAATGCAAAGAAATAGAGGAAAACAACAGAATGGGAAAGACTAGAGATCTCTTTAAGAAAATTAGAGATACCAAGGGAACATTTCATGCAAAGATGGGCTCGATAAAGGACAGAAATGGTATGGACCTAACAGAAGCAGAAGATATTAAGAAGAGGTGGCAAGAATACACAGAAGAACTGTACAAAAAAGATCTTCACGACCCAGATAATCATGATGATGTGATCACTAATCTAGAGCCAGACATCTTGGAATGTGAAGTCAAGTGGGCCTTAGAAAGCATCACTACGAACAAAGCTAGTGGAGGTGATGGAATTCCAGTTGAGCTGTTTCAAATCCTGAAAGATGATGCTGTGAAAGTGCTGCACTCAATATGCCAGCAAATTTGGAAAACTCAGCAGTGGCCACAGGACTGGAAAAGGTCAGTTTTCATTCCAATCCCAAAGAAAGGCAATGCCAAAGAATGCTCAAACTACCGCACAATTGCACTCATCTCACATGCTAGTAAAGTAATGCTCAAAATTCTCCAAGCCAGGCTTCAGCAATACGTGAACCGTGAACTCCCTGATGTTCAAGCTGGTTTTAGAAAAGGCAGAGGAACCAGAGATCAAATTGCCAACATCCGCTGGATCATGGAAAAAGCAAGAGAGTTCCAGAAAAACATCT
This sequence comes from Redunca redunca, assembly GCA_006410935.1. Taxonomy (NCBI): domain Eukaryota; kingdom Metazoa; phylum Chordata; class Mammalia; order Artiodactyla; family Bovidae; genus Redunca; species Redunca redunca. The sequence continues at coordinate 523,833 of SJYQ01092481.1, forward strand.
ATTTCTGCTTTATTGACTATGCCAAAGCCTTTGACTGTGTGGATCACAATAAACTGTGGAAAATTCTGAAAGAGATGGGAATACCAGACCACCTGACCTGCCTCTTGAGAAATCTGTATGCAGGTCAGGAAGCAACAGTTAGAACTGGACATGGAACAACAGACTGGTTCCAAATAGGAAAAGGAGTACGTCAAGGCTGTATATTGTCACCCTGCTTATTTAACTTCTATGCAGAGTACATCATGAGAAACGCTGGACTGGAAGAAACACAAGCTGGAATCAAGATTGCCGGGAGAAATATCAATAACCTCAGATATGCAGATGACACCACCCTTATGGCAGAAAGTGAAGAGGAACTAAAAAGCCTCTTGATGAAAGTGAAAGAGGAGAGTGAAAAAGTTGGCTTAAAGCTCAACATTCAGAAAACGAAGATCATGGCATCTGGTCCCATCACTTCATGGGAAATAGATGGGGAAACAGTGGAAACAGTGTCAGACTTTATTTTTGGGGGCTCCAAAATCACTGCAGATGGTGACTGCAGCCATGAAATTAAAAGACGCTTACTCCTTGGAAGAAAAGTTATGACCAACCTAGATAGCATATTCAAAAGCAGAGACATTACTTTGCCGACTAAGGTCCGTCTAGTCAAGGCTATGGTTTTTCCTGTGGTCATGTATGGATGTGAGAGTTGGACTGTGAAGAAGGCTGAGCGCCGAAGAATTGATGCTTTTGAACTGTGGTGTTGGAGAAGACTCTTGAGAGTCCCTTGGACTGCAAGGAGATCCAACCAGTCCATTCTGAAGGAGATCAACCCTGGGATTTCTTTGGAAGGAATGATGCTAAAGCTGAAGCTCCAGTACTTTGGACAGCTCATGTGAAGAGTTGACTCATTGGAAGACTCTGATGCTGGGAGGGATTGGGGGCAGGAGGAGAAGGGGACAACAGAGGATGAGATGGCTGGATGGCATCACGGACTCGATGGACGTGAGTCTGAGTGAACTCTGGGAGATGGTGATGGACAGGGAGGCCTGGCGTGCTGTGATTCATGGGGTCGCAAAGAATCGGACACGACTGAGCGACTGAACTGAACTGAAGGTTAGGAAATTCTCAGTGTCAATATGTGGAAATTAGTGGTCTAAACTTAAGAATTTCTGAACATTTGTTGTTTAGTCACTAAGTCATCTCTGACTTTTTTGCAACCCCATGGACTGTAGCCCACCAGGCTCCTCTTTACATGAGCATTCCGTGGCAGGAATACTGGAGTGGGTTGCCATTTCCTTCTCCAGGGGATCTTCCCGACCCAAGAACTGAACCCACATCTCCTGCATTGGCAGGTGGGTTCTTTACCACTGAGCTACCTGGGAAGCCCCTTCTGCATGTTAACACATGTTTTAAATTTCCCATTTTCTTTCTTGCATAGTTTTCTACCAGTCTCTCAGCGACTTTAAGAGCTTTCTTAAAACACAGCCTGAGAATACTTGAGCCACCACATATATATTCCTGAGCCTAGAGACCTTAGGCTAAATAGCCTGTTGTTTCTTCAAGGTACACAGCTACTGACTAATGTTCTAACGTGAAATGTATCCAAATATTCCATTTGTCAAGTATTGACAAATGGCATTCAGCACAAGCCAGTTCTCCCCTGTCAAAACTGATTTTGTGGAATTTAGACTAGAGGTCATTTTAAAACTCTTTTAATTGTGACAAAGACTTCAAGCTGATGTTTTTACAAAATTCAAATGGGATCCTTACTGAGACTGCTGGGATCTGTTTCCGTTTATTTAGCAGACCTTGCTGAGTACTTGCTATGTGGTGAGGGTACATTGCACCTGTGCCTGGTTGCTCAAGAGTTCTCTGTGGCCAGAGGAGGGTAGGAAGAGGGATGTTCAGGCCAAGCAGATGGATTTGAATTCTAACTCCACCAGTAAATTATTTGCTCTTGTTAGATCTCAATTTCTCCATCTTTAAAATGAAGATAATATTTAGTATGGTGATTGTGAGAGGATTAAATGATTTAGTCTATATGAAACAGCTTAAATCAGAGTAGGTGTTATTGATAAAGGAGTTTGATGAGTAATGATAAATGTGGTATAGTAGAGATCTGTACAAGGAGTAGCACAAAGAAGAGAATGGTCAGATCTTTAGAAGTGTAGATGGGATTCAGCAAGGAAAACATCTTAGAAAAATGTGGTAAGGTTGGGTGGGTGTTGATGAGTGAATAGCCTTACTTATGCAGTTAAGTGGAGAGATTGCATTCTAGGTAGAGGGACTCTCTTGTCCTGCCCAAAACCAGAGTGAAGTGGGCGCTTTTGAGAAATTACCTGTAAATTGGACTGCCAAAATATAGGCTGCTGTCTTGAGGTGTGTCGGCAGAAGCTGATATATGTAAAGGTGAGATCACAAAAAACTTTGCCTTTCCTCTAAAGAGTCTGTAGACAGTAATCCAGAATAATGTTGTTGTTATTGTGTTAGTCACTCAGTCTTGTCCGACTCTTTGTTACCCCATGGATGGTAGCCTGCCAGGCTTCTCTGTCCATGGGATTCTCCAGGCAAGAATTCTGGAGTGGGTTGCTATTCCCTTCTCCAGGGGATCTTCCCGACCCAGGGATTGAACCTTGGTGTCCCGCATTGCAGGAAGATTCTTTACCCTCTGAGCCACCAGGGAAGCCCCCAGAATGAGGAAGAGCCATTAAAAACCTGAAGTGGAGGACTGGCATGGCTATGTAATTGTGAAAGTAGTAAAGTAGATGGATTGGAGGTGATAAGATGACAGGCAAAGAAATCTGTTAGCTTGGGTGCTTTCAAATGTTTTGACCACATGGAGAAGAATACAAAGATGTGGATGTACACGTAAAGAAATGAGAGCCATGCAACAGTATTTACCTGTATTGTGTGGAATGCATTCTGAGGTTTTCTGTTTCAGAATGCTGGTTTCAACACATTAAATTGTTTTTACCAACTAAAGAGTTGCAGTCTGTACCTTTAAAGTGTTTCAGAGACTTGTAGTTCAGCAGAAGATGGTGGGTGTCTAAATCAAGGGAAGCAGCACTGATGGAGAAGAGGGAGCGGATAGATTACAAAGTTATTTCAGAAGTTAGAATGAAAAGGTTTTAGTAACCTAGCTTAGAGGTGGTAAGTTTAGGTTGAATTAGCAGGTAACCTCATTAAATGACTGCACTCATAAATGAGACTATATGGCAGAGACTAAGAAGACTGGATATCATGTTCAGCTGATGTAGGTTTTTAATTATCTTTTTATATAAATTTAAAGGCTTATAATTTGCCACAGATGCCATTATTTATTCATGATCTGCTTTGTCCCTGGAATCTAGAAAATGTTGACAAATGGTGGTGACTGCGAGTTCAGTTTGGATTATGTGGCATTGAAGCTGCCCTCTTGAATGTCCCATTGACGCTATTCAGAAAGCTGTTAATAACTCTGTGGGTCTGTAGCTCAAGAGAGAGAGAGCTGGGCTTTTTGGTTTATTCTTGATAATTACAACTGAGGCAGTAGATGAAATCTCTCTGAGGGAGAGGAAGCAGAGGAGGAAAATAGCAGGAGCTAAACAGAACTCTAGGAAGCACCTGTACTTGGGGCAGACGGAAGAGAATGAAGCCAACAAGAGGAAACAGAACAAATAATCAGAGATGGTAAAACTAAGAGAATGGTGTCCTGGAAGGGGAAAGGATCAGACGTTTTTGAGGGGAAAACAGGAGCCAGCAGTACTGAATGTATCGAGTTGTGAGTGAGATGGAGAGTGTATTGACTGGCATACAGGAGAACTTTAACCTTCACCAGACAGAGTTTCATTGTGGTAGTAAGGACAGAAGTCTACTTTCAATGAGTTAAAATGTGACCCAGAGACAAAGCTGAAGACAGTGGGTGTAAACTATTCTTTCTGGAAAGTTGGTGTTAGAAGGAATGCCAAAGCCCTGGGTGGGGGTGGGGGGGCAGGTGGGGAATGAGAAAGATGAGCTGGTTGCCTATGGGCTCAGAGCCCATAGGTGATATAATACGTGACCCACAGCCCCTCCATGGTATGTAACTTGGTGGTGTCGTTTTCTTTCGATTCTTAGATTTAATCATTAGATGAGTTTAGCTCTGTGGATGGGAGGTTTTGAGGTGAGGTGGAACAAAAGGAAAGGTTTAAGAGATACGCAGTTGTGAAATACAGTCTGCCTATTCACAATGGAAGGATTTTCCTTCTCAGTAGAAGAGTAATGTTCTGTATTTGGTGAGCCCTTGTGTTGTATTTTCCCGTCTTTCATGTTGATGCCCTGTTTTAAAGTCTCAGATAGCTTGGGGATCCCATGAAGGTCGCTGACATGGTCCTCTCATGCTCCGACTTTTCTCTCTGAGCCCTCAGCTACTCTGGTACCAGAGACCTTATGTTCCTTGCCCTCAGGCAACTAGACTCACCCTTAAGGCAGCAGCATATTGGGCCTGAGAGCTGATGCTCATCGGTAGCTTCAAATTTCTCTTCACCGGGCATAAATGTCACTTTTCAGATCTAAAATCAAACTCAGAGCTGATTTTGGCTTCTTTACCATTCCAGGTAAAACGTTTGACCCTAAAATTTTCTTAGATATCTTCCAATAATATTGATTTTTATGATATACAGAATGAAGTAGGACAGATTTTATCTATGTATGTGTTTTTAAACTTCTTAATGGTGCTTTAATCTATAATTAACATTTTTGTTACCAATTTACAGTTATACTTTCGAATGTATTGTCCCATGTCTGTTTTCACCTAGGAGTCATTCGTTTTGGTTCCTAACAGTGACATTTATCTGTCTACGTGTCCATGGGGCATGGTGTGTATGTATTCATAAAAAGGAAAAATGTGTATGTTGTCTTCGTTAGGCTCAAATTCTGCTTGCACACCCTCTTTCCACTACTGTTTGGGACCTGCAGTTGTTTTTCCGTTATGTAACTGTACTGCATTCCCGTTTTAGATCCAACTGAGGAGCCAGCGCCACAGGCCACCAATACAGTGGGTTCCGTTATTGGAGTAATTGTTACGATCTTTGTGTCTGGAACCATATACTTTATCTGCCAGAGGATGTTGTGTCCACGGATGAAGGGCGATGGGGAAACCATGACTAACGACTATGTAGTTCATGGACCAGCTTCCGTGCCCCTTGGTTACGTGCCACACCCCAGTTCTTTGTCGGGATCTCTTCCAGGTGAGCCAGGACTGACCCATTGAGAATCAGATCTTGGCAAGATTGCCAAGCTTCCATTATGGAAACAGAATACTGCCTACAGTCTACTTCAGTGTAGACTATTTTGGGTTTAAACAGTTACAAGGACAAATGATCGCTTACTTTTAGCACCTTCTTTTTACACAGGAGACCTTAGGTATGGTTTGGAAGAAATTGGCAAAGGATACAAAGCGAATACATGCACATGCAAGCATTATATTAATATATCATACAGTTAATGCACGTACATTTCATTTCTGGGCTTCCCAGGTGGCGCTGGTGGTAAAGAACCTGGTCGGGACGATCCAGGGGAGAGCATGGCAATGCACACCAGTATTCTTGCTTGGAAAAGTCCATGGACAGAGGAACCTGGTGGGCTACAGTCCATGGGGTCACAGAGAGACTGAAGTGACTTAGCACGCATGCACTCTGCATTTCTAGATGTGCTCTACTAAAGTTAATCAACTGGCTGTTTGTTGAAAAGAATCATAAACCACAGTTCATTTGGTTCACTACCAAGAGACCTGTACTACGGAGCCCAGGAATTAGAGGAGGCCAAAAAACAGATGAGGTTTCCTTTTCAGCAGATTTAGAAATGCCTGATTGATAGCAGGGAGGAATACATCATCTTATGTTTTCGCCTAACTTGGATGAAGACAGTGGGAGGAGGGTTTATTCAAGCATGGCCAGGGTGCCAGATGTTCTGTCCTTGAGGAAGACTGCATTCCTCTAGGGAAGTACAGCTTTCTTTTCAATGTCTTTTGGTACCCTTAATGAAAAGAAGCCTTTCTTGTAATGAATATGGAGAAAGAGATACCAGGCCAAAAACCCTGTGAAAATAACTTAACTCTGGTTGTTAGCTGTAAAGAAATAGATGATGTTTTAAATCGTTAATAGATTCCCTGTTGCCATACCTAGTTTATTAAAGGTGGAATTTGGGAAGTCACTTGTGAAAAATAGAATTTCTTCTTTAGCATTGTGATTATGATTACAACAACATTTGCACCTAGTAGATAAAGAAATAATTTCCCATACATTGAATTTATGCTCTTAACAATGGGTTTATTTTTCTTTTGAGCAGACCTATTGCTTTGTCTAGCCTGCTTTGCGCTCCTGCTCGTCACAGTTCTTTTTTTTTCTCAGGTCCTCTTAAGAGACTGAAAACCTCTCGTCTTGAAGAGCTCTGCTTCCACTCTGGCGAGTAGGAAGGGCCAAGAGCTATTCTTGGCCTTGTGGTATGGGCCAGCTCTCAATGGAAGTCCCCACTTCTAGAGAACATTTGTTTGCCTTTTCCATTAAGTGTTTTCAGTGATTATTGGAAAAAGAGGGCATATGTTGTTTGAAAATGGAGCTATTTGACTATTGATATTTGTAATTCTAGGACTAAATAAAATGATTTCATGCCTTCTTATAGATTGTACTCAACTTCAGTATATATCCTTCATTTTAGGAATGTCTCGTGGTAAATCAATGATCAGTTCCCTCAGTATCATGGGGGGGAGCAGTGGACCCCCTTATGACCGAGCCCACGTCACAGGAGCATCATCAAGTAGTTCATCAAGCACCAAAGGCACTTACTTCCCTGCAGTAAGCAGCTTGTTTTCCTCTGTTCACTTTGAATGCTGAGATAAATAAGATCTTAGATGTTTAACTTATTCATTAAATATGGGTACTTAGTGATGGTAGTGTAAAAAGGTTTTACTATAGAATTTAGACATACAAGGCCCAAAGGATTTACCATCACCATGTGAGCACTTAGAATGTGCTCAATTTAATGACTGTGTAGCAACCAGCATATTTGAAAGTATTGGACATTAATCTCCTATACCAGGTGAAAGTAGAACTGTTGAATAGTACCTCCTGAGAGGCTAAGGACTGTCATTCTGTGACCTCTCAAAAGAAGGAAGAACATATGGTATTTCTCCTAAGTCTAAACATTTATAGTTTTAAAAATCAGAACCGAGTTGTGCTACCATTAAACCAGTAACTTGTAGGTTGCAGATTTCCTTCTCATCACCTTGTGTTATTTACCCCTAATGAAATTGTGTCTTGAAGGGTGGAGAGCCACAGTCCTAAAGTACTGTTTTAGGTTAATTCTTTGAAAAAGAGGAAGTGAAGAGGAATATGAACAGAGATGAAGGAGGAGAAGTTGAGAAAAGGCTAATAGTCTCTGTCTGGATAGACTATTCTTATTTCAATCATTTGGTTTTCTTTCCTTTTTAGATTTTGAACCCTCCACCATCCCCAGCCACAGAGCGATCACATTACACCATGGAATTCGGTTATTCTTCAAACAGCCCTTCCACTCACAGGTCCTACAGGTAATACACATCCTCCTCCAGTGTCAGTCCACATATTTATTAGAAGGAAGTGTTTGAGTTGTGAGTTTGCTGTGGCCCTGGCTGAGTAGATGATGGTCACCAAGAGAGAACAGGTATCTTGTAGAGAGAACAGGCATCCTGTCTGGGTAATGCTGGTATTGCCTCTACCACAAACCCTTTTCTTTCAGGGCATTAGTCTTCCTTTAATTAACGTATCGTTGATGCACAATATTATTTAAGTTGCAGTTGTGTAATTTAGTGATTCACAATTTTTAGAGGTTGTTTTGTTCCATCTGTAGTTATTACAGAATATTGGCTATAGTTCTGTGTTGCACAGTATACCCGTGTAGCTTATTTTACACCTAATAGTTCATACCTCATTCCCCTGTCCTTTGATTTCTCCTTCCCACTTCCCTCTTCCTAGTGGTGATCACTAGTTTGTTCTCTATGTCTGTGGGCCTGCTTCTTTTTTTGTTATTTTCACTGGTTTCTTGTATTTTTTGGATTCCACGTATAATTGATATCACACAGTATATGTCTTTGTCTGAGTTACTTTACTCAGTGAATATCCTCCAAGTCCATCTATGTTGTTGCAAATGGCAAAATTGCACTCTTTGTCATGGCTGAGTGTAGTCCATCGTGTGTGTGTGTGTGTGTGTGTGTATTCACACACTACATCTTCTTTATGCATGTGTTGATGGACACTTAGGCAATTGTAAATAACACTTGGCAGTTGTAAATAATACTGCTGGAAACATTGGGGAGTATGTATCTTTTCAAATTAGTGTTTGCAGTTTTCTGGATATATACCCCAGAGTGGAACTGTCAGGTCATGTGATGGTTCTGTTTCCGTTTTTTGAGAAGCAATGGCTACATCAGTTTGCATTCCCACTAACCATGTAAAAGGATTCCCTTTTCTCCACATCCTGCCAGCACTTGTTATTTGTGTTCTTTTTGGTGATAGTCATTCTGACTCGTGTGAGGTGATAACTCACTGTGGTTTTGATTTGCGCTTTGCTGATAAATAGCCACTTCAAGCATCTTTTCATGTACCTGTTGGCCATCTGCATTTCCTCATTGGAAAAATGTCTGTTCAGGCCTTCAGGGAATTGTACATTTTTTAAAGAGAGCCGCAATTTTTTTTGTGGCTGGCTTTTGTAGTATTAAGATAGAGCCTCCAGGCGTTGGCAGTATTCTAAGGAAAAGTTACCCCCAAAGTGACTTGATTTCAGAATATGTTACTGCTGAGGTTAGGTTTGATTGATCATCTCAGTGGAATGTTGGGATAAGACGAAGGTCCAGAGAGTTAGGAGAGCTCTAAAATAGCAGAGGTATTAAGGGCACAGAATTTGAGAGAAGCTGAAAGAAGCTCAAGTTCAGCTCTTGCTTACAAATATTGTTACTACAATCTGGAGTGAAAGCTTTCTCATATAGTTGCATGGAATAAATCACGACTCATTAAAATAAACTGCAATGTGTTTGTAAGCCAGGAAGGGGGAGATCCTATGCCTCTGTGCTGATTTGTGACTGTGGAGCAGAGTGAACAGCTTCAGTCCTAGTGTGTCATCCTTACTCTTTGGTCTTATTGGGCAAGCCAACAGAAAGTCGAAAACTTACATTCTCTTCAGACACTTAGCGCCCGTGTTTATTGGCATCACCCATTATCTTCTCAATAAGGCGTTTCCTGGCATTCCAATCGATTGCCCTGATGTATATATAACCTTACAGATGTGTAGAAATGAAGTAGAAACTGTGTATATGGTATCTCATTTAGAATCCTTATATCACTTTATGGATAAGATAGCTTTGACTTGGAACTGATTGATTTTATGTTTTACTTAAAGTGTTGCTTTCCCTACCCCAGATTTGTTCTAAAAAGTCAAAATAGAAAGGCAGAAACCTGAAAATTGAAAAAACAAAAGGAAAGAACTAAAATTTTACTTTTACACAATTTCTTTAAATTAAACACTGTTTGATTCAGGTAGACATAATTGCATCAAAAACAGTTCTTTTTTATGAAAACTGTTTTGTTCTGTATTGGACTGTAGCTGATTAACAGTGTTACGCTGTGATAGTGTCGGTACACAGCAGTGTGACTTGGCCATCTAGACACTTGTTTCCAGTCTCCCCCAAACTTCCCTCCCAGCCAGGCTGCCACGTAACATTGAGCAGAGTTCCCTGGGCTGTACAGGAGGTTCTTGGTTAACCATTTTAAATATATCAGTATGTACACGTCCATCCCAAACTCTGCATCTATACCTTCCTCCCATGGTCCATGTTGTGTTTCTCCAGCCCCCTACCTCCACCAGCAGCGCTGTTTGTTCTCTGTGTCTGTCTGTCTGTCTGTCTCTGAAAAACAGTTCTTATTTAACTGTTTCCGACATCTCAAGCCCAGTTTATTTCTTCAGTGTGAAACTTTTTATCATTTAAATTTTCTTGAGGGTTGGGGGAAAGTTTACAAAACTTAATACATTTTGTTAATCTGTTTCCTTTCTCTCCTCTGGTGTTTTGTTTTTTCCTCCTCTCCTGTGGAAATGGAAGTATTGGGCCTTTTAAATGTTGAGCCAAGAAATTTCACCAAGGCTCACCACCTGATTGGACAGAAAGATAAGACATAAAAAATACTGTGACATCATGTCAATACTGGTAGTAAAAGTGCTTGAGAACCTGCTTAGCAGGTCATGTAACTTTTCGTCTTTTATAGCCATTTCTTTTGATATGGAGGGCTTGCCTCAAATGGCATGTATCCTGAGGTGTGTTACCCGGCAAATCGTTAGATGTTTTATAAATTGTTGCTTGTTTTACACCTGCTCTTGCCCCACTGTTGCAGTCATTGTATTTGATGAGAAAGCGTGTAAATAAATCCTGACTGGGATAAATATGAAATAAGATCAGCTTTACTATACTTAGACTATAAAGTGGTATAAGAAGTTATAGTAGAAATGATGGAAAAATCAACACTTTTTAAGTCAGCTCTTAATTTTATTAGTACATTTCTCTTTCCAGTGTGCCTTTTCCTTTGGTTAGCCATGCTACAGACTTAACAGTTATAGATTGGTTGAAAAGATAGCTTAAAGGGTGTACAGAAATAAATTAGGTCTCTGAAATGTTTTAGAAAACTCACTGGTTCTGTATGGATTCCTGGAATTTGCAGTTAGAGCCGCTCTTATGACAACATGCTTGTCTACATACAGTATAGGAAATTGACACTCCTTTCCCCAAATCACGGTAATTTCTCTGTACTGATAGTATTGGTAATGGGATAGATATGTTCCTTAGGCTGTCTACCAAAATTCAGCCTGGCTTGTACAGTATTTGTACAAGAGAGAATGAAGTAAAGAGAATAATGAAGTCTTCGGTCATCATTAAATTATTCATCAGGTAAATCATAGAGCGTTTGAAGAATGTTCAGGGAATGCTCACATGTTTGAGTAATGTAAAGTCATAAAGACACGTTCTCACAGATCATGGAAATGCAGAAATTGAGGTTCACTATACAGACTAAATGCAAAATGAGAGATTTTTTTCCAAAGATGACCATTAAATACAACTTTGGGTAGTTCCTTCTTATTGATATAATGTTACTTAAAGATGTTTTTTAGTCACTAAATCTAGTCTGACTCTTTATGATCCCATGGACTGCAGTCCGCCAGGCTCCTCTGTCCATGGGATTTCCCACACAGGAATACTAGAGTGGGTTGCTGTTTTCTCCTCCAGGGGATCTTTCCAACCCAGGGATCGAACTCGCATCTCCTGCATTGCAGGCAGATTCTTTACTGTGGAGCCACCAGGGAAGCCCAACTTAAATACGTAAGCACACATCCAGAGGTTAGGATGAGTTCATCATTCACAAGATAATGCTGCCTTCCTCCTTCAGCCTGCCTTTGAAAATTGCCTCTTGGTTGATGCCAGTTTCAATTGTCATAGTTGATTGTCTTCCAAGTCAGGTTTACATTTAATGCCTTTGTATTTGGATAGAGAAACCACTCTTCTATAAAACTAATTCCTCTTCTGCTTTCTTCCCTGTATCAGCTACAGGCCATACAGCTACCGGCACTTTGCGCCCCCTACCACGCCCTGCAGCACAGACGTGTGTGACAGTGACTATGCTCCTAGCCGAAGGATGACCTCAGTGGTGACGGCCAAGGGCTACACTAGTGACTTGAACTATGACTCAGAGCCTGTGCCCCCACCTCCCACGCCCCGAAGCCAGTACTTGTCAGCAGAAGAGAACTATGAAAGCTGCCCGCCTTCTCCTTACACGGAGAGGAGCTACTCTCATCACCTCTACCCACCGCCACCCTCTCCCTGTACAGACTCCTCCTGAGGAGGGGCCCTCCTCCTCTGACTGCCTCCAACACAAAAGTGTAAATACGAATTTGGTTGAGATCTGGAGGGGGGGGAGGGAGCTATTATTGAAGGATGAGGCAGACCGTGTACAGTTAAAATTATAAATGGGGTAGGGAAAACTGGAGATATTTGTACAGAAGGAAAAGATATTTATATATTTTCTTAAAATAGCAGATTTGCTGCTTGTGCCATAAAAATTTGTATAAATAATAAATTTGTACTAAAAGTTTTATTTTTGCAAACTACACAGAGCATGCCTTAAACCCAGTGAAGTGACTGAGTACAAAGGAAACAGGAATTAAAAAAACGGCATCACTGACCAGGAATGTCTGGGGCTTTATTGATACCAAAAAAATTTTTTTTTAAAAAAGCAAAGAAATTAAAGTCCATCTCAGCAGCAAACCATATATACTCGGAAGGAGCCCAATGGCCTTCGTGTTAACTACCATTTGAATCCCAACAAGTTTAAGAAATGAAAGGCAAAAGAAAAGAATACTAATTTTGGATAAAAGGCTTTGTTTTCTCTAGGGGTCCAATAATTTTAGCGAGGAAGATATTTCTAAAAATTCATTCGGGGTGCTGCTGTTGTGGGAGAGATGAGCTGTCTGGTAAGATGCTTTGGGGCCGTTTTGTTTGCAAGCCTTCTGTCCCTATCTTAAAAAGTCACCCCTCTGTCATACATCAGTTTGTTTCCTGGGTGATTTCACCTTGCTTCCTCCCTTAGCAGCATTATATTTTGCCAAGATACCATAATTTATTCACCATAAAATCTGGGGATTGATTAAATAGAATTTGCTAAATAAAAGTTTTGCTTTAATATTTCTACTAACTCCATTCCCCAGTCAGCTTAGCTCTTCAATTGGACTGTTGTGTCCGCATAAGGATCAAAGGTTACTGTTCCTCTTTATTCCAAGATTGTTTTAATGCTCAATACAGTGTCTTTTTACAGCACATATAGAGTGTTTAAGAGTTACAAATTTAACCATTAAGTTTTTGTTGTAAATTAATCATATATCCTTGCAGTACTTTCAGCATATAATATCACAGTATGAAATCATTTTTATATATATATATTTTTCCTAGTAAAACATTTAAATATGTTCTGGTTAGAGACAATCTATTTTAAAAGAGGATTTTTTTTTGTTATCGTTAGGTTTTCCCTTTATTAGTTGTCGGTGACATTTTCATGTTCTTTAGGCTGATTTTTCTCAGAATGATCTCTACACACATAACCTCTTTCTAATGTGTGGCATGAGTTGAATACAGTATCTTTCTGTTAACCTAATGTGAATATTAGATTGTTTTCAAATTATCCATGAATTACTCTTATAATCACCTCTTATATATTTTTACGTGTCTTCTCTCTTACTCCATTATGGATTAAGGTGATTTAACAAATTTAACGATACGGCTTACATGAGAAGGAAAACTGAACTTTTCAGCTGTCGGAACTTGAGTAGAGGGGGATAATGGAAGGCTCTTCCATGCTCTGCCTGCCCCGTGTGGCACTGGGGCTGCTGCTGCTTCAGCTGTCAGGGCTGACCCGTGAAACGACGCTGGCACTGCTCTGCCACCTTGCCAGAAGTCAGTTTCCTGCTTTTTCACATGTTTCCAGCATTTCTCTGCTAAAGTTGAATGTGTTTTTAAACTAATGTATTTTTACCTTAACAGATGTTGGTCAGTTACTTACTTTTTTTTTTTTTTTAATTCTGTTTTGCTGAGGCCACCCTGTCTAGATTTCAGGGCCCAAGAGAAAACAATGGAAGAAAGGATTTATAATTTTGGTGGAGGTGAACTAACTTTTTAAGCAATTAAAAATACCTAAGTAATCTTTTTAAAAAATTTAAAAATTCAGTTTCAGAATATCACATTGGTTATTGGCATACCTTATATGAATCTGGTGCCCTTGATTTTGCATATAAATAAACGGTAATCCATCAGTGTCTTGCATTTCAGTCAGACAAGCGTTAACTCTTCCTGTTGACGGAACAAAGTGCTCAAGTTCTAACAGAATGGAAATTGAAATTGCATTCTGTGACACACAGAGGCATTTCATGCTCACACGAAGATGGAAAGGTTAGCAATAACTGGGTATCAATTAAAATATGAGAATTCTCGATGTTTACATTTTTTAATGTGCATCTTTATCTGGTGGGCTTCCCATGGGGAGACTTGCACTACAATGAACTAAGAAGAATATTGCCTTGTTATATCTCAGTTCAAGTGCTTGTACTGCGATGGCAATGGCCTCTTCTTGCAAAATACTAATTTGTGTGCCAATTTGTTTGAAATTATTTGAAGGCAGTCCAGCTTAGTCTCAGAATCCTCTTTCTCAATGTTGTGAGATGGAGTCTTAACATTTTGTGGAATATTTGAAAGGTACAGTTTGAGAGAATTGTCAAAATTCAGGATGGATTTATTGGTCCTCAGGTTACAATGGACAGTTAAGCTTTAAAGTAGACCATCTTGTGTATGAAACACGAGATCTTTAATTGGAAGATAAAAAATTAACATGAGCACAAATTGGGGGAAAAAGAAAACAGTTTTGAATTTGGATTATTTTGAATTTTTGAATTTGGATTATTGCTAGATGCATTAGCCATGCTGAGGGGCAATGAATACAATTTCATTATATTCCTTAAATATAGTAGTAGTTGTTGTGATTGTGTATCTTGAAGTGTGCCCACTTAGTGATGTGATTAAAATGACCTGAGAATTGAACTTTAGCATAGGATACTTTCTGTGCACTACAGTAAGCTTTTCTTCACTAAAATGGTCTTTTATACTTCTAAACTTTTATAACCTTGAACTTGGCTCCTGCAAAGCTTTGGTTTTTTGAACCCTGGCCCAAAGAATTTTGCTGTTTATATCAGATAATGGCATAGTCACAATTAACAAAAAAACAGTTAAGGTGTAGAATTTTCTCAATACTGATTTTTTCTTTCAGGAAATTTTATTATGCATGTGACACTTGCTGTAAATCTAGCATATTGTGAGATACTACATTTAGCAGAAAATTATCATTATTTTAATTTTAATACAAAAATACTCTGATGTACCACCAAAAGATACCTGACCCTTTAGTCAGTTTGAGAACAGCTGTTCTGAAGGACTCGTATTTAGAAATGAAGACCTTATAGTACATTTTAATCTAATATAGACCATTAATTGGGATGGGGCTTTGAGCAGAGGATTGACTTTGTTCACCATTTAAAAATATTCCAAAGTCAATAATTTATATAAGACCAGCTCACTGATACTAAGATCTAGAAATAGCCACTGTCTGCATTAGATTACAGTCAGTTTGGCAGGATAATTTTTTTTCTTTTTTTGCTATAAAGGCTCATTAATGAGGAATACTGCCAGTAGGTTTAGTAGCTGTGTCTTGTCTAACCTGTTAATGAACTGTGTATATTTATATGACATGATATCAATAATCATAGTATAGAGACTGTTTTGGGTACAGGAAAGGCCTGCCTTCAGCAAACAAGCCTGGCTCTCTGTGATAGGTCTGCTGCTGCTGTTTTGTGCCTAGACTAGATTCTTAAAAAGTATAGTTTTTAAAATTGCTTTATCTCTTGCAGGGGAAAACTTGTTAATTCATTGATTTTGCATGTTATAAAAGCAGCATGATGGTTATTACTATTACAGATCTAACAAGATTCAGAAAAAAAAAAACCTTGGCCTTTTCATACCTCCCAAGTATATCATACTTTCAATATGTATAGTACTTCATTCTGAATAACGTCATGAGTAGTATGCCTGGAGCGTGGATGTGAATATGGGATTATCAGATGGCTAACAAATGTTTGAGCATCAATAAATGAGACTACAGATTAAGTGTAGATATGGACCAAGTCTTAAAGAAGTTCATAATCAAGCATAATATATATTCTCAGAATTCTTAAACTCAAGAGATTTAATTTTGTTTGGTACTCCTTTCCTTATTTCACACCTAAAGTGAACCCAGAGAAATAACAGATGATTTTACAAAGTACTGTAGCATATGTGTAGTTTCCAGCTTCTGGAATTGCATCATTTTACAATGGGCTCGAAGTTTAGCTTTTGAAATTCTCAAAAGTTTTAAAGGATTTTGGACCGTAACGCATAACATGATTTTAAAATTGTAAATCCATATACTTGAGATATTTGACTGGATTCTGCCTCTTTTTCAACTAATTCTGTACCTGAATGGAGAGGGAGGAAGATTCTTCAGTTTATAGATGATTTAGAATGAAATTACTGACCTCATCCTTCTTAAGGTAAACTTTATTATTCCTTTTGTTTTTTAATAAACCATTCTTAAGTTACTGCTGAAAGAAAATCATCATGACTTTGCAGATACAATTATAAAGAAAGTGATGTCTTATACTCAGAAGTGGAAATAACTTTTAATTTTCCCATTACTTTGGGTTTGTCCAAAAGTTAACACCAAAGAATTATACAGTCTGCTTTGCTTAACTGTCCATTCTTTAAGAAATAATTTTTTAAAAATCACATATAAGCAGGGCAGGGCTATAGATATATAGAAAGATATATATATATATAGAGAGAGAGAGAGAGAGA
>SJYQ01092481.1:540334-555511 GCA_006410935.1 Redunca redunca
ATTAAGGTTACATGAAATTGAGTATCTAGGATTCATTGAGAACATTTTAATGAGAGTAAAGAGGATACCGAGATGCTTAAGCTGGACTAGCCTTAGTTGCAAGTGAAGGATCTGGTGCTGCTTTCAGATGTTTTATCCTCTGTGTTTTTAAATTTTTTAAGCTTTAATCTTTGTCACTGTCTTAAAGTCAGCTGGTGTTTCTTGTTCATGGACTTTGGTACGATGGTGCTTTGCAAGGATGTAATTATATTTTAATGACCAACATTTGGTCAGCCCTTGTCCACTATTCACTTCCCCCTTTTTGTAAAATAAGTGCTTTAATTTTAAACTGTATAAAAATACCTTGTATAAATCCCCCTTTTGATTATTACAATAAGTTGAGTTGTAACAAATGAAATGTTGATTTTTATAATAAAACAGTGGAAAATAAAAGTGTCGTTTCTTTTCAGCAAGAAATTAAAATGGTTCTGCTTTGCTATGATAAATGAATGCTGTGTTTCAGACACAACAGAATTCACCTTTATTATTTGGATTTCAAATAAAATACAACTTTGGAAGAGAGGTTTGAGCAAGGCTTTGCTTTGTGCAATGTTGACAATACCTGTGATTGGGAACAAAATAAGGGAGATTTGAGTCAGCTTTTCCTCTGCACAGCAAAGCCAATCTGCTGACACCAGGTTGTGGTAAAAGAAAGCACAGCGTTCATTTGGAGGACGCCCAGCAAAAAGAATGGGAAGTTTGTGCTCAAAGACCCAAACTCCCTAGTGGCTTTCAGGAAAGGTTTTTTAAAGGCAACATTTGGGATAAAAACTGCAAAGGACTTGACCTTGTTCTCATTCAGTTCAGTTCAGTCACTCACTCGTGTCTGACTCTTTGCGAACCCTTGGACTGCAGCATGCTGGGTCTCCCTGTCCCATCACTCACTCTTGGAGTTTACTCAAACTCATGTCCATTGACTTGCTGATGCCATCCAACCATCTCATCCTCTGTCATCCCCTTCTCCTCCCACCTTCAATCTTTCCCAGCATCAGGGTCTTTTCATATGAGACAGGTCTTCATATCAGGTGGCCAAAGTATTAGAGTTTCAGCTTCAGCATCTTCCAATGGATATTCAGGACTGATTTCCTTTAGGATGGACTAGTTGGATCTCCTTGCAGTCCAAGGGACTCTCAAGAGTCTTCTCCAACACCACAGTTCAAAAGCATCTATTCTTCGGTGCTCAGGTTTCTTTATAGTCCAAGTCTCACATCCGTACATGACTACTGGAAAGATCATAGCTTTGACTAGATGGACCTTTGTTGACAATGTCTCTGGTCTCTGCTTTTTAATATGCTGTCTAGGTTGGTCATAACTTTTCTTCCAAGGAGCAAGCATCTTTAATTTCATGGCTGGAGTCACCATCTGCAGTGATTTTGGAGCCCAAGAAAATAAAGTCTGACACTGTTTCCACTGGTTCCGCATCTATTTGCCATAAAGTGATGGGACCAGATGCCATGATCTTAATTTTCTGAATGTTGAGCTTTAAGCCAACTTTTTCATTTTCCTTCTCTTTCACTTTCATCAAGAGGCTCTTTAGTTTTTCTTCACTTTCTGCTGTAAGGGTGGTGGTATCTGCATGTCTGAGGTTATTCATATTTCTCCCAGCAATCTTGATTCCAGCTTGTGCTTCATCCAGCCCACCATTTTGCATGATGTACGCTGCATATAAGTTAAATAAGCGGGGTGACAATATACAACCTTGACATACACCTTTCCCAATTTGGAACCAGTGTGTTATTCCGTGTCTAGTTCTAATTGCTTCCTGACCTGCATACAGATTTCTCAAGAGGCAGGTCAGGTGGTCTGGTATTCCCATCTCTTGAAGAATTTTCCACAGTTAGTTGTGATCCACACAGTCAAGGGCTTTGGTAGTCAATAAAGCCAAAGTATATGTTTTTCTGGAACTCTCTTGCTTTTTTGATGATCCAGCAGATGTTGGCAGTTTGATCTCTGGTTTCTCTGCCTTTTCTAAAACCAGCTTGAACATCTGGAAGTTCATGGTTGATGTACTGTTGAGGCTGGCTTGGAGACTTTTGAGCATTACTAGCCTGTGAGATGAATGCAAATGTGCGGTAGTTTGAGCATTCTTTGGCATTGCTTTTCTTTGGGATTCGAATGAAAACTGACCTTTTCCAGTCCTGTGGCCCCACCTATCAACAGAAAATTGGATTAAAGATTTACTGAGCATGGCCCCACCCCTCAGAACAAGACCCAGTTTCCTCCTCAGTCAGTCTCTCCCATCAGGAAGCTTCCCTAAGCCTCTTAACTTCTCCATCAGAGGGCAGACAGACTGAAAACCACAATCACAGAAAACGAACCAGCCTGATCACATGGACTACAGCCTTGTCTAACTCAATGATAACTATGAGCCATGCCGTGTAGGGCACCCAAGACAGACAGGTCACCGTGGAGAGTTCTGACAGAATGTGGTCCACTGGAGAAGGGAGTGGCAAATTACTTCAGCATTCTTGCCTCGAGAACCCCATGAACAGTATGAAATGGCAAAAAGACGTGACACTGAAAGAGGAACTCCGCAAGTCTTAGGTGCCCAATATGCTGCTGGAGATGAGTGGAAAAATAACTCCAGAAATAATGAAGAGATGGAGCCAAAGCAAAAACAACACCCAGTTGCGGATGTGACTGGTGATGGAAGTAAAGTCCGATGCTGTAAAGAGCAATATTGCATAGGAACCTGGAATGCTAGGTCCATGAATCAAGGTAAATTGGAAGTGGTCAAACAGGAGATGGCAAGAGTGAACATCAGCATTTTAGGAATCAGCGAACTAAAATGGACTGGAATGGGTGAATTTAATTCATGACCATTATATCTACTACTGTGGGCAAGAATCCCTTAGAAGAAATGGAGTAGCCATCATAGTCAACAAAAAGAGCCCGAAATGCAGTACTTGGATGCAGTCTCAAAAACGACAGAATGATCTCTGTTCATTTCCAAGGCAAACCATTCAGTATCACAGTAATCCAAGTCTATTCCCCGACCAGTAATGCTGAAGAAGCTGATGATGAATGGTTCTATGAAAACCTACAAGACCTTCTAGAACTAACACCCAAAAAAGATGTCCTTTTCTTTATAGGGGACTGACATGTAAAAGTAGGAAGTCAAGAAACACCTGGAGTAACAGGCAAATTTGGCCTTGGAGTACAGAATGAAGCAGGGCAAAGGCTAATAGAGTTCTGCCAAGAGAATGCACTGGTCATAGCAAACACCCTCTTCCAACAACACAAGAGGAGACTCTACAGATGGACATCACCAGATGCTCAACACCAAAATCATAATGATTATATTCTTTGCAATCAAAGATGGAGAAGCTCTATATAGTCAGCAAAAACAAGACCAGGAGCTGACTGTTGCTCAGATCATGAACACTTTATTTCCAAAATCAGACTTAAATTGAAGAAAGTAGGGAAAACCACTAGACCATTGGGTTATGACCTAAATCAAATCCCTTATGATTATACAGATTTGATAGAGTGCCTGAAGAACTACAGATGGTGCTTCGTGACATTGTGCAGGAGGCAGGGATCAAGACCATCCCCAAGAAAAAGAAATGCAAAAAGGCAAAATGGTTGTCTGAGGAGGGCTTACAAATTGTTCTGACTGGCTGGTGGTAATGTAGCAGTGGTGTTTCAGCAATCTCCATCATCAGCTTTGTGATACCACCTGTGGTCAGCGTGTAGTCACCCTCATCTACCTGGTTGGGAGGGTCTTAGTTTCTGTGGAATAACGCAGAGACAGGCATCAGATTGTTATATATATCCTTGAGAAGGAGCTGTTTTATCACAGAGCTATTGTCATTACTTTTCTTGCTTGACTGCTTTTCCTTTATTTCTACATTCCCCCGCTTCCCTAATTAGCAGGAATTTCAGGAATCTCGGAGACTGAAGCCTTATTCTGCAGGCAAGAAACAGGAGAGCCCCACAGGCTCCAGCTCAGTTTCACAATTTGTGCTTCAGAATGCTCTTGTTATTAGTAGATTCCTGGAAGACATCCTGATATAGGCTCTGAGTCACCCCCTTCTCCTCCTCCAAATTCTCTTTAAAAATGAACATTGCTTTTCCTGGTGCAGAGCCCAATAGGATATGATGATAGTGAAGGGTAGCAGAGTATACCACTGCAAAATATGCCATGTTGGCATCTTGATTATTTTGATCAGTAGGCCCTTAAAAAATAGCAAATGCAGAGAAAAGCTATCTCTGGATTCCCATTATCTACCTAAAGACAGATTATCTAAAAGGAACACAATTGTCATAAATGATAAATTCTCTCCCCTGAGAGTTTCATCAGCCAGGGAAGATTGACATCACAGTAGTTAAGTTCAGTTGCTCAGTTGTGTCTGACTCTTTGTGACCCCATGAACCACAGGATGCCAGGCCTCCCTGTCCATCACCAACTGCCAGAGTCTACCCAAACCCATGTCCATTGAGTCGGTGATGCCATCCAACCATCTCATCCTCTGTCATCCCCTTCTCCTCCTGCCCTTAATCTTTCCCAGCATCAGAGTCTTTTCAAATGAGTCAGCTATTCACATCAGTTGACCAAAATATTGGAGTTTCAGCTGCCACATCAGTCCTTCCAATGAACACCCAGGACTGATTTCCTTTAGGATGGACTGGCTGGATCTCCTTGCAGTCCAAGGGACTCTCAAGAGTCTTCTCCAACACCACAGTTCAAAAGCATCAATTCTTTGGTGCTCAGGTTTCTTTATAGTCCAACTCTCACATCCATACATGACTACTAGAAAAACCATAGCCTTGACTAGACAGACCTTTGTGGACAACATAATGTCTCTGCTTTTTAATAGACTGTCTAGGTTGGTTGGAGAAGGCAATGGCACCCCACTCCAGTACTCTTGCCTGGAAAGTCCCATGGACAGAGGAGCCTGGTAGGCTGCAGTCCCTGGGGTCGAGAAGAGTTGGACATGACTGAGTGACTTCCCTTTCACTTTTCACTTTCATGCGTTGGAGAAGGAAATGGCAACCCACTCCAGTGTTCTTGCCTGGAGAATCCCAGGGATGAGGGAGTCTGGTGGACTTCCGTCCATGGGGTCCCACAGAGTCGGACATGACTGAGGCGACTTAGCAGCAGCAGCAGGTTGATCATAACTCCTTCCAAGGAGTAAGTATCTTTTAATTTCACGGCTGCAGTCACGATCTGCAGTGAATATAGAGCCCCCCAAAATAAAGTCAGCCACTGTTTCCCCATCTATTTCCCATGAAGTGATGGGACCAGATGCCATGATCTTCATTTTCTGAATGTTGAGCTTTAAGCCAACTTTTTCACTCTCCTCTCTCACTTTCGTCAAGAGACCCTTTAGTTCATCATCATTTTCTGCCATAAGGGTGGTGTTATCTGCATATCTGAGGTTACTGATATTTCTCCTGGCAATCTTGACTCCAGCTTCTGCTTCCTCCAGCCGAGCATTTCTCGTGATATACTCCTTTTCCTATTTGGAACCAGTCTCTTGTTCAATGTCCAGTTCTAATTGTTGCTTCCTGACCTGCATATAGGTTTCTCAAGAGGCAAGTCAGGTGCTCTGGTATTCCCATCTCCTTCAGAATTTTCCAGTTTATTGTGATCCTCACAGTCAAAGGCTTTGGCATAGTCAATAAAGCAGAAATAGATCTTTTTCTGGAACTCTCTTTTGCTTTTTTGACGATCCAGCAGATGTTGGCAATTTGATCTCTGGTTCCTCTGCCTTTTCTAAAACCAGCTTGAACATCTGGAAGTTCATGGTTCATGTATTGCTGAAGACTGGCTTGGAGAATTTTGAGCATTAATTTTACTGGTATGTGTCAGATGAGTGCAATTGTGTGGTAGTTTTCGCATTCTTTGTCATTGCCTTTCTTTGGGATTGGAATGAAAACTGACCTTTTCCAGTCCTGTGGCCACCGCTGAGTTTTCCAAATTTTCTGGCATATTGAGTGCAGCACTTTCACAGCATCATCTTTCAGGATTTGAAATAGCTCAACTGAAATTCCATCACCTCCACTAGCTTTGTTCGTAGTGATGCTTCCTAAGGCCCACTTGACTTCACATACCAGGATGTCTGGCTCTAGGTGAATGTGAGTGATCACACCATTGTGATTATCTGGGTCGTGAAGATCTTTTTTGTATAGTTCTTCTGTGTATTCTTGCCACCTCTTCTTAATATCTTCTGCTCTGTCCATACCATTTCTGTCCTTTATTTCTTTGCATGAAATGTTCCCTTGATATCTCTAATTTTCTTGATGAGATCTCTAGCCTTTCCCATTTTATTGTTTTCCTTTATCTCTTTGCATTGATCACTGAGAAAGGCTTTCTTCTCTCTCCATGCTATTCTTTGAAACTTTGCATTCAAATGGGCATATCTCTCCTTTCCCCCTTTGCCTTTGGCTTGTACCCTGCAAATAAATGCTGTATTTTCCTATACCAAAGCCTGGAGTCAGTAGGTTGGCTTTATGAGTGGACCCAAGTTGGATTGGGACCAATTTCTGCAACCACGTAGGGACTCATCATCTCACATGGGTGTATCTCATGTGGCACCTTAGACCCTATTTTGTGGTGGTTCTGATTCTGTCTAGCAGCTGCCTGAGCACATTTGTTGCTTGCCACTGACTGGAGTCATTGGCCCACAAGTTCTTGATATTTGTGGTAAAGGAAACATGGCATTTGAAGGAGGTAGTTGAAGTGTCTGGTGAGTAGCAGAAGTCTTTTGTGTGATGATACCAGGGTCTTCTTCCCTATTGTGTTGCCTTGACCGGAAGTTTTCTTTAGTGTTTGGGACTTGGTCATTTGGCTTTGGTCTGAGTGCAGCACTGCTTTAATTGGCTTTTCCCTTTTGGACTGAGGAGTCTTTCTGACCCTTTTGTACCGCCTGTGTTGGTACCTGGAGATCTCTGGTTTGGACGAGGACCCACACATCACCATCTAGAACAGAGAAAGGAGGTTCCCCACTCTTGAACTAAGGAGCGGTGATCCTGAGAGACCTCACTGCATTGGTGTTTCTTTTGGCACTTACTGGTGGGTATCTGACAGTACCATCCGTGGATCATTAATGACGGGTAACCTGAGCTCTATCTTGTAGACCCCTACAGTATATTTTGTAGATCTGGGAGATCTTTAGCTATACTCCCATGAAAGAAAAAAGATTTTTAAAACTGCTTGGTCTTGTTACTCCTTGAGATATGGAGAACAGTGGACGCTAATGGCTCTCTAAATTATAACATGATCTTTCAACTAGAAATGTTTTATAAAAGGGAAGGAAAATGTGATGAAATTACTTATGCATAGGCTTTTTATGCTGTTGGGTCTAATTAAATCTTTTGAAAATGGTTTGGCTTTGAGCCTTTTGGAACTGATTTGGCTTACATATTGGGGGTGGGGGGAGCGTTGTGAGTGTATAGTTGTTGTGAGTGTATAGTTGTATTAAAGAAGGTGCAGTGTTTTGATTGGTGGATTTGAGAAACAAAAATTCATTTCCTGAACATAGCTCTTTATGATGAATCCTACAAAATTAGGCCACCCTCAGTTGGGGTCCACAGATTTTTTTCTATAATACTGTTAGGGGAAGCACACTGATTGAAACCACCCACCCTGGCCAGGCACCATAGTAACCATTTGCATGAGTTGTTTTATGACAGGAGATCCTGATAAGGAATAGGGAGCTAATAAGCCACCACCCACAGGAAGAGTCCGGGAAAGGTCTAAAGGAGACACCGCGTGTCCATCCACTTCCCGGAATCCCTCTCGCTAGCATCCATCTTGGCTGAGCGATGTGTGTGCCACCAGGAAAGACTCTGAATTAGAATGATTGACCAAAAGACCACCCGGAAACTAATCCCATCACCATAAAACCTGAGACTGTGAGCTACATAGCAGAGCAGTTTTCCTGGGTTTCCTTACCCTACTGCTCTCCACCTGCGTGCCCTTTCCCAGTAAAATCTCTTGCTTTGTCAGCACATGTGTCTCCTTGGACAATTCATTTCCGAATGTTAGACAAGAGCCCAGTTTTGGGCCCTGGAAGGGGTCGCTCTTCCTGCTATAATACCATGTGGCCACAAAGTCCTTTAGACTCCAGAGAAAAATGATGAAGATAGAGCTCTTTTGACATTCTGTTATTTTTGTTTGTTTGTTCTTCTGTAATGCAAATAGAGGAAGCAGGTTTTCTAGGAGGAACTTGCATTTCTCTCCCTGAGCATTTGAGATATAAATGTTTTGATTGGACTCTTAGAAACTTTGACGTCTACAACTCCTGAGACTAAAGGGAAAAAAAGGAAAAAGAGGGAATTTTAACTCTCTCAGGGAAACTATGAGATCTATGTCTATATGGATAGATGGATGTGTATGTTACAAGGATGCTATGTTTTTACTTCTGGTTGATATTATCAAAATTAATCTGTAAATGATCTCCATTTAATTGGCTTAAAGGAAAGTAAGCACATACATAAATTCTCAGAATTAGAAAGTCACTGGAATGAATTTCAGATTCACATAACTGGGAAATATTTAGTATTAAATATTTCTGGTATTAAAATTTATTGATTTAATGTAGACATGTTTTTGATTCATTGACATTAAGTAGAATATTTTTATTGTACCTAGTTTTACTGAGCATCAGTAAGATTTTAATATTCCTGTTACAAAATTTGTCAGCAAGGAAAATAAGTTGTTATGATGAAACTTTAAAGTATATGAAGTGATTCAGTTCAGTTAGTTCAGTCGCTCAGTTGTGTCCGACTCTTTGCGACCCCATGAATCACAGCATGCAAGGCCTCCCTGTCCATCACCATCTCCCAGAGTTCACTCAGATTCACGTCCATTGAGTCAGTGATGCCATCCAGCCATCTCATCCTCTGTCGTCCCCTTCTCCTCCTGCCCCCAATCCCTCCCAGCATCAGAGTCTTTTCCAATGAGTNCTCATGCGAAGAGTTGACTCATTGGAAAAGACTCTGATGCTGGGAGGGATTGGGGGCAGGAGGAGAAGAGGACGACCGAGGATGAGATGGCTGGATGGCATCACTGACTCGATGGACGTGAGTCTGAGTGAACTCTGGGAGATGGTGATGGACAGGGAGGCCTGGCGTGCTGCGATTCATGGGGTCGCAGAGTCGGACACGACTGAGCAACTGAACTGAACTGAAAGCTACTAAACTAATAAGGAAAACATTTCAGTATGCAGGGAAAGTTGGAGGTGTGTTTTTATTAAAAGAATTTATAAGAAATTGAAATTATTTTTTTAAGGGAAAAGAAAGTAATTTTGTCCTAAAGCTGATTACTTCTAAATGGGAAAGGAAACAAGGGATAAACTAATATTGATACAGAAAGTTGTAGATTTATAGAAATGAAAAAGAAACTTTAAAAGGAATTCTTTGTGTGATCAGGACTAGAATTAGAATGACTTTAACTGAGTAAATAAAATTTAAGATTGATAGTAAAGCAGTACAAAACTTCAATTATGTTTTTCTGTTAAGGGAACAAAATTTTATTAGAATATTGATCAGATTTTGATAACAGATTGTAAAGTTTCTTAACTTCTTAAGTAATTTGTTGTAACTTTCTGAATTTGCTCTTATAATTTTTTATTGTCACTTTGGTTAAGTAAATAAGTATTGTTTCACAGTGACCTATGAGCTGATTCGACCAGGTGTTCTGAAACGTTTTCATGTTTCTGACAGACTTTCTAAATATCAAATTCTAATTGAAGTGGGTTTGATCCCCAGCTATCTTTAGAATGCTTCAGGGGAAACCAAAAGCATCTCAGAGAGAGAGATTGAAATAGTTAGGGTTATTTGGTATATCAAAATTGTCAAGTGATTGGTAATAAATTTTCTTAGCTTATAAGGGTAAATGTCATTAACATAAAGATTTTAGAAATTATATGAAATTTTAAAAATCTGGTATATTTTGGTATAATGCTATCAGTCACAATTCTAGTTATTAAAATATCTGTCACATCAATAACCGAGTTTCTTTGTCCAGTACAATGTAATTGTGTGTTAAACGGTGTCTTTTAAAGTCTTGTCATTTATAGAGTTGTTTTGCTATTATTGATACTTTTATGAAAAGAAAATGTTTCATCTTCAAGAAGATTCATAGAAAGTACTTTTTGACAAGTATAGATTTTTGTAACATTTAGAACATACTAATGAACTGGGTAAGAAAGAATTCTGACAAAATACAGTGGCTTCATAATACTGGTAACACAAAGGATTAATTACATAAGACTAAATGGTCAAGTGAATATGGTTATAGTTTTTATGGGTTTTGTCTGAAATATTACTGGCTTTTAATCTGTGTTTTCCAAATACAAGCAACCTTTCCCCTCAAAGTACTTATGGCCTGTAATGACTTGGTAAACTATACTTTCGTAAATAGGATGGAAGCATTTATCTTTTCTCTCTCCCTGATTCCTTTAGAAGTTAGAAACCAAACTTGGGCTTCCCAGGTGTTGTAAAGAATCCACCTGCCAATGCAGAAGCCACAGGAGATGTGGGTTCAGGCCCTGGGTCAGGAAGTTCCCCTGGAGGAGAAAATGGCAACTCACTCCATTATTCTTGCCTGAGAAATTCCATAGACGGAGGATCCTGGTGGGCTCCTGTCCATGGGGTCGCAAAGAGTTGGACCCAACTGAGCGACTGCACATGCATATATGTATGCATGTTCCCAACAGCCTTATCAGGTGAATAAAGAAGGTCCCTTCCTGATGGTACAGGAATCTCAAGATATTTTCAGGATCTCAAGAAGAGAGGAATTCACCCAAATCTATAGCTGTCATAGGCAGAATCTGACAAGCCATTGGCATCATTTTTCTGGCCTTGAATCTTTTAAAGATTCAATCTGAGATTCCTTATGAAAAGTTCCAGCACAACTAATTAAAAAAAAAACAAAACAAAAAAACAATGAAACCCAATGTCATCAATTACAGCTATATAAATAAACAGGCCAAGTTTATTGAAACCAGACTTATATTGCAGACAGGTTTCCTTTTAGTGAGAGAAAGATTATGTTTCTGTAGATATTAAGTTCTAAAATTTGTTAGTGGAGGTCTGTATTTACTGTCTAAGATTCACCTCCCAGATAGTTCCTTGTGTTATGTTACATAATCGTAAAGTTTAACTGAATAATTTAAAGGATGCTTTGTTTGTTTCTGAAGCTTATCACAGCCTTCTATCTTTGCATGAAGATCAGATGCCCCATGACCTGCAGCCAGGAGATTATATATACTGGAAAAAGCATCATTTAAAGGACTTTGTCTATCCCAGATAAAAGGACGTTTACCAGGTGCTCTTAACGAGCTCATGCACAGCAAAACTACAGGAAATTGTCTCTTGAATTTGTGTTTCTCACTTAAGAATGCTTCTGCATTGAACTGGTCTATAGTAAGGACTGCTGACCCCCCCAAACTCAGACCCACACTCGGATGAGAAGACAACAGCAACGGTAGGCAGCTGTACCCACAATCTGGACCATGCTGGTAAAATCAATCCCACTAATCTAATTGAACTATTTACCAAATGTATGTCTCTCCATCAACATTGCATTCTAAACATACATTACTTCTGAACGTACTGTTGCCCTCAATGTTTAGGATGGTAAGAAAATTCTCTAGTGAAGTTGTCACAGAGAATTATAAATTATTATCATAACTACTCATGACATATTTCACTGCAAGTCTACTGCTAAATGCACATATACAATATTTGTGTTATAATTGAGTGTAATTGGTAAAATGTATAGCTTATAAAATATTTTTCCATTAGCATACCTCTGTGCTGTTTCACTGTTTCTGATTAATTTTCTCCCAACATGGACAACTAGGTAGATATATATATTTATTGGGGCAGATTTACATATATATATATATAATTTATATTTTTATATAATTATACAAATTATATATAAATTTATGATCAAAGAGGAGGCCTATCCCTGAGGGACGTTATGGACCCAGGGCAGGCAGCAACCACTCTAGCACTGAGGGACAAATATTCCGATATATCAAAAGATTTGTAAACATATGGGGAAACGATCGAAGAAATCTTCACATATTGAGTTATGGAAAAGTTATTCTTGCTTATACCCTGATTTAACTTTATTTTTGAACTTTATTTTGATCAGGGTGGCCTATTTTTTGGCCTGTCAATCATGCATTGTATATCTGCTTTGGCCATCAAGGAAGGAAAATCATTTGAAAGTCAAATGGCGTGGCTGTGGTTCAAGCATCCAGGGTGGAGCTGGGTGGCCGTTTTGGATGTGAATGGAGAGATGAGATGAGAACTTGAATTTTGTGATCTGTGTCGGGCGAGGGATGCAACTAGCCAGGTCTGCTGGGAGCTGCCACCTGCAAACTTATGATCTCAAGTTCTTCTCTTACAGCTATTAATTTTCTTTTTACTATGGGAATAGTAACAAATGGCTCAAGTCATAGTCTCCCAGGAGAAAGCACTAGATTCTTTAGCCAGAATGTGTGTGTTAGTCATTCAGTCATGTCCGACTGTTTGCAACCCCATGGATCATAACCTGCCAGGTTTATCTGTCCATAGAATTCTCCAGGTAAGAAAACTAGAGTGGGTAGCCATTCCCTTCTCCATAGCCAGAATACAATAAAATTGCTGTAGATTAAATTTGTCATCTGTCGGTTTATGAACTGTTAAGTCTTGTGTAAGTGTATATGTATGTGCATATTTTAGTGATGTTTTTAGATGTACAGTATATATTTTAAACTTACCACAGGCTACTTTCAAATGAAATTATACGCTTCATGTAGAGCATGGAATCTTGCAATTATATTTCCATCTCTCTCTCCACATCCCTGTACTATTACTATCACACATTTTATTCTATATATGTTATAAATCCTATAATATGTTGTTTTTATTTTTTCTTTAACTGGTCCATTATCTTTTAAAGAGATTCAAATAAGAATATTTTATCATATTTATCATTTCTGGTGCTCACTGTTCTTTGAGATACAGATTTCTATTTGATATAATTTTCCTTCTACCTTTTTACAGTCATCTTTTTGCTGACCTAAGTGGAAGCAACCTGTGTTTTACCATCAGTATCCTAATAATTGGGCTTCCCAGGTGGCACTAATGGTAAAGAACCCACCTGCCAATGCAGGATA
The DNA here is from genome assembly GCA_006410935.1 of Redunca redunca. Taxonomy (NCBI): domain Eukaryota; kingdom Metazoa; phylum Chordata; class Mammalia; order Artiodactyla; family Bovidae; genus Redunca; species Redunca redunca. The sequence continues at coordinate 553,498 of SJYQ01092481.1, forward strand.
CCTAAGAGATGTGGATTCAATCCCTGGGTCGGGAAGATCCCTTGGAGAAGGAAATGGTTACCCACTCCAGTATTTTTGCCTGGAAAATCCCAAGGGCAGAGGAGCCTAGTAGGCTACAGTGCATGGGGTTGCAAAGAGTAAGATGCTGTAACACCCTAATAAATATAGGATTTTTGTAGATGCTGTTAAATTAATGAAGTTGCCCTGTTAAAAAATGTTTAATTAAAAAAAATCATCTTTTTGTTGTATAGAGTTCTATGCTGACAAGTTTGCTTTTTTCTTTTCATGCTTTAAAGTGATTAATCTTCTTCAGTCTTGTATTGTTTATCAAGAAAATTTGCTGTCATTTTTATTCTTGTTTCTCTGTATGTAGTGTTCCTTTTTCTTTGTCTACTTTTAAGATTTTTTTTCATCATCATTGGCTTTGAGCAGTTTATGATGTACCTTAGTGTAGTTTTCTACATTTTTGGGGTTGTTGTTGTTGTTGCTTGGCATGCATTGAGTTTCTTGGCTCTGTAGGTTTATAGTTTTCCTCAAATTTGGAAAATCTTCAAATTGTTCAGTTCAGTTCAGTTCACTTGCTCAGTCGTGTCCGACTCTTTGTGACCCCATGAATTGCAGCACGCCAGGCCTCCCTTGTGATCTCACACACTAGTAAAGTAATGCTCAAATTCTCCAAGCCAGGCTTCATCAATATGTGAACCGTGAACTTCCAGATGTTCAAGCTGCTTTTAGAAAAGACAGAGGAACCAGAGATCAAATTACCATCATCTGCTGGATCATCGAAAAAGCAAGAGAGTTCCAGAAGAACATCTATTTTTGCTTTATTGACTGTGCCAAAGCCTTTGATTGTGTGGATCACAATAAACTGTGGAGAATTCTGAAAGAGATGGGAATACCAGACTACCTGACCTGCCTCTTGAGAAACCTATATGCAGGTCAGGAAGCAACAGTTAGAAACTGGATATGGAACAACAGACTGGTTCCAAATAGGAAAGGAGTACGTCAAGGCTGTATATTGTCACCCTGCTTATTGAACTTCTATGCAGAGTACCTCATGACAAACGCTGGGCTGGAAGAAGCACAAGCTGGAATCAAGATTGCCGGGAGAAATATCAATAACCTCAGATATGCAGATGACAGCACCCTTATGGCAGAAAGTGAAGAGGAACTAAAAAGCCTCTTGATGAAAGTGAAAGAGGAGAATGAAAAAGTTGGCTTAAAGCTCAGCATTCAGAAAATGAAGATCATGACATCTGGCCCCATCACTTTATGGCAAATAGATGGGGAAACAGTGTCAGATTTTATTTTGGGGGGCTCCAAAATGACTGCAGCCATGAAATTAAAATAGGCTTACTCCTTGGAAGGAAAGTTATGACCAAACTAGAGAGCATATTCAAAAGCAGAGACATTACTTTGCCAACAAAGGTCCATCTAGTCAAGGCTATGGTTTTTCCAGTAGTCATGTATTGATGTGAGAGATGGACTGTGAAGAAAGCTGAGTGCCGAAGAATTGATGCTTTTGAACTGTGGTATTGGAGGAGACTCTTGAGAGTCCCTTCGACTGCAAGGAGATCCAACCAATCCATTGGAGATCAGCCCTGGGTGTTCTTTGGAAGGAATGATGCTAAAGCTGAAACTCCAGTACTTTGGCCACCTCATGGGAAGATTTGACTCATTGGAAAAGACTCTGATGCTGGGAGGGATTGGGGGCAGGAGGAGAAGGGGACGACAGAGGATGAGATGGCTGGATGGCATCACCAACTCGGTGGACGTGAGTTTGAGTGAACTCCGGGAGTTGGTGATGGACAGGGAGGCCTGGCGTGTTGCAATTCATGGGGTCGCAGAGTTGGATACAACTGAGCAACTGAACTGGGGCCTCCCTGTCCATCACCAACTCCCGGAGTTCACTCAAACTCACGTCCATCGAGTCGGTGATGCCATCCAGCCATCTCATCCTCTGTCATCCCCTTCTCCTCCTGCCCCCAATCCCTCCAAACATCAGTCTTTTCCA
>SJYQ01092481.1:555878-592358 GCA_006410935.1 Redunca redunca
TCAAAAGCACCAATTCTTTGGCACTCAGCTTTCTTCACAGTCCAACTCTCACATCCATACATGACCACTGGAAAAACTATAGCCTTGACTAGACAGAACTTTGTTGGCAAAGTAATGTCTCTGCTTTTGAATATGCTCTCTAGTTTGGTCATAACTTTCCTTCCAAGGAGTAAGCCTCTTTTAATTTCATGGCTGCAGTCACCATCTGCAGTCATTTTGGAGCCCCCCAAAATAAAGTCTGACACTGTTTCCACAGTTTCCCCATCTATTTGCCATGAAGTGATGGGGCCAGATGTCATGATCTTCGTTTTCTGAATGTTGAGCTTCAAGCCAACTTTTTCATTCTCCTCTTTCACTTTCATCAAGAGGCTTTTTAGTTCCTCTTCACTTTCTGCCATAAGGGTGCTGTCATCTGCATATCTGAGGTTATTGATATTTCTCCCGGCAATCTTGATTCCAGCTTGTGCTTCTTCCAGCCCAGCGTTTGTCATGAGGTACTCTGCATAGAAGTTCAATAAGCAGGGTGACAACATACAGCCTTGATGTACTCGTTTTCCTATTTGGAGCCAGTCTGTTAGGCTGGTAGATATCGCTTCCCAAGTCACTGTTACTCTGTTGTCCTACCCCCTCTGCCCGCCCCCAGCCTTATTTCTTTGTGTTTTATTTTGAATCTATTGCTGTGTCTTCAAGTTTACTTATCTATTCTTTTACAGTGTCTAGTCTGCCACTAATCCAGTCCAATGTATTTTTCATCTTGGAGTTATAAATTTCTTCCGTAGGAGTTTGATTTGAGTCATATTTATCTTTCCTCTGGCTTGTTGAACATACAGAACACAATCAGGATGGTTTTGATGTCTTTTAATAATTCTATCAACTGTATCATTTGTGTGTGTGTGTTTTAACTTTCACCTCATTATATGGGTCTAATTTTCCTGCTTCTTTACATGCCTTGTCATTTTTTATTAGATATTAAAAATTGTAATTGTTACCTTGTTGGGTGTTGCATGTTTTTGAGATCCTTTGAGGATTCTTGAGCTTTGTTCTGGAACACAGCTAAATTACACGATAACAGCTTAATCCTTTTGGTACTTGCTCTTCGCTTTTGTTGGAGAGAACTATAAGTATGTTTAGTCTATGGCTAATTTTTTCCCCACTACTGAGGCAAAATTCTTCTGTGTACTCTGCCTATTGCCATGAGAATTTTGAGGTTTTTCCTTTCTGGTTAGTGGAAATAGGCCCTGCTCCCAACCCTGTGTGAGCCTGGAAGAGAGTATTTGGCTTTATATTTTCAGGCATTTCTTTCCCAAGCCTTGAGTAATTTCTTCACATGCATGTGTTGATGAGTATTCATCTGAAAACTTAAGGGGAACTGTCTGCAGATCTCTAAAACTTTGTGTGCCATTTTCTTCTCTCCATTTGCCCTGCAAATTTGAGCTCCCTTGGCCTTTTTGCACTTCCAGACTCTGCCTCCTCTCTCTAGGGAGAATGCTCAGCCCTGTGAGGGCTGCCTTTTCTGTAATGTGGCCTGGGAACTCTTTACCTGAAGTAATCTAGGGCAGTCATTGGGCTCACTTTTTTTCTTATCTCTCAGGGACCAGTCCTTCATTACCTGATGCACAATGTGTTGATAACTGTTCTTTCATATATCCCATGTGTTCTTCTAGTTGTCTTTAGCAGGAGATTAAATTCAGTTACTAATACTTCATCTTATTTTGAAGCTGCAGATGATACTGGAACACTTGGAATGGTTGTTAAAATACACATACCTTCGGCTGTGTTTTGTCCTTACGGATTTATAGGTTATAGCAGTGAGCCTAGGGTGTGATTCTGCAATTGTGCACTGAAAATGTGCCAAGCTTTTACAAAGTTAAATTAGACCTAATACTTGTTGTTTAGTCCCTGAGTTGTGTCCAACTGTTTTGCGACCCCATGGACTGTAGCCCTCCAGGCTCCCGTGTCGATGGGATTTCACAGGCAAGAATACCGGAGTGGGTTGCCATTTCCCTCTCCAGAGGATCTTCCTGACCCAGGGATTGAACCCAGGTGTCTTGCATTGCAGGCAAATTCTTTACTACTGAACCACCAGGGAAGCCCAGATATAATACTTATTTACAAAATAATTTATATAATCCAGTGCAAAAGACTTTTTTATGAGTATAAAATATATTAGTTATAATGTCTCTCTACAGGGTGTTATGGAACATCTTTATGAGGAAAGGCATCCAAATGGCCTTTCCAAATGGTGGCCCAGGGAAGGTTAGTAAATGCTTCTTGGAAAAAAATGAAGACGCAAATTTGGAAAAATGGGCTGGAATGAGTTGCAATAGGGGAAATAGGGGAAAGAGGACTGACCAACAAGAACAGTCCAAGTGGAGAAAATGCTGTTATGAGGCTCAGAGGTACGAGGTTATGTCATACATTTGGGGGACTGCAGATCGTTTCGAATAAAGAGGAAGCGATCTCTAGTGTCTCCCTCTGTAAAGGGGAACTCCTTTCTCCCTAAAATGTCTGAGTTTCAGTGTGGGGGAAGAAAATAAAAGAGAACAACTCCTTTTTATCCAGAAGAGTAGAGTAGTGAAATATGCCATAATAGATAGCTCTGGCTTTCCCTTGAAGATGAAAATGTCTGATTAACTCATTCATTTATTTGTTCATCAAAGGTCTATTAAACTCTTGTTTTACATCAGGCTACATGCTGGATACTAGAGAGCCAGAAATTTGTTGTAAGACTAATTTGATAGCACTGACTCTTTGGGATCCCATGGACTGTAGCCTGCCAGGCTCCTCTGTCCATGGAATTCTCTAGGCAAGAATACTGGAGCAGGTTGCCATTACCTTCTCCAGGGGATCTTCCCAACCCAGGGATGGAACCTGCATCTCCTGCTTTGGCAGGTGGATTCTTTACCATTTGATCCACCAGGGAAGACCATATTTTGATAGTATTTTAAAAAATTGTTTTGTGCCTTAAACACCTTCTATGGAACATACTTCACATACTAAAAAACCTCACTTGGAACAGTATCAATTTCAGAAAAACAATTAGTGACAGCTTTGAGAGGAGAAGACATTTTCAGCTTAGCAGAGGGCAGCATACAATAGTGGACATAAGTAAACACAGCATTAAATAACAAGCACTGTTCTAAGCACTTGATATAAATTAACTTCTACGATCCTCACAGAAATCGTATGCTTTTACTTACAGTTTATTTTAACCATAAACATACTCTTTTGACAGTTGTCTTTCCACACATTTATTTTACCAAGCACTAATCATTACACTAGTCCCCCAAATAACAAAGTTCTAGAGACCTCTAGAAGTAGAGGTCACTGAGATAGTTGAGGGTGACAGAAATAATCGTTTTCTGCCAAATAGAAGTTTTTTGAACTGCCAAAGAATTGTCCAGAGAAGGGAGCCAAAAAAGGCAGATCAGGCAGTCTCCCCCCAGGCTGGCCATAACCTCGAGAGTCTCTTTGACCTCTGTCTACCAACATGAACAGCTACATCAGCCTAAAGGCAGGCTTGAAGCAAGGTCAGACCATCTCAAGTGACCTTTGGAAAAGAAACAGTACTAGAAACCAGAGAGTAAGCACATGCACCATTTATCATTTCACCTTCATGAGGTCAACAAGTATCTGTCACGCACTTTCCCTAAAGTGGCCAAGAGAGGTTGGGTGATGGTTTCTGTTTTAAGTGTTTGAACGGAAGGTTATCACTTGTCTTCCTAGACTTTCTTGCATACTCAGTGGACAACCTGAAAACATGGATGCTGGAGACTATGTTCTACATCCTAGGAGCCGGAAACATTCAAGGTCTCTCTTGATGCCTCTTGACTTGCAGGAGTAATGGTTTTTCAGCCTTTGGTGCTCCACCTGCCTTTTCCACCTGTGTTTTCTCCCGTAGTCTGTGCTGAGACCAATGTACACGAGACCAGAACTGGACCATGAGTATTCCAGGCTACAAATCCTCTGATGTCTCAGTCTACTTCTTCATGTGGTATCCTAAGTATTTTCTCCTAGAAGGGGAAAAAGAGAAATAGATTTTTAGAATTCCAAATTTGATTCAGTATTGAAGTGAAAACATATGCCCGTTAACTCTGCTTTCTCATCCCAAGCCTGACCCGAGGCGTGGAGGCGTGTTAGAGGTGGGGGAGGGTTTGGAAAGGTGACTAGCATCCTTGGTATGCCTGAAAGGAAAACACCAGCTAAGGACTTACATTACACACTCAGGGTTGAGTATGAGAAGAGTCTAGATGGGAAGGGTCTTTGATGCTGTATTTAAATTCAAAAAAGTTGATGACTGTGGAGGTTGGTAACCTCTCCTTTCAAGGTGCGGTAGAAGGGGTGAGGTTGCAGGACCACAGGACAGCTATGTGAATAGTGCTTCAAGTGAGGCAGAAAGGGCCAAGGAATAAATGAAAATCAAATCATGGCTTGTTTGGCATGCTTTGTGGATAGAGTCACTATTCACTGATTTGACTAATTAATTATTGCTCTCCAGGGCTTCCCTGGTGGCTCAAATGGTAAAGAATCTGCCTCCAATGTGAGAGAACCATGTTTATCCCTGGGTCAGGAAGATCCCCTGGAGAAGAGAATGGCAACCCACTCCAGTATTCTTGCCTGGAGAATCCCATGGACAGAGGAGCCTGGTGGGCTCTAAAAAGTCAGACATGACTGAGAAACTAACACACACATTGCTCTCCAAGTATTGGCTGAGCATCTGTGACTTATGTAGAGGTAATGGAAACCACGAGAGAGAAAGAAGGGGATGAAATACATAACCCTGCCTTCATAGGCTTGTGGTTCCATTGGGAAGATTTGGTGCACTCCTGTGTGACATGGAATGCTGAGATATAATACTTAGGAACCCTGAGGCTCCTGGAAATTGTATACCTAGGAATAGCTTTTCTCCTTCCATACCACTACAGGGGCACTCCAGAGAGCAACTGAAATCCCTGGGGCAATGGAAGGCTGGCCACCAGTGTCCCCTCATGCCTGTTCAGTGAAACTGAGTTCACATGTCAATCCACATCTTCTCCACATTCCCATAGTCATATCGACTCATAAATATTCTTTCAGCACCATCCTTTATTTTTTGAAACTCTGTCTCTGACTTTGGAAAAAATTAGTCCTTTATTTTTTTCCCTTCCCTCTCCTAATTTCTAGCTTCGTGCTCCAAATTAAACCTAACTGTGGCCAAGACTTAAGATTAGGATTTATGATGACCTGGAAAAGTAAACTAATAATTTTGAATTGAAAATACATGTGATAAAGAACTAGTGCCACAAAATTCTAAAGCCTTTGAAAATTCACTTTATTATTTCTACCCCAAAAAATCTACCTGATTTCTCTGATTGGAGTTGTTTTTCTCTCTAGCACTAGCAGCCAAATTAAAAAATAAAAGAACTTATTCTTTCTTTTTATTTGCTTATTAGAATTACAACTACTATTTTTAATGACAGATTTCATGAAATATAGTATAAAATTCACCCTTTTAAGAGTATATAATTCAGTGGCTCTTAGTGTGTTCAGAGTTGTGCAACCATCAGCTCTATCTGATTTTAGAACATTTTCATTACTACAGAAAGAAACTGTGTCCATTAGCAGTCACACGCCATTCTTTCTCCTCAAAGCCCTAGGAAATCACTGACTCTACAAATCTGTCTATTCTGGACATTTCATATAAATGGACTCATACAATATATGGCCTTTTTGTGTGACTTCTTTCACTGTGCATAATGTTTTCAAGGTTCATCCATCTGTCCATACTTAATTCCTTTTTATGGCTGAATATTACTCCACTGTATGGATATTTCACATTTGGTTTTTCTATGCATTATTCATCATGGAAAAACTTCTGTGTTGTTTCTACTTTGGGGCCTTTATAAATAATGAATACTGCTCTGAACATTCATGTACAAGCTTTTAGGTGAACACTTGTTTTCTGTTTTCTTAGGTATAGACAGAGAGTGGAATTGGTAACCCTACATTTAACATTTTGAGGAACGGCCATATTGTGTCCCAAAGAGGTTGGACCATTTTAGAATCCAGCTAGCAATGTATGAGGGTTCAAATTCTCCACATGCTCACCAACACCTGTCTTTTTTGTTTTAGCCATGCTAGTGGGTGTGAAATGGTATCTCATTGTGGTTTTGATTTGCATTTTCCTAATGTTGAAACTCCAGTACTTTGGCCACCTCATGCGAAGAGTTGGCTCATTGGAAAAGACTCTGATGCTGGGAGGGATTGGGGGCAGGAGGAGAAGGGGACGACAGAGGATGAGATGGCTGGATGGCATCACCGACTCGATGGATATGAGTCTGAGTAAACTCCGGGAGTTGGTGGTGGACAGGGAGGCCTGGTGTGCTGCAGTTCATGGGGTTGCAAAGAGTCGGACATGACTGAGTGACTGAACTGAACTGAGTGCTGAAATGAAGATGTCAAGCAAACGTCTTTACATGTGCCCATTGGCCATTTGTATATCTTCTTTGGAGAAATGTCTGTTTTTAAAAAGTACCGATTCATGTGGCTGTGTCGGGTCTTAGTTGTGTCACGTGGGATCGTCACTGTGTCATGCACAATCTTTTGTTGCGGTGCGCTGACTCTAGCTGTGGCTCACGCACTCCAGAGCATACGGGAGCAGTAGTTGCGGTGTGCGGGCTTAGTTGCTCCACAGCATGTGGGATCTTAGCTCCCTGACCAGGGATCGAACCCACATCCTCTGCATTGCAAGGTGGATTCTTAACCACTGGACCACCACGGAAGTCCTGGAAATGTCTGTTCAAATTGACTGACCATTTTTTAAATTGGTGGAGAGTGTTGTTCTTTTATTGTTGACTTGTAAGAATTTATTACATATTCTGAATACAAGTCTCTTATCAGATATATAATTTGCAACTACTTTTTCCCATCCTGTGGGTTGTCTCTTTACCTTCTTGATGGTATCCTTTGAAGCAGAAATGTTCTTAATCTTGACGTAGTCCCTTTTATTTTTTCTTTTGTTGCTTGTACTTTTGGTATAGAAACACTATTTTTCATAGAACACTTTTGGCATTTCAGTTACATTAGTTAACTAGATTTTGAGAACTGGCTTATATATCCAGTTGATACTTACAGTCCCTCTGGAAGAATATATTAAGACCAACACTGATGGTAATTTCCTGTATATAATTGTAGTTCAAATATGAAGTGTTGTAAAGGCTCAGAAGCTGGTAAGGGTCTTGAGCTGGAGTAGTCAGGAGGGGCTCTGGGGCAGGACTTGAGGGGGCCCTGGTCTTGATGGGCCTTAGAGCTGTTAAATCTGAAGTGATGTTCAGGAATCTATCCTCCTCCCTGAGTTAAGGCAGCTTGGAGTACTTAAGAGCCTTGTTCAGATTAGCCACTTCCTGCTGCTGCAGTCTCATCAGTCATGTCTGACTCTTTGCAACCCAATGGACTGTAACCCACCTGGCTCTTCTGTCCTTGGAATTTTCCATGCAAGAATACTGGAGTGGGTTGCCATTTCCTTCCCCGGGGGATCTTCCTGACCCAGGGGTAGAACCTGCATCTCCTGCATTGGCAGGCGGGTTCTTTTACCACTAGCACCACCTGGGAAGCTCAGAGTAGCCACTGAAGGGCTATCATATCTGGTGCGACAGTGGAAAATAGGAAAGAACAGGAGTCTGGGTAGTTAATGGGCAGCTACTGGTGATTGTGGTGGGCACATCAGCCCCATAGGCATGATCAGCTATACTTCCCATCTGGTAGCGAAGAGACTAAGCCTGTTTGGAGGCCCTGGGGTCATGCTGGCCATGCCCAGAGCAGACTCAGGTCTTTTCTTGGCCTCTGGACCACCCTACTAGAAAGAGGACTCATGCCAGTAGTGCATGTCCTCCTAGGAAGGGCTGGAACAGACAAAAATGTCCTGTGCCTGCTGAGGTTTAGCGCTCTGGGGTAAAGCAGTTTGAAAAGGTTCCCCTTATGAGGCCATTTGAACAGGACAGTTTTAAGGAAGTCTCAGAGGTAAAGGGTAGGGGAAGGGCTGGGGCTGAGGCTGAGGAATCAGGGTAAAGATGTCTGTTTTGCCTGATAGCAGATAATTTAAAAATAGATGAAAATTAAACTGCTCTTCAGTTTGTATCAAAATGTCCCTGTTGGAATGTCTGGGTCCCAACAGCAATGATAAAATGTCATAAGCCCTGAACCTCTGTGTAAAGATTATTCCCACATCCCTGAGAGAATAAGGAACTTCTCCTAGTCTCACTGCCAGACTTCCGTTGCCTGCAAAATTTGTGAAAACAGAAATTGTATCTATCCAAACATTTTATATCTCAGCATCTCTTCATTTCCTGTTCTGTCTGACCAGTCCCTCTCCTCTCACTCACATACCCCACATACCCTTTTTGAGAGCTCAGTAAATATTTATTGATAATGAAGATAATAACTAAAAATATGTTCCCATCAATGGGGTAAATCTCTTGCCACTCAAGTGTCCTAAATCCATGAGAACCGCTTCAAAGATGTGTTCCCTTCACTTAAAAAACAAACAGCCCCCAGAAAAAACCCCTTTCCATGCCGTGCCCCCTGAGTTCTGGGAAGATTTCATTTTTAGATAGAATGCACTTACCCATCCACCATGCTGCTGGATCCAGGGCGAGAAATTCTCTTTCAGGTACTTGGTTCCAAAACCCAGCACCTTGTTCATGGGGTGGTTGTCAATGGTCGTGAGCTTGGCTATGACATCTATTGCAAGAGCAGCTTTAAAGCCCTGAGCTTTGACCTCTGATTCTCCCCTGGTGTCCACGCCCCTTAGGAACTGGTCTGTGATGGTCTTGACCACAGGATAGGATAACCCATCTGGGAAGCAGGTCATCAAAACTTTATCTTTCTTCAACTGTGTGTAAGAGGAGAAACAGTATATATCAGCCTTGGCCGGGGAGGCAGCCTCTCCGGCTGAACACTGGGCAACTAAAACACCCAGTGGAAAACCCTGGCTTCTAATCTCAAATGTGGAACCATATCCCACAGGACCAGACAGGGCATGGACTTTCTCTGTGATTTCCTTCCATGGGAACTAATACAGACTGAACAGCCTGTTCACAGGACATTAAACAGATGTTTCCTAGCACTTACGATAGGTGGTACCATGAACGATTAAGATGCATCCTCACTCAAGGGGCTCAGAGTCCACTGACACTTGTAGCCCAGTGAAAGGTGCTCTGTTAGAGGTTGTGTAATGGGCAGAATCCACAACCTGGAAATTGCTATTTTGGCTTAAACCCCTGCTCCACTTATTATTAGCTGTGCAATCTTGGAGAAATTACTTAACTTCTCAGTTTCAGTTATGTCATCTCTAAACTGGGGCAACAGCCCCTATGAAAAAAGTGAAAGTGAAGTCACTCTGTTGTGGCTGACTCTTTGCAACCTGATGGACTGTAACCTGCCAGATTCCTCCATCCATGGGATTTTCCAGGCAAGAATACTAGAGTGGGTTGCCATTTCCTTCTCCAAGGGATCTTCCTAACCCAGGGATTGAACCTGGGTCTCCCACACTGCAGGCAGACTCTTCACCATCTGTGCTACCAGGGAAACCCAGGGTAATTTTGAAATACTTGGCCTTGTGCCCAACATGGAGGAAATGCTCTTGAAATGTTAGCATGTGTCCAGGATGCTTCAAGAGCTCAGAGTTATTAGGGAAACCTTCATGAGTTACCTGAGTTCATGTGAAAAGATGAACAAAGTTGAATCCATTGATTCCCTTCCATTGTTCTACTCAATTGATTTTACCTTATACTCCTCTCTTGAACGTTTTATTTCTTAGCTTTCCTCCCTTTAGAGTATCATGGTCTTAGAAAAAGAACAATACTGGCTTGGCATTATTATTTTTTTTTTTTTGGCCATGCTGCACGGCATATGGGATCTTAGTTCCCTGACCAGGAATTGAACCCATGTCCCCCACATTGGGAGCATGGAATCTTAACAGCTAGACCACCAGAGAAGTCTCAGTGGACAGCCTTGAGAGCTACAAGGTTCCTCCTTCAAACGGGGAGGAACGACTTGCCCTGTACTCCTGTCCACTGATGCTAGTTCTGGAGAAACACAGGGTCATCATATGCCCTGTTCTGTTTTCTGCTTCCTCTGCACCCCTGACCACCCTCTACTATGGCCCCAAAGTTCTCCTATTTCCTCTTTTCTTTGGTCTGATACCTTGGTTTCCTCAATGTTTCTCATTCTGCACCATCGCATATTCCTCCCCCATCCTGGTCACCATCTCTGGGACACCTCTGACAAGGGCATTGAGAAGTCACCGAGCACGCTGGGGTGGACTGGGGTGGGTGGCTGGCTGGTTAGAGCTGTTAACCCCTCCTGCACAGCCCCACGGACTTGACTTCCTGCCCATGGATCCTTGCAAAACAAGACAGTGTGTCCCCAGGCCAGCTCCTGATGGCCAGACGCAGGAGACCTCATAGCCATCCATGGGTAACACACAGAGACGAGATGCCTTCAGAAGCCGTGACCACGGTGGGGCCTGCCTGCCACCTCCTTACCTGAAGGCAACCCTTGCACGTTCCTGATGGGAATAACCAGTCTCAACTTCTAACTGGCCTGAAACCCAGCATTCTCCAGGTAATGCTAACCTGTCCCCTGGCCGAACTGCTGAGAGAGAGCAGTCCAGCCGTTCTAGGGGGAGATTTCAGACAACACTCCAGACTTGGAGCAGCTGTGGGACACAGATATTCAGGCTGCAGGGCAAACACAAGAGTCTAAACTTCCCTGAGGATCAGTTACATGGGGAACTAGATTCATAATTCTATTCAGCGAATTTTAATTTATTGGTGACTTTTTTCCTTTCCAAAAATTCCGAGGAGGCTCCAGAAGGTTTACTTATGTTTTCCAAAGTGATTCATTTTTGAGACCCTGCCAGCATGAAGAGTTTTGACTCCAAGGGAAATAAAATTTAGGACTTAAGTGGAAACCAGAACTTTGAAAAAGGAGTACAACCATCAGTCCAGTTCCATTCCCCAGTACAGGGCGGGGACACAGAAAGAAAACCCATTAGTTCAAGACGCTCCCTACCTCTCTTTCCAACTGCTCCCCCGAATATTTCAGCAGCTCAACAATTCTGGCTATTATTTGGTCTTCTTCTGTCAGGGGAAAATTACAGTTATTTCTTTCAAGAGAAAAAAAAAATCTTGTATGTTTCCAGGGACAAGCTTGTAGCCTGGTTAAGGAGTGAGGAAGACCATGCACTTTGTAACTTCCAGCAAAGTAAATCTTACTTCACCTCTTCTGATGACACCCGCTAACACCCTCTCCTCCATCCCCTTCTTTCCTCCCCTAGTCCCCTGATTCTCACCGCGAAACTCATCACTTTATTTGCTCTAAGAATGCTGTTGAAGATGCATGAGCTTATCTCTAATGATACTTGGAAGAAAATTTTTTTAACTTTTTATTTTGTACTGGGGTATAGCTGATTAACAACATTATAATAGTTTCAGGTGGAGAGTGAAGGAACTCAGTAATACATATACATGTATCCATTCTCCCCTAAACTCCCCTATGTTCCAGGCTACCACATAACATTGAGCAGAGTTCCCTGTGCTATATAGTAGGTCCTTGTTGGTTATCCATTTTAAATATAACAATGTGTACATATCCCTCCTAAACTCCCTAACTGTCCCTTCCCCACTGATACTTAGAAGAAATGTCTTTCAGGTCTTTGGGTTTTTCCTGAGCAGGTGGACTTTTCCCATATAGACACCATAAACCCCTATTTGATCATGTTCATCCTTTGTGTTAACTGCTAGAAAACTCAGAGCCAAACTGTGGCCTCCTAAGAGGAAGGTACAGTCTTCCTGAATTTGGGGAATTAAAGTCATTCCTAAACCCGCCTATTTTCCTACCTTTTTTTTTTTTTTAACATTATCTTTCAGATTGGACTTATCTCATGAAAACCTGTACTTTGTATGCTGTGTCTTTACAACAGGGTAGAGTCTAAGTAAATACAATGAATAAGTTCTCCCACCCCAAAGGCTAACATGGCAGATGGAGACAGAGATGGCTCCAGTTGGTGTGTGCTGTGTGTGTTGGAATAGGGAAGGTGGAGTCTGCTTCCCCTTGTCTCCAAACGTGCTAACAGTGAAATAATATTAGGAAAACACTCATTGCTATAGCGTTGAATCCAAACAGAGACAAGCCTGTTACTGAGGGAACAGCATGTTTTCCTTGTGGCATAGTCTCTGAAGTCATGAAGTCCTCATGTGTGACCCAGAGGAGAAGAGGAGGAGAGGCCAGGAAAGTCCTGCCACGAGGTCGTGTGCAGGGCAACCAGGTAGGAAGCCTGAGACCCAAGTCACCTGGGAGAAGGACTGGATGCTTCCGCCGCCCATATGTATTTTGTATCTGACTCTGTTGCCCCTTTCTGGGAAAGCCGCTGCAGCAGCAGGCCCAGCTTCTCGTGTGCCTGGAGGATGGGGGCCTGAGCTTGGGCATGGCTTTGTGTCGCCACTTTATGTGGCCCAGACACACGTGAGATAGCAGTAAGGTCGGAACACTGGTTTTTTGTGGTTGTTGTTGCTCTCCGGGGATCCCTGCTCTCCCAGCTCCTCACTCGAAGCCCTTTTGGTAGTCTGTGGTCCTGGCAGCACAGCAAGGGTGGACACACTTACCAGTCTGGTTCTGGGGTGGGAGGGCACCGCCATGACTGTAGACTTGCCTGCCTTGTCGCTCGATGTGCTGCAGACTCAAGAGCCAGCTGGGCCCCTCATCGTCCACTGGAGTTTGAGAAAGAGAACCATAGGCTGGACAGTCATTAGTGAGGGAAGGTCAGACTGAACTCCTCTTCCCAGGCACTTGGTCCTGTTTCTCTCAACTCTGGGCTTCCCTGGTACCTCAGACTATAAAGAATCGCCTGCCAGTGCAGGAGACGCGGGTTCCATCCCTGGGTCGGGACAATCCCTGGAGGAGGGCATGGCAACCTACTCCAGTATTCTTGCCTGGGAAACCCAGTGGACACAGGAGCCTGGCAGAGTACAGTCCATGGAGTCACAAAGAGGTGGACACAGCTGAACGACTAACACCTTCACTTTCCCTTTCCCTCAGATCTAGAATTTCTACAGGTCAGTTGGGGTCCACAGTCCTGGCTGTTCCTCCAGTTTGGGTGACAACCAACCCAGCCTGGTCACTGCTTCTCAGGTCTGCTTCATGTTTGGCTCTAGGCCTGGTGCCTGACAAGCCCCCTGTTTCTGCACGGGAGCCCAAGGCAATAGTGTAAACTCCTAGGTGGACACTCCACCTACAGCCTGTGCACACCAGGCCTTGGCCGTGGCTAACATGGTGAAATCTAATGCTGCATTCCCCCTCCGCTGCCCCCCAACTGTGAACAAGATTGAGCACTCGCTTTGTACCTCCTCCTGCCCCTCAATAGGAGACTTTTCTTTGGACTTAGCAGTGAGCTTGGCGTGCTGCTTCCCTCTGCTGGCGCACTCCCCTTGGCTTGGGCTGGGTTCTCCAGCTAAAGGTCAGTGCCTCCAGCCTGTGGTTGTGGCGCCCTGAGGGCAGGTCAGCAGAGATTCCTAAGTGGCAGGGCCCTGAGCTGAATAAATACATACGTGCTCATGGACCTCTGCTTGGCCAACACGCACCCCGGGGCAAAAGCTCAGAAAGGAAGTTTACCTTTCTTGGTACTTTCAGCTCCAGACTGCGCTTTGAGACCCTGGAATACCGGAACCCCTTTGGACTTGAAGCCTCCTCCCTGGCTGTGGAGCTCTTCTGGCGGCGGCCAGGAATAAACGATTTCAGCGACTCGGTTGGCAATGGAAACGACTCTGGGGTCCGTGGCTGAAAGAAGACAAAACGATGCTGACAGGCCCTTCCCAGAACTTTGTCTGGCTCATTGGTATGCACGGTTGCCCGAAATGAAAACACCGGGCCTAGAGGGAAAGGAAATGGCCTGGGGCTGAGCAGGAGTGTGTGTTTGGGGGTGGGGGTGGCATTCTTCAGAAAGCCTGGGCAGTTGCCTGGCAGAGGCTGGGATGGGGGAGGGGCACGCAGGAATGATTGCCACCTTGAAACAATTACCCCTCTGCACCCTCTTTTGGAAGTCTTGCAAAATTAGGGTCCCCTTGCCCCTTTGCAACACAAAAGGCAGTGCTTAGTTCTTTGCTTGAGGGAACGCTCATTACGCTTTTATTTTTATTCTTTTTTGGGGCATCCTTTATATCTCAGAGAGCTGGCCCCTATGCACTTTGGAAGGCATTCAACAGTGTGACAAGCCTTTGGGGGCTGGTCACTGAGGAGAGAGAAATATCCCTTCTCTTGGGCTGTATTCCTGACTCAAGTCCATTATCAAGGAAACATGGACTCCCCTTGCTGGTATGGTCACGTGTCATCTTCCCTGCCTCCACGCCTGCTGGGAAACATGCAGAAAATGTGGATAGGTAAAAAAGGATGCATAAAATCTAACCCATGACCCTCAAGAATTTACAATCCGAGAAAAGACTTATGTCAAGCGTTTGCACATGTAACTGAAGGGTAAAGCATCTGGGGACATGAAGGTTTAAACGGCTCTGGCCCCGAACGTCATGGCCTGTGAAGGACAAGTCGACTTGGCCCCTGGTGGAGGATGGGGTTAGGGCAGGAGGACTAGCAGTATTGCTGAGTTATTTGGGAGTAAAATTCCATTGTTAATCTGTCACTACGTTCTTAACAGGTAGAAGGTTGTACAAGCTCCGCATTTGATATGGAGCAGTTGTATCATGTAATGTTTAAGAACAGTATTTAATTCATAAGACTTATTGACAGTAACGGGTTTGGGCCAGAAGGTCAGCGTGCCCAGAGGACCTCCCAGACTTTGTCAATCAGGATAGATGAGCAAGGCAAGGTGTGGGTGTCCTGTGAAGAGCTGGGAGTGACCTCCTGAGGAGCTGCCAGGTGGTGTCTGATTCTCTTTCCCCAGATTCTCCCATCACCCTCCTGGGTGTTCACTGACAGGCCACTGATGCCCTGTCCACAATGCCTTCCTTTTAAAGAGAAGGCATAATGGCTTCCTTAAAAAGCCACATTTATCATGGTGCTCCACTGGGTTCAAAAACAGATCAGCAGTGGATGAGAGAGAGAAGAACTGGAGAGGTCAAGGAGTGAAGGACCAATGCTTTTCCTTCCGTTTAACAAAAATCCAACCAAAATACTTTTCCACTTTTAAGTCACCTTACTGCAGCCCAACCAGCCTCCTTGTGAACGCTAGCCACCCACACAAGGAGGTGGCAAGAGGCTGGATCCCCAAACCAGTGGGAGCCTTCCCTTGTGTCCGCGGGAGCCGGGAGAGGAAAGCTTGCATGCCTTGTGCAGTTGGTTGGGTGATCAGCGCGTTCTTTTCCACGGAAGAGTCACACACTGCCCACCTTGCCTTCAAAGGAGGCAGATGAGGGCCCTCATGGCTGTCCCTCCCCATCTCCCAGCCTCCACCACATGGTCACAAGACCACCAGAGGACACAGAGGTGGTCCCCAAGCTGACTAACCCGTGTATCTGTTTCTATGGATTGGAGGAATGCAGACAAAATATGTGCAGGAAAATCTATAAGCAAACACATTTTGAAACTCAGATGAATTAATCTGGTTAATATTCCCATTCTAGGGACTTCCCTGGCAGTCCAGTGGTTAAGAGTCTGTGCTTCCACCACAGGAGGTTCTGGTTCAATCCCTGGTCAGGGAACTATAAGATCCCACATGCCTTGCAGTATGGCAAAAAAAAAGAAAAGAAAAAAGAAAATTTCCATTCTAGTATCTTTTTTTTTAAGATTTCCTTCTGATCAGAGTTGGTCTGATCTGATAGGCAAGGAAACACTGGATGAGGGTGGAGAGAAAATGCAAAGGCTGCCCTTCCTTTGGAGTTTATTCTGGGGGCTCATTGTGCAGTTAAGGAGAGCAGGAGAGTGGGGAAGGCATTTGGCTTGAGGTTTTTCTTTTAAAGAGAAAGGACAGGGCATTTGGGAGAGAATTCCATATAGGGGAGTCTGCTATTTCCTACCTAGTATCCCTTTTCTTTACCTTCCTTAGTAACAGACCCCTGAAATGTCAGGGGAAGCTGACAGAACTACCTTTCTCAGCCTCTTTTGCAATAAGGTGTAGGCACTGAGATGTAAGAAGTTGGCTACAGTTTTAAGAAAGCTCTCTAAAAGGAAGCTGAATTATCCAGAAAGAAGATAACCTTTTGTCCTTCTCCTTGCTTCCTCTTCCTCCCTGCTTAGAAAGTAGACATGATGGCTGGACTCTGAGCAGCCATCTTGGGGTTTAAGGTGACTTTGAGGTTGGAAGCCACTAGCTAAGGGACAACAGAATGGAATCCTTAAAGACTGGGGAACTGGCAGATCAAGCCTCAACTGCCAAACTGTGGTTTTCTTTTATAGGAGAGAAAAATAATCTCTTTGTCAGTGAAGTTACAGCAGATCACAGCTGTGGAGAAAAAAAGACTCACAGAAAAACAGGGTTGCTGTTTCTCAAATTGGTATTGCCATTTGTTTTTCTACATCCCAAGGCCTGTCACTACTAGACTTTGGTCTTGGGACATAATCTCATAGTTCTTAGTCCAGCCCGGTATCTGAAATGGCAGCACAGGCTAAATTGTGACCTTTAGTTAAAAGAACCCAGGAGACACCAACTACTGAGTTCTGATTTACATGTGGCAAAAGAGAAAGAGAGGGCAAGTCCCTCTTGGGTCACACCCAGCATAGAACCAGCTGCTGCTGCTAAGTCACTTCAGTCGTGTCCGACTCTGTGCGACCCCATAGACGGCAGCTCACCAGGCTCCCCTGTCCCTGGGATTCTCCAGGCAAGAACACTGGAGTGGGTTGTCATTTCCTTCTCCAATGCATGAAAGTGAAAAGTGAAAGTGAAGTCGTTGAGTTGTGTCTGACCCTTTGTGACCCCATGGACTGCAGCCTACCAGGCTCCTCCGTCCATGGGATTTTCCAGGCAAGATTTCTGGAGTGGGGTGCCATTGCCTTCTCCGATAGAACCAGCTAAGCACCCACATAATTACCTAAACAAGAAAGCAAAGAGAGAGAAAGGGGAGAGGGAGGATTAACTTAAGTGAATCATTAAAGCTAAGCCTCCTTAGGAGATAACCATTTCTACTTTTGTAGGAATATCTATAGGTCTACACAGAGATCTGGAAATTTTAGAAAATAAGCAAAGGTCCAATGACCCTTCAGTAATCTTGAAATACAGAACATTGTTTTTCTCAGGAAAGCCAGAAAGTTAAAGTCTGTAAAATCTTCTGTTTCCTGGCAAACTTCAAAGAACAGGACAAGCAGAAAAACCTATTTATGTGCCTCTAAACTGTTCTATCGGAGAAGGCGATGGCACCCCACTCCAGTACTCTTGCCTGGAAAATCCCACGGACAGAGGAGCCTGGTAAACTGCAGTCCATGGGGTCGCGAGGAGTCAGACACAACTGAGCGACTTCACTTTCACTTTTTACTTTCATGCATTGGAGAAGGAAACAGCAACCCACTCCAGTGTTCTTGCCTAGAGAATCCCAGGGATGGGGGAGCCTGATGGCCTGCCATCTATGGGGTCACACAGAGTTGGACACGACTGAAGCGACTTAGCAGCAGCAAACTGTCCTATGGGGCTTCCCAGGTGGCTCAGTGGTAAAGAATATGCCTGCCAATGCAGGCAACACAAGAGACCCGGGTATGATCCCTGGGTCGGGAAGATCCCCTGGAGTGCAGGAAATGGCAACCCACTCCAGTATTCCTGCTGGGAAAAATCCCATGGACATAGGAGCCTGGCAGGCTGCCGTCCGTGGAGTCACAAAGTGTTGGGCACGACAACACACACACAGGCAAACAAGCCAAACTGTTCTGTTTGCTCCGGACCTCAGATCCCACCCCCAGCAGAAGAACCCCTGGAGGGAGGAGGATTTCCTCAGATAATCCCAACCGTAACTTCTCCTCCCTAAAGCTTACAAGTCTAATGGGAAATGGAAGTTTCCTTGATCGCAGCGAGTGCTCTAAAGCTGTCATTGTGTGCGCTGATTCTCCAATAAGCCTGACAGTCACAACATTTAAAACTTGAGACATTACTGCCACCTGTTGACTAATTATTGACACAGGCCAATCAGCCCAGCAGGAGAGCAGGTTTCTTTTAAAATCTGGGCATCAGGCAGAAGATACGGTTAGAGGGGAAGATGTTTATGCCTAGGTCTGTGGATGAAGGGCAACACTGTTAAAGCCTTGCATGAAAATGTTATGTTCAATACAATGTGTTTTGTCCTGCTGAAAGAAGATTTTGTCAAAATGCTTCTTGGTTGTTTTTTGAGTGGTTTGAACTTTGAAATCACTTTTGTATATAGCTATCTGATCTTTCCATCCACCTTCAAGAAGCCAGTGTACAGATGGAAACGCAGAGGCTCAGAGATGGGAGTTGACGTCCCTCAGGAGGAACAGTCTGAGCCTGTCTGGGGGTCTTCCCTTTGTATTGGTCTCTGGCACCGAGGATTAGGAATTTGGGCAGCAAGCTTAATTATAGATGGTGGAGCCAGAAAACCAGTCCTGTCACCCATCACCAGCAAACTTTTCCTTTCTGCGCAGTCTTAAGGAAAGTAGGACAATTAGGATTGAGAATCGGGCTTCCCTGGTGGCTCAGTGGAATTGGAGAAGACTCTTGAGAGTCCCTTGGACTGCAAGGAGATCAAACCAGTCAATCCTAAAGGAAATCAACCCTGAATATTCATCGGAAACAATGATATTGAAGCTGAAACTTTAATAATTTGGCCACCTGATGCAAAGAGCCGGCTCATTGGAAAAGACCTTGATGCTGGGAAAGATTGAAGGCAAAAACAAAAGAGAGCAGCAGAGGATGCGATGGTTAGATAGCATCACTAATCAGTTCATGTCAGTTGCTTGTCATGTCTGACTCTTTGTGACCCCATGGACTGTAGCACTCCAGGCTTCCCTGTCTATAACCAACTCCCAGAGCATGCTCAAACTCATGTGCATCGAGTCGGTGATGGACATTGAGTCACTGACTTGATGGACATGAATTTGAGCAAACTCCAGGAGACAGTTAAGGACAGGGAAGCCTTGGGTGCTGTAGTCTATGGAGTTGCAAAGAGTCAGACATGACTTAGTGACGGAACAACCAGAGTGGTAAAGAATAGGCCTGCTAATGCAGGGGAGATGCAGATTGGATCCCTGATCTGGGAAGATCCCACGTGTCGTGGGGCCACTGAGCCCATGCACCACAAGTACTGAGCCTGTGCTCTGGAGCCCACTGAAGCCTGTGCTCTGCAACAGGAGAAATCATGGCAATGAGAAGCCTACAGACCCCAACTAGGGAGTAGCCCAGTCTCCAAACCTAGAGAAAAGAAACAAGAAAAGAAACGAAGAAGAAAAGAAACTGCACAGAAACGAAGACCCAGCATGGCCAAAACAAAACAAAAACAAAAACAAAAAACCCAACAAAAGAAATGAGTATTAATAGGTTGGGAAGCTGAGGTTCAAAGAGTTCCCTACCTCAGGGTGGGAGGAGGTGGACCCCCAGGCACACAAAGGAAAGTAGTGGCTGTGGGAGAGAAAGTACAGTTGGTCCCCCAAAGCTTACCTTTATGCTTTAAGCGCTGGTCCACGCTGGAGTGGGACCTTGGCCATTTTGGACTCCAAGGATGGGCCTGAGGTCCCCCCACCCTTTGTCCCTGGGCATGGATTTCTGGAGGCGAGCTCTGTGAGTCTTCCTCCTTCTCTGCTACCCCGAAGAGGGTCCTCCAAGACGACTTTTTCTTGGTGAGGTTTATGGCCTTCTCGCTGGATTGAGAATTTCTGCAGGGCCACGGCCCCTGAGTCCATGCCTCACTCACCGGCCAGCTCTCCGGCCCTTTCTGGGACAGACTCCTTGTTCTCAGGTGCTTCCGTGAGAGGACGGCAGAGGTGTTCTGGAAGACGTGGTGTTTGACATAGAACTCCAGGATTTTGAACTCCAGACTGTCTGAGTCCTCATCATCCAGGGGGATCTCTTCCAGGTCACAGGGGCTGGCAGTGCACATGGTGGGGCTGCAATGACAAAATCCACACGTGTCCTTCTACCTGGGAGCTAGCTACTCTTGGTAGGAAAGGGGAGATGGGGTGAAAGTCAGTAAGCATTTACTGAGCACCTATTCTCTTTGTGGTGTTGGAAAAGACTCTTGAGAGTCCTTTGGACTGCAAGGAGATCAAACCAGTCAATCCTAAAGAAAATCAACCCTGAATATTCACTGGAAAGACTGATGCTGAAACTGAAGCTCCAATACTTTGGCCACCTGATTCGAAGAGCTTGACTGAATAGAAAACACCCTGATGCTGGGAAAGATTGAGGCCAGGAGGAGAATGGGGGTGACAGACAATGAGATGGTTGGATGGCATCACTGACTTGATGGACATGAGTTTGAGCAAGCTCAGGCAGATGGTGAAGGACGGGGAAGCCTGGCTTGCTGCAGTCCATTGAGTCACAAAGTCGGACACAACTGAGTGACTGAACAAATTCTCTTTGTGCTGGGAGGTAGGGGGTAGCCAGAGATGGAAAAGCCAGGGTTCTTTCTGCAAGTTCAGATTTGCAGAGATGAGGAGATGTGTACATAGATAACTCCAGACCGAGAGAATGAGCTGGGAGCTTGAACAAAGATCCTGGAGCAAATATAGGAGGTGGGGGAGGAACAGAGAGCTGCAAATAGAGGCAAGTGCAGGCTCCTTGTGGCTGGATCCTGCGGCTTAGAACAATCTGGGCACAGAGCAGACCATAGGTGAATTTAGGTTGTGGCCCTGGGCCCTGCAACCGGACCCTCAGACCTGGCCCCACCCACCAGTAAGCGGGCACTAGCCCCAGGATGTGGTTTCACCCACCAATGGGAAGGCAACAGTCCCAGGGACTCCTGAACCCTAACTCAATCCTCTAGTTAACTCAGCAATAACTCTGGGTCTCCCTGGGGTTCTAGAGTCAGACAACTTGTGACCTGACCCCGCCAACCAGCAGCTGGCAGCCTTCGCACAAGGCAGGGCCTGACATCCAACTGGGTTGGGGGCCAAACAAGCCTACCAGACTGCCCATGGTAGCCAGCCCACCACAGCAGAAGGACCCATGCAACCACATAGGGAGCACCCTTGGAGCATATAGTGATGAGAAGGGAGTGAATTCTGGGATGCAGAGAACTTTTCCTTCAAAAAGCCACTTCTTTAAGATCAGGAAGTGTAACCAACCTACTGGCTACATAGAAATAAGAACAAGTTAGGCAAAATGATGCAACAGAGGAACATGTTTCAAACAAAGGAATGACATAAAGCCTCAGGAGAACTGAGTGATGTGGAGATAGGCAATCTACTCAAGAAAGAGTTCAGGGTAGGGATCATAAAGATGACGCAAGAAGTGGGGAGGAGAATGAATGGAGAGTGAGAAGTTAGAGGCTTTTAACAAAGAGTGAGAAAATAAAAGAACAACCAGAGATGAAGAATACAAAACTGAAATGAAAAATACACTGGAAGGAACTGACAGTAGACTAGATGATACAGAGGAATGGATCGTATCATCCCCTGTATCATCATACGTCATATATCATCATATAGAGGATGATACAGAAGCTAGAAGACAGAGTAGTGGCAATCATTAATGCTGAACAGAAAAAAAAAAAAAGAATGAAAAGAAGCAAGAGTTTAAGAGACCTCTGGGACAGCATAAAGCACCAGAAGGAGAAGAGAGTGAGAAAGGGGCTGAGAACATATTTGAAGACATAATAACTGAAAACTTCCCTCCTCCTCCTCCTCCTAAGTCGCTTCAGTCGTGTCCGACTCTGTGTGACCCCACAGATGGCAGCCCACCAAGGCTCCCCCGTCCCTGGGATTCTCCAGGCAAGAACACTGGAGTGGGCTGCCATTGCCTTCTCCAATGCATGAAAGTGAAAAGTGAAAGGGAAGTCGCTCAGTCGTGTCTGACTCTTCGCAATCCCATGGTCCGCAGCCTACCAGGCTCCTCTGTCCATGGGATTTTCCAGGCAAGAGTACTGGAGTGGGCTGCCATCGCCTTCTCTGGAAAACTTCCCTACCCAAAACAAAAAACCCGATTGAAAAGTGGGCAGAAGACCTGAAGAAACAATTTTTCAAAGAAGAAATACAGATGGCCAATGGCTACAGGAAAAGAGACAACATTGTTAATAATCATAGTTGCCTGCATTCATATCTTATTAATTATTGAAAATAACAGTTAATTCTATTATTACTTCTGGATCTAATAGCTGAATTGTTCTATAAAGAAGAATTTTACCTAATCAGTTATTTGGTTACTTCTCTATTAAAGTATTTTCTATCATAGTTATACTTTGTTATTAATTTCTAACTTGGGCTTCCCTGGTGGCTCAGATGGTTAAGAATCTGCCTGCAATGCTGGAGACCCAGGTTTGATCCCTGGGCTGGGAAGATCCCCTGGAGAAGGAAATGGCAACCCACTCTAATGGTGAGAAAATATGACCTGTATGGGATGCAGTTTTTGAAAAATCTGTTGACTCTTGCTTGATGGTCTATTGTATGGTCAGTTCTCAAAAACACTTCATGTGTGCTTGATCAGAATATGTGTGCTCCAGTTGTTAGGTACATTGCTAAATGTGATTATAACATAAAACTTACTAGTTATATCAAAAGTATCATTAATCATCAGAGAAACGCAAATCAAAACCACAATGAGATATGACCTCTCACCCGTCAGAGTGGCTCTCACTAAGAAGTCTACAAATAGCAAACACTGACAAGGATATCAAGAAAAGAGAACTCCCATACACTACTGGTGAGAATGTAAATTGGTGTGTCCACTGCAGAAAACAGTATGGCTGTTTCTCAAAAAAAAAAAATAAAAGTACCATATGACCCAGCAATCTCATTTCTGTGTATCTATATGAAAAAAACCAAAAACACTAATTCAAAAGGACACACGCACCACAATGTTCATAGCAAAAATATTTACAATCGTCAAGATATGTAAACAACCTAAGTGTCCATCAACAGATGAATGGATAAGAAGATGTGGTATGTATGTGTACACACCCACTCCACACAGTGAGATACTATTATATAAGCTATAAAAGAGAATGAAATTTGCAACAGCATGGAGAGTAAGTGAAATAAGCCAGACAGAGAAAGACAAACACTGTATGATATCATTTATATGTAGAATCTTAAAAAGTGCAACAAACTAATACATATAACAATAAAGGAACAGATTCACAAATACAGAGAAGAAACTAGTGGTTACCAGTTGGGAAGGGAAAAGGTGAAGGGGCAAGAGAATGGTAGGGGTCTAAGAGGTACAAACTATTGGGTATAAAAAAATAAGCTACAAGGATATATTGTACAGGACAGGAAAAATAGCCAATATTTTATAATAACTGTAAATGGAGTATAACCTTTAAAAATTGTGAATAATTGTTATACATCTGAAGCTTATATAATATTGTACATCAACTATACCTTAATAAAAATTTTTTTTAAACCTATAAAACATGGGTATGTGAACGGAAAAAAAATTGGCACATGTGAATCACTTAAAATACTGCATAAAAGCGAAAGTGTTAGTTGCTCAGTGGTGTTCAGCTCTTTGTGACCCCATAGACTACAGCCCGCCAGTGTCCTCTGTCCATTGAATTCTCCAGGCAAGAATACTGGAGTGGGTAGCCATTCCCTTCTCCAGGGGATCTTCCCAACCCAGGGATTGAACCCAGATCTCCTGCATTGCAAGGCAGATTCTTTACTGTCTGAGACACCAGGGAAACCTATATATGACTATAGAGTGTGTGTGTATGTGTATGTGTGTAAAGTATACATACCATAAGCTATGAAGCCTGGAACTTGGCTGGCTTTCCCAGCACCTAACATAATGCCTGACACATGGTAACCTCTTGATAAATATTTGAGGAATGAAAAAAAAATGTTACAGTGCTACCAGATAATATATGAGACATCTAGTCAAATCTGAATGTCAGGTAAACAACAAATAATTTTTTAGTAGTCCCAAATATTGAGTGGGGCATGCTTACACTAAGCATGTCTGCTGTTTATCAGAAATTCATACCTAACAAGGCCTCTTGTATTTTTGTGCAAATCTGGCAATTCTGTGATTAACAAGTGCTGCTTATAAAAACAGATCTGAAATTGTTGGAAGTGGACCCAGGTGGAGACTGAGCGACCTGAGTCTCACCAGAGAAAGAGTGGTTAAAAAGGGAGAGAAGAGCGTGACACGTGGTTCTAGATTCGGGGGAGTGACTCGGTGTAGAAGGGGCTGGAGGGCAACGCTGGAAGGCCCCAGGAGAGCATGTATGAGGGTTTTAATTTGGACCTTCCTTTTGAGTTGGGCAGCTCTGGATGCCTTAGGCAGGACATACACCTGGGTCCTCTAGGAAGCAAGGCCTTGAATTTGCAGCCAGCATACTATGCTCGGGAGAAACCAGGTAAGTTAAACAAAAAAAACAAACCCAAACCTTTCTAAAGTACTGTGAAGACTTTAAGATTGTGTGGGTGTGGGGGTGTGTGTGGATTAGCGTTGCTGTTGGGGAGAGAAAGGCCCCAACTTCTTTAAGAAACCAGAATTTGCTAACTACTGATTCAGGATCAACATCTGAAAAGAGGGGAAAACCTGAGGTCAAGGTGGAGAACACAGCCCTTCCACTTGGTGAAAGAAGAGGATTTTGTGGTTTTCCAGGTTAGAAAGCACTTGAGTGCTTGGCCCAACCAAGAGGCCAGGCCAAGGGCAAGAGAAGCAGAGGGCCCAGCAGCCCCCAGGAGCGGAGGATAGTCAGGCTGGGCAAGTGCCTGCAGCTGAGTCGAAGTATCAGTTAAAACACGTTGGATGCGCTTAACGAGCGTAGGGTATTTTTCCTATTAATCTGCATTGGGAATGAAGGGAGAGCTGTTAAATGGATAGTGAAGTCTTATTTTAAAGCAAAGGATTGAGCTTCTTTATCGCAAATTGCAGCCCTTCTGCTCTTTGCTGTTCCTATTTAAAGTCAAGCTTCTCCTAACGGAAACGTACAGATGAATTTTATACATAACGCTGATGGAAATGAAGCCCTGGGTGGGGCCCCAGAATGTAAGTACAGAGCCTGGAGTGGAAATTATGAATAGCTCCAGAATAACAAGCTCTCCGTGAGGCTTGTTATAATTCAGTGACTCAGTGGCCCTACCTACCCTTTTGACCCAGTCTTCCTTTATATACCCTCTTCCTTATCTACAACAAACTCTGGCAGACCTACTCCCCAAAGCTAGGTTACACAGCACCTTTTCCTGGTCTCTCTTCTTTCTCCTCCCCCCTACCCGCCCCAACCCCCAAAGTGGTTGACGTCCTCCGGGTCCCCAGTGGTGGCTCGTCCCCTGGGAACACCGCAGAGCTGCAGCTGACCCCCAGCATCACAGGATACACAGGAATCACTGTAGGGATTTTTCTAGCTCTGGATTTGTTGGTCAAGCTTAGATCTCGCTTCTCCTCCTGTCGCAGGTCGTGGAGCAAACAGCCCTCACGCGTGCTCCATGATTCCAGTGCACAGAGGCTGTGACCCAGAAAGCTGGACAGAATTCTGCCCTGGCCTTTCCCCGGTGTGAGGGGCATGGAACACCCCTTGGCCCAACAGACTCAGCCGCAGAGCTGACTTCATCGCTCTGGACACACAGGCAAGGCCTGCGTGTAAGACGGGGGAGGACGCTCATCCCAGAGGGACGTATGCAGACCAGCTGATGAGCTGGGTTTTGTCTGGTTGTCTCCCGCCTCTCTTTTTGCACTCTCTCCCCTCTCACAGCCCTCCCCTCCCCTTTCTTCCCTGAACTTCAGACCTTCTGGGATCCTTATCTCTCCCGCACTTGTCATTTCTGAGTAGGACTCGGTCTTTAATCCTAAGGGTGAAATGAGGTAAAATGTCTTACTGTCCCACAATAGGAGCTAAACTGAGAGAACCTCAGGTCTCATGAATGAAACACAGACTCAGGCTCTGATTATAGAACAGAGTGGGCAGGGAACTCAGGAGGGAGCCTTCTAGAGGGGAGGGGGAATCCCCCATTTCACCTGAGCCCGGTACTGAAGGAAGTCTCTAGGAGGACTAGACCTTGTGCCCAGAGATGCTCTGGGCTCAAATCCAGGGGCTCATTTGGGCTCTGGAGGAGGGGCCTAGTGTTTCCACAGGCTTCTGTCACGCTGCCACATACTCAGTGAGACAGGTCTGCATAATATTAAAAATGATTCAGCCAGTTATATTTTCTTAACTCCCTCAGCCATTCTGGAGCAAAGGAGAAATGAAAAGGAAACCTAAATGTCTCTCTTTCCCTTTCCTGAAAACCCCTAATAAACTGTACACTTAGCTTTTAGTTTTAGATTCTTACTTTTGCTTCCTGAGACTTACAGGATCAGAACTCCTAAACAAATGCAGTAAACATTAGGTTTAGCAGCCCCCAGTTAGAGCGCCGCATGAACTAGTCCGGGACTGTAGTTTCCCTCCCCCCTCCCCCAAGTCCTGCTGGGAAGGCTGAATCTCTCCTGGTGTTACCTGGTCTTCAGGCTGTCAGTGGTTGCTCCTGCTTCAAGTCAGGTGGCTGTAAGGATATGTCTATATCTGAGTCTCTTTCCACGAACCTTAAGAGGAAACTGTGGCCTAGTCTTCTTGGCTCCTAATTTCAGAAGGCCCTTGTGATCTAAGACGCCACCGGAGTGTAGTGCATTCAGGTTGGGACTGAGGCTGGAGGGAGGCTTAGGAAGGGAGTCACTTCCTTGTTAAGCCCTGCCCGCAGCTATTTAACTGAAGGAGGGACTGACCTTTGCCCAAGTAATTTGACTCTAGGAGTTCTGCATCTTTATTGAGGACTCTCACTGCCCTTTAGGACGGGGACAATTATGTGGACGCCCTCCCCTCATAGGACTTTACTTTTCCTTTCATCAGTTTCAATCAAGTGGAATCAACCACGTGTGAGCTCACTTGTGTCCCCCTCTTTACGACTCCATGGACTGTAGCCCGCCAGGCTCCTTGTCCATGAATTCTCCAGGCAAGAATCCTGGAGTGGGTTGCCATTTCCTCTTCCAGGGGATCTTCCCGACCCAGGGGTTGAACCCACATTTCTTGAGTCTCCTGCATTGGCAGGCCATTCTTTACCAACTACGCCCCCTGGGAAGCCTTCACCAGTTTAGCAAATGTTTACTGATCACCTCTGTGGCAGGTATGGTCACACGTGTTTATTTTTCACGGCAAGAGGCAGGTGTTAGGGTTACCATTTTATATACTAGGAAACTGAGGCTCAGAGAGCTAAGGTATCTTGCTAGTGGTCCCCCATCAGCTGAGTTGAAATCCAAAGCTAGGTCTTTTTGGCTTTACACTACAGCATAGATTGTATTCGGATAGGACCACTGGAAACAGTTCCAAATCGGAATCCAATGCCAGCCATATCGAAAGCCACAAATGCTGATAAAGGCTGCGTGTCACAGTTTAGGGATAGAATTCCCTATGTAAAGAAAAAAGAAACATGATTTTGTGCTCTATCCAGATTCTTGACTGAAATCCATGAGTGCTGGCTAGTCAAAATGTAAAGATGAAGGAAGTGTGCACAGATATGGGAAAGTTCTTTGGTGATTTGAAGTGAATTTTAACCAGCAAACTCATATTATTGCCCATAATGTATACCAGTCTAGTCAACTTGAGAGATATTAAAGAAATATTGTCTTTCTTTTTTTTTTTTTAGAACCAACTTGGTCTTTTTTTGGGAAGAAAAGATATATTCATTCAAATTAATTTAAGAATCAACACATGCTTATAATCAATAAGTACATCATATAGTAGGGATGACAATTGTTATTGGAGTTCAGAGCTACATAACTTAATGACACTGGTGACAGAAACTGTTTAGAGGTCTTGGCAGGGAAGTATGAACACCGGGAGTCAGGCTCACTGAAGACAGAGAATGTTCATTAATCATTCAGCTTTGTGGCTCCCACCCCCAACACACTAGCACAAAGCAGATGGGGCTCAATACATGTTATACATTAATAGACGAAGCAAAACCTACTCTCTTCTGATTCTAAAAATACACATTAGAGAGTGAGGCTCAAGAGGGAGAGGATATATGTATAATTATGGCTGACTGATGTTGTACAACAGAAACCAATACAACACTGTAAAAAATTAAAAAAAAGAAAAGCACATTTGTTGTAGAAAACTTGTAAAACAAAAAATAGCATACCTAAAATAAAGACCACCATGATCCAGTCATCCAGTGATAAATAATTGAAAACTTGGTGTAATTCCCTCCTTCTGTGACAGTATCACTTTGCTACCCTTGAGGTGTCTGTGTGGCCCCCTGCCTGTTCTCTGCATACTGCCCTCAGCCATGTGTCTACCAGGTGCTCCCCTGCAGTCCCATGGACCAAGTGACCCCTGCCCCTTGTTAAGAAGGAAACAACAGACCCCAAATGGAGTCACTTGTGTTGGGCCCATGGCAGCAGACCAGGACTTGATGTCTAAGCTGATTATAATTTCAGCCTTCCGAGGAATGTGATTCCAGCCAAGCTGGAATTTCCTGGTCAGTCTTGGGAAATTTGCAGATAGACCCTTCTGTTCCCCTCAGGAGTGAGGCCTTGCCTAAAACAATACATCTTTGCTGATAATTTCCTTTCGTCTGTTCTCTTGCTGCTTTTTAAAAAACCTTTCCTTTTCTGCAGCTCAATAGAGTTCCTCTTTACTTGCTAGATGGGATCCTGCCTGGTTCATGAATCATTCAATAAAGCCAATTAGAGTCTTAACAGTTGACTTCTTGTTATTTAACAGATGTGACGGCAGCAGAGGGATGAAGGAGACTCCTGATGGCTTCATGGACAATTAAAAACACTGGTGAGGTACCTGTGAGACCCTTTTTGAGGTCACTGTCTTTCTGAGGGCTGTGGGTAATTTTCCTCTCGGTTCTTTTTTTTTTTTTTTAAGTCTTTATTGAATTTGTTACAGTATTGCTTCTGCTGTTTATGCTCTGATTTGGGGGGCTCTGAGGCATGTGGGATTTTAGTTCCCAGACCAGAGATCGAACCGGCACCCCCTGGATTGTAAGGTAAAGTCTTGACCACTGAACCAATAAAGAAGTCCCATCCCTCTCTCTCTGCATCCAGCTCCCAATCTGTTTGGCATATGGAGGAGGTCAGCTTCTGCTGGTGAGTGGTTCTACCCCCAGCCAACTGAGTTAAGCCCCTAGCCTTTCAGACAACTTGCAGGTTTTAAGTGGAAAACCCCAGCCCTTGATTCTGTCCATGTGGAGCCCCCTGCTGCAGTTTCACATGTTAAATCCCCATGGTTGGTTCAGTCCTTTTGCCTGGTCAAGGTTCTGTGGAAATTGTTGTGGTTCACAGGCCTTCTTTGGGCCAGGTCACAGTGACATCTCTTGGTCACTGCTGGTATGTCAAAGTGCACATTTGTCTTGTTTTATGTAAATGCTATTGCTAGTGGGGGTCTCAGAGGCCAAAAAGCTGCAATAATTGGTGGGCACAGGTGACTCATTGCTGCCTAAATCAAAAACTCCAGTGTAGAGACAAGTTGGTCTTGGAATAGGTTAGACCTACAGAAGGTTACCTGCCGACCTCAGGGGAATTCTGTGCAACGAGGTGCACTGCAGAACACAGAAAGCACCCGACCCAGCTTCGCACCCTTTTCCTTTGGCTCCAAGTAATCCAAACACTGGGAGAAGGCAATGGCACCCACTCCAGTACTTCTGCCTGGAAAATCGCATGGGCAGAGGAGCCTGGTGGGCTGCAGTCCATGGGGTCGCTAAGTGTCGGGCATGACTGAGTGACTTACCTTTCACTTTTCACTTTCATGCATTGGAGAAGGAAATGGCAACCCACTCCAGTGTTCTTGCCTGGAGAATCCCAGGGACGGGGGAGCCTGGTGGGCTGCCATCTGTGGGGTCGCACAGAGTTGGACACGACTGAAGCGACTTAGCAGCAGCAATAGCAACCCAAACACTGAGCTCACAGAATCCTTAAATTCTTTTTTTTTTTTTTTTTAAAACTTTTTACCTTGTATTGGAGTACAGCAGATTAACAATGTTGGGATAGTTTCAGGTGGACAGTGAAGGGACTCACATATACAAGTATCCATTCTCCCCTAAACTCCCCTCCCATCCAGGCTACCATGTAACATTGAGTGGAATTCTCTGTGCTATACAGTAGGTCCTTGTTGGTTATCCATTTTATATATAGCAGTGTGCACATGTCCCTCCCAAACTCCCTGTCCCTTTCCACCGCCCCCCCCCGCCACTGACCCCAAACTCATTTTCTAAAGGAGTCTCTTTACGTTGGATTCTTAAATTCTATAGTCAAGCATGCCATCTTAGTTCAGTTGCTCAGTTGTGTCCGACTCTTTGTGACCCCATGGACTGCAGCATGCCAGGCCTCCCTGTCCATCACCAACTCCTGGAGCTTGCTCAAACTCATGTCCATTGAGTTGGAGATGCCACGCAAACCATCTCATTCTCTGTCGTCCCCTTCTCCTCCCGCCTTCAATCTTTCCCAGCATCAGGGTCTTTTCAAATGAGTCAGCTCTTTGCATCAGGTGGCCAAAGTACTGGAGTTTAAGCTTCAACATCAGTCCTTCCAATGAACACTCAGGACTGATCTCCTTTAGGATGGACTGGTTGGATCTCTTTGTAGTCCAAGGAACTCTCAAGAGTCTTCTCGAACACCACAGTTCAAAAGTATCAATTCTTTGGTGCTCAGCTTTCTTTATAGTCCAACTCTCACATCCATACATGACTACTGGAAAATCCATAGCCTTGACTAGATGGACCTTTGTTGGCAAAGTAATGTCTCTGCTTTTTAATATGTTGTCTAGGTTGGTCATAATTTCCCTTCCAAGGAGTAAGCATCTTTTAGTTTCATGGCTTCAGCCACCATCTGCAGTGATTTTACAGCCCCCCAAAATAAAGTCTGCCAAATTGGTCTACAGAGCTCCTCAAAAGCTTCAAAATAAATTATTAAAAAACTTCTTATGGAAGGCTAGGGAAAAATGAACTACACAGGAGATAAGAGGTACCACCTGTTTCTCCCCATTGTCCATCCTTATGTGAAAACTCACATTTTCCTGATTCTCTGAACTGCCTTTCCATTGGAGAGACTGTTAAACAGTTACCTGTTAAAACCTCCCAAGGTGCAGGTGAACAGTACCTAAGAACAATACCTCCTTAGGTACTGTTCATTCCTTGGTCAAAGACAAAATGAAGGGCCACAATTAAAGAATTCCCTCAATTCAGGGAGGGTCCTCATATTTTTTTTTTTTAAGAGTTCAGAATCCTTATTGGGGTTTGTTACTGCAGGCTGCCAGTTCCTTATCAGCTTGTACAGTAGGTCAGTAGCATTTGGGAAGCCTGAAGATGGATGAGGGAAGCAGAAGGCATAGTCCTAAGGATAATGGAGATCCTCTCCAGCATGGTCCTTTTTTTTTTTTTTCTTAACACGAGCAGCTTATTTATTTGTAACATTTATTTATGTGGCTGTGCTAGGTCTTAGCTGCAACATGCGGAATCTTCCAGCATTTGAAGTTGTGGCATTTGAACTCTTACTTGTTACATGTGGGATCTAGTTCCCTGACTAGGGATCGGACTTGGGTCCCCTGCATTGCGAGCACAGAGTCTTAGCCACTGGACTATCTCCAGGTGGCCCTTTTATGACCAGATAAAGCTCACAAGATAGTATCTGACCTTTTAAAAGCCATCTTAGGGTCTTCCTACCCACATGGACTGGTCTTTTATTCAAACATGCAGACAAAAGAATGGTGAATTTGTGGCAGACTTGAAAGCCCTGTTTGGAATGGCTCTTCCTAGTACATTCTGGATTATACACAGTAAAGGAGGACACCAACCCACCCCAGCTGCCCTGTAAACGGATTATCCCCTAAGATCAGGGGGTGGGTAAGAAAGCAGAAAACAGGGTAGAAGGCCACTGACCTGACTGAACTCGTAACCACTTTGAAAGGACTTTGGACCAAGGTCATAAAGACCCTTCAACAGCTCCAAGGCCAGAGACCTAAAGAACACCTGACTTCCCCACCTGGCTCCCTCCTAGGGCTCCACCATCCAAGCATAGCCTGAGGATTGGTGTTTCCTTTGTAATTAATTGGGGCAATGGGAAAAAAGATCACCCTCAAAGATCTATGCAAATTCCTCAAAATCCACTCAAATGCCCTCAAGGAAGGACCCTCGTATGGCTCCTCCCACGACTCATTCAGTTCTGAGGGACTCTGAGGTAAACTGCTACCCTTAAACAGCCAAGAGGAAATAAAAATTAATTGAAAATCTTACCAAATTTTGGTAGATACCAGGGCTAGACTTGCTACTTTAAATCCCACTCTCAGAAATCTCTTAGAGTTAAAAAAAAAAAAAAAAAGTTTCCTTAGTGGGAGTAACCAGTGAAGTTCAGAAAGGAACACCATCTCAACCAGTAACAAATGGTTCTGGGACTTTTTGCTGAAGAGCATTCTGCTTTGCTCTGTGACCCATCCCTGGTCCATTTTAATAGATAGCAGAGACCTCCTTTCTAAATTAAAAAAGGCTAATAATATGTTTTGCTCACCTTACAATTTCGTGATCAACCTAAACATGATCTCTGATTTTTTTTTTTTTTTTAACAAATCTGTCTTTGAAACAGAAGAAGAAGAATTCCAATAAAGATGCTCTCATGTAGCCGAGGTGCCTGAAAATTGGTTGGCTGCTAATTCTGACAATGGGAAATTTAAAAGCGCAGAGCCTATAAAACTCCAGAGAGATGTGACTAGACCTCTTCCTAAGTGGCCTCAATATCCATTAAAACCTGAAGCCACACAGGACCTCATATTAATAATAAAAGACCTAATTGCCCAGGATTGTTCCCTGTATCCCGTAACTCACTGAGTTGCCAATCCAGAAACCTGATGGGAGGGCCTGGTGATTTAGCCAAGACTTAAGAATTAGAAATAAGACAGTCATTATTTCAGGGTGGCTCAGTGCTGTAGACTTTTGTTCAACCTTTGTCAGCATCCCTGGAGACCCAAGTCAACATTTATTCACCTTTACTTGGAATAATCAACAATATACCTGGACAATCATGCCCCAAGCGTTCACTGAGGCCCCTTCTTATTTCATCAAGGTCTAAGCACACTCCAGTCCCCCTGGGAAATCGACGTTTTTACAATATGGGGATGACCTCTTGCCAAGCTCAGTTACCAAAGAAGCACCGATAAAATATTCCATCTACTTGTGCAATGCTTAGCTGTAAAAGGACATGAAGTCTCTGAATAGAATTGCAATTATTTTTGGACACTGTTCATTAGCTAGGTAAAGAATCTGCCTACAGAGTAGCAGACACAGGAGATGTGGGTTCAATCCCTGGGTCAGGAAGATCCCCAGGAGGAGGAAATGGCAACCTGTTCCAGTGTCCTTGCCTGAAAAATCCCATGGACAGAGCAGTCTGGAGGGCTACAGTTCATGGGGTCAGAGAGTTGGACACAACTGAACACACACACACACTGCCTAGGTCAGAACCTGAGCACTGAAGGCATCTAATTTTTTCCAAAAAGAATTAAGTTACTCCAAGAATTTCCTGGGCCTACAACTAGGCCTACAGCTTTGTGAATTTTTAGGCCTAGCTGGTTATGCAGACTATGAGGTCCTAATTGTTTTCTGATTGCTTCTCTACTTTACGCTGTGCTTAGTTGCTTAGTCCTGTCTGACTCTTGTGACCCCATGGAGTATAGCCTACCAGGCTCCTCGGTCCATGGGATTCTCCAGGCAAAAATACTAGAGTGGATTGACATTTCTTTTTCCAAGGGATCTTCCCAACCCAGGGATCAAACCCAGGTCTCCCATATTGCAGTCGGATTCTTTACTGTCTGAGCCACCAGGGAAGCTCTCTCTACTTTATGAACTTACTAAAACTTCAGTTCCCAAGCCCCTTTCCTGGGAAGATAAACTGGAACAGGCCTTTTTAAGACTAAAATTAGCACCCCAAGAGCCACCTGCCCTCAGGCTACCTAATGATTCAAAACCTTTCACCGTATTTGTACATGAGAAAGATAACCAAGCTCTGGGAGTGTTCTCACAAGAACACAGCCATAAGCACACATTGCCTATTACAGCATGCAGATAGCTCCAATTGCTGGTGCCTGTCCCAACTGCCTTAAAGCTAGAGCGCCAGCTGCAAAGTTAAGACATCGACAAACTCCACAGTGACCGGTTCTCTGCTAGGAGAGATCTTACACCACCTAACCTACATCTTAAACACTGCAATTTTTTTTGGTGTGTGATGTATGTTTTATTTATTTAAAATTTATTTTATTGAAGTGTAGTTGATTTAGTGTTGTGTTAGTTTCTGCTGTATAGCAAAGCAATTCAGTTACACACATACGTGTATCTTTTTCATATGCTTTTCCACTATGGCTTATCACAGGATGTTGAATATCGTTCCCTGTGCTGTACAGTGGGGCCTCATTGCTTATCCATCCTAAATATATAATAGTTTGCATCTGCTAACCTGAAACTCCCAATCTATCCTTCCCCGACTCTCCTCCCCCTTGACAACCACAAGTCTGTTCTTTTATGTCTATGAGCCTGTTTCTCTTTCATAGATAAGTTCGTTTGCGTCATATTTTGGATTTCACATATAAGTGACATCGTATGGTATTTGTCTTTCTGATATACTGAATTTAGTATGATAATCTCTAGGTCCACCCATGTTGTTAACACTGCAGCTTTCTCAGTCCTGCCATATTATGACCCCTGCCCCACAAAGGTAAGCCCCAAGACTGTGAGGCATTAATGTCCTGTTTTGTGATACCGTGTCCCCATTTATGGGAACTCTAGGGAAAGGCTACCCACTCCAGTATTCTGGCCTAGAGAATTCCATGGACTCTATAGTCCATGGAGTGGCAAAACATTGGACCCGACTTTCACTTCACTTTGGCTAATCCTGATCTAATTTTGTTTGTTGATGGGTCATTTTGTAAAGCAAATAAAGGAATTTCCAATCTGCTCATGCTGTTACCATTCAATATGAACTACCTGAAAGGGGGAACCTCCCATAGCAAAGAATGAGGTTGGCTTAAATGAAACATTTGACAAAAGGAACTCCAGTTATTATGAAGAATACCTGTAAAGGGGTTCATAGTATGCTACCCAAAAACATGCAACTTTGGCTCAGGGATATTTTGAGTTGAAGGCCATTAAGCAGAAGCATGCATAAAAAAGCTCTCTGCCTTCTACTTCTACTGAAAAGGAAGGAGGATTGTTACTCACTGGAGACAGCTCTAGAATCTTATTAGCTTAGAGCTTCCATGTGAGGAATCTATACAATGAACCTTGCTAAAAACCCTAACTCTAACCCTAACCCTAACCCCTAACCCTAACTCTTGCTAAAAACATCCAGCTTTTCCATTAGTTCCCTGCATACATTTACCTTCCCACAGTTTGTCACCCTCAAAACCTGAAACCCTTTTCCTTTATCTTGTCTTTTCTCTACAAATTTATTGTCCCCCCCCAGTCTTATTGAGGTAATTTGACAAATAAAATTGAACTATACTTAAAATATACTTGATGATTTGATACAGGTATTTCATTATGAAAGGGTTTTAACCATTGAATTAATGAACACATCCATCCCCTCACTTATTTAATAATTACTTATTTAATTCCCTATTGGAGAGAACACTCAGGTTTTACTTCCTCAGCAAATTTTGATAATACAATATAGTATTATCATCTGTAGTCACCATGATACACATTAGAACCTCAGAACTTGCTCATCTTATAATTGAAAGTTTGTACTCTTTTACTAGCCTCTCTGCTCCCCAGCGCCCCTGACTCCCTTCAAACTACCATTATAATCTCTGGTTTCTATGAGTTTGATTTAAAAATTTTTTAGATTCTACATATAAGTAATACTATGCAGTATTTGTCTTTGTCTGGCTTATTTCATTTGATATAATGCCCTTTGGTTTCATCCATGTTCTTGCAAGTGGCAAGATTTTTTTTCTGTTTCACATCTGAAAACATTCTTTCTCTTTCTCTCTCTGTTAATATCTGTCTATCTAATAAAGGCTTTCTTCTTCGGATGATGCTGTTTCTTGCCTTTATCCCTCTGGCTAGGACTTTGAGTATTATGTTGGATAAAAGTGGCAAGAGTGTCTTCTTCCTGTTCTTTCAGCTTTCTAGTGTTGAGTATGTTAACTGTGGGCTTGTCATATATGGCTTTAGATAATACGTGTTTCTTTTATACCTAATTTGTTGAGAATTTTTAATCATAGAAGGATTGAATTTGTCAGCTGCTTCAGATGTGTTTATTGAGATGATCATATAATTTTTATCCTTCATTTTGTTAATGTGGTATCACATTGATTGATGTGTATGTTGAAACATCCTTGTATTCCAGGGCTAAATCTCACATGATCATGGTATATGATCTCTTTTTTTTTTTTTTTTTTTTTTTTTTTTTTTTTATTTTTTTTTTTATTT
>SJYQ01092481.1:595909-653528 GCA_006410935.1 Redunca redunca
TCGTTCCTGTTATGATGCCCTCTGTGCTTCCAGGGCTCGCCACAGACTCGGCAGGGAGAGTGTTTCCTGGTGTTTGGAAACCTCTCTTCTTAAAGTTCCTTTCCCGGGTCGGGCTTCCCTACCCAGGACGGAGCTCCCTCCCCACCTCATTTGTCTCTCTTTTCGTCTTTTATATTTTTTCCCTACCTGTTTTTGAAGGCAATGATCTGCTTTTCTGGGTGCTTGATGTCCTCTGCCAGCATTCAGAAGTTGTTTTGTGGATTTTGCTCGGCGTTGAAATGTTTTTTTTTGAGGAATTTGTGAGGGAGAAAGTAATCTCCTGGTCCTATTCCTCCGCCATCTTCTCTCTGATCTTTTTAATGTACTTTTTTTCTAGTACTTTTTGAGAAGTTATATCTATGTTTATCAGGAACATTAGCCTATAATTTTCTTTTCTTGTAGGTTCTTTATTTGGTTTTGATATCAGGAAAGTGCTGGCCTCATAAAATGCCTTTTGGTATTCCTTCCTCTTTGTTTTTTTGGGAGGAATTTTGAGAGATGTTGGTGTAAATTTTTCTATAAATGCTCAGTAGAATTTACCAGTTAAAGCCATCTCTAGTCCTGGATTTTTGCTCGTTGGGAGTTTTTTTAATTATTATTACCGATTCAATTTCTTTACTAGTAATTATTCTATTCAGATTTTT
Organism: Redunca redunca; assembly: GCA_006410935.1. Classification (NCBI taxonomy): domain Eukaryota; kingdom Metazoa; phylum Chordata; class Mammalia; order Artiodactyla; family Bovidae; genus Redunca; species Redunca redunca. The sequence continues at coordinate 596,593 of SJYQ01092481.1, forward strand.
TATTCATGATTCAATATTGGTAGGATGTATGTTTTTAGGAAATGTATCTATTTCTTCTAGGTTATGGATAAAGCAGTGGCACCCCACTCCAGTACTCTTGCCTGGAAAAGCCCATGGATGGAGGAGCTTGGTAGGCTGCAGTCCATGGGTCGCTAAAAGTCGGACATGACTGAGTGACTTCACTTTCACTCTTCCTTTCATGCATTGGAGATTTAGCAGCAGCAGCAGCAGCAGCTTCTAGGTTATCTAATCTGTTGGCATATAATTGTTTATAGTAGTTTCTTATGATTCTTAGTATTTCTGCATTTTTCACTTGTAACATCTCCTCTTTGATTTCTGGTTTTATTTATTTGATAGTACCCACTCCAGTGTTCTTGCCTGGAGAATCCCAGGGTTGGGGGAGCCTGGTGGGCTGCCATCTCTGGGGTCGCACAGAGTCAGACACGACTGAAGCGACTTAGCAGCAGTAGCGATGCAAATAATTCCTTTCATAAAATGCAAATTGTCTCTTGTGTAATGTAACTGTTTATCATTGTGGAGAAAAACCAGTCCATGGGTATGGACTGTTTTTTCCAGTTTTGCCTCTATTTGTAAAATCATTTCAGTATTTCTTTTCTGACTATAAGTGTGTAGTAGCTGAGTTCTCCTTTGAATTGGTTGTAACATTTTAATTGGTTCTATTATTAATTAATGAGTTACGTAAAATGTTTGACACATGTTCTGAGAGTTGACTAGGATTCTGGCCTTGATCAAATGCTTAGCCTTTCTTGACTAGTCCTTTAAAGATGTGAACACACACCAACAGCTCATAGCTACATCCCTAGGATGAGCCAACCCAACCCCCGCATCATCCCACCCCCCACCTTCAAGTGCCTACCTGAGAACACAGTTTGCTGTTTGTTCCAACCAAGACCTAAATGTAGGGTCCCTGTTCCCCAGTGTCTGTAGGAGTAGAGAAGCCTAACAAAGGCAGATGGTTTCATGTAGACCAAACTCCCCTTCCTATTTTCTGTAATGTACCACTCCTGTGACTCTACTGAGTCCCCACTCTGTCCCTGTTTCCTCATTCTCCCTTCAAAATGCACAAATCCAAATTCAGTTCATGTTGGTTTCTTTACTGCCATAGTCTATGACTGATTAAAGTCTGTCCTTAGCACATTTACTGGGTTTGTCTTTGCCAGAGTCATGATTTTACCTTTAAAAAAATTATCTGCTAACACTGATTAAATTACTCAAATTCTCTGGCCCTTCATGTTCCCTTCAGGCTATTCTGTGATTGTCTGCTTAACTGACTGAGAGACAGGTGGGTAGAAATCTCAAGATTCTGTTAGTGGCTGTGTTTTAATCAATGCCTTAGTTATTGATACATTTGCAGATAATAGAGGTACAGTATAACATTGGAGAAGGAAATAGCAACCCACTCCAGTACGCTTGCCTGGAAAATCCCATGGATGGAGGAGCCTAGTAGGCTACAGTCCATGGGGTCATGAAGAGTCAGACATGACTGAGTGACTTCACTTTCACTTTTCACTTTCATGCATTGGAGAAGGAAATGGCAACCCACTCCAGTGTTCTTGCCTGGAGAATCCCAGGGACCGGGGAGCCTGATGGGCTGTCGTCTGTGGGGTCTCACAGAGTCGGTCACGACTGAAGTGACTTAGCAGCAGCAGGTATAGTATAGAACAGTAGTAAAAGGCTGAGGCTCCAAAGGTGGTTTGCAGTTGAATACTGATCCCACCTCTTACTAAATGAGGGGCAGGGGAGAGTGTTCTGAAGAAGGAAGTAAAAGAAAGACATTTGAAGTTGAGGCTGAAAGGAAGTTCTTGGGCTTAAAAATTACATGTATGAAAGATGTCTGGAGGAGATGCTAAAGAAAACTTATTCTGTCTCTTGTGTTGTGTCACTGTTGTGATCAGGACTGTCGCGATAGGTACAGGGGCTACATCAATGGGGCTTTGCATAGGGAAGAGAGACTTGGCTTAGCTGAGAATACAGTAAGGAAAAGTGGGAATTCATAGCCAAGGAGCAGAGTGGGGGGTAGGGGAAGATGGCACCAGTGGATAAAAAATCACTAAGGAAGAATTAGGAGTAAGGGGAGATTCTGGCTGAAATGACCTGATAGGATTCTTGGTGAAGGCAAGCCAGGGTAACCAGACATTACCTGAGCAATGATCGAGGATGAAGAGCTTAATCAGATATCAAGGGTGGGAGACTCTGGCTAAACTGACTTAGCAGGATTCTTGCCAAAACTGGGCTCTTGGATAACGTGCCCAATGATGGGACCTAGCTGGGCTCAGAGGAACTTGACTAAAGTTTGTTCAGGGACAGTCTTTGACAAGGACTGTGACAAAAAGCAAAGATAGGTCTGGAGTTAAGTGTCACACTGAGCCGAGGTTCTTGAAAATGTAAATGACAAAAGAAGGGGGTTTTTCAGATTCAGTTAAAACAACAGAAGGCAGAAAGAAAACAGAACCACTCTGATTCAATTTGACTCCTTTCTTCTGTACCAAGGAAAGCACTCTCACTTGGGAATGACAGAGAGAAGCTGGAGCTTTAGATGACAGAGCTGTGTTGAGCATCTTTAAGTAGATCTCAGGCCCACAGTAGGAAGACCCAGAATCACCATCTGTAACAGAGAAGAACAGATCTGACTCCATATTGCATCTGTTCCTTTAGCTCTAACCCCTGTGTGGTGTTTCTGTGCTTGGTCATGCTGGCTCTGAATCTTTCCTATAAGAATGTTCTCTGTAGCCTGAAATATACAGGACAGCATATTCTCAGGTCTCTGACCTTTAAAGAGGTAGCATTTTCCCATTCATATACAGATAAAGAGTTGCAGAACAGAGAATATCATTTGTCCTGTTGGAGGTTTATAGGAACATTGTCATCAAACCTATGCAGACAGCTGCAAGAACAAAGGATTCCTGCACCAAGAAACTTGTAACAAGCAGCCACACTTCTCTCCCGTTTTAGTACAGAAGAAGGCAGTAAAATGGTTCTTTGGAACACTAGTCCATCATCTCTGTCTGCTGGCTTTCCAAAGAAAATCACTATTCCTTGCCATGAACCTCATCTCTCAATTTATTGACTTGTCATTTTGATAGGGACAGAGTGAAGAGACAAAATAGGTGATTAAATAGTTAACCCCACTAGGGGATTGTATTAATAACTAGAAAAAATATGGGAGACTCCCTATAAGTTAACGATTGCTCAAGAAAGCAGATTTGCTTAACCACAAAACCAAGCAGGCTTGCTTAGCAAAAAAAAAACATGCAACAGAAGCAGGAGACATGCCCCCCCCCACTCCCCACAGTAAAACGATGGTGACATGCAACCCATATCCTGCCCATTGAGCTCAGTAACTCAATGATCCCTAGGACATGCTCTCTGCACACATAAAAGACAATAATTGGTGGACCTAGCTTGATCATGTAGGGACAAGAAATCTCCCCTGCCATACCTGGAGGAGGAAGCGATGATGGAAGCATGACATCCACTCAAGAAAGACAAAGAAGTTCTTCTCCCCCTCCCCACTTTTCCTTTGATTATAAAGCCCAGTAAGTTCTCAGGGTGGGGCGCCCCCTCACCTGCCTGCTTTTAAGCCTCACAAGTGTCCTGTTCTAATAAATCACTTCTTATCTATCTCTTTGCTCTCGATGGATTCATCTCTGTGCTGAGACATGAAGGACTATGGTCCTGGAGCTCTTTGGAGCCCCTGAAACGACACCCAAATGGTTTTGGTTTGGCGAGCAGTACGAGCTTGGACTCAGTAACACTGTTGGATGATGCTTGGTGACTGGGGATAACTTGCATGGTTATCAGGACTTGGCAGCCTTGCAAAACCTCACACAGATGTTAATTCTCCACAAAATCCTTTACTGAATTATCAGGCAGACGATTTATGAACCTTTAGAGTCGGGAGTTCCACGTGTTCACTGTGAGTTGGTTGGGACAGTTTAATCCCATCTCCCCAGATCAGGGGGTGCTTTTGATGAAGTGAACATTGACTCCAGTAAGGTTTTTGATAAAAATCTCATGAGATAAATGTGAACAAATTGGAAAATTGAAATTTAGATGATGCTGTAATTGCAAAACTTTTCAGCTGGTTTTTCCTTTATACTCAAAGTGTGTGCTGATGGAATGAAGCACTTGATTCTCTGGACTGTTTACTTCTCCGTCTCCTTTATTGCCTTGGGTGTGTGAGCTTGGGCAAATCACTCAGCTTCCCTGGTTCTCAGTATTATGTAAAAAATGCTTCAATCTCTAGTTGTTTATAACTCCATGAGAAATTGGTTCACGTATGCATGGAGGGATGTAATTTATTTCTGAGTTCTGTCCTTGATTCTGTTTGACATTTTTCAGGACTGACTTATCTAATGGCAAGTACATGGTTGATACAAAGAAGTGAGAGAACACATGGATGAATAAAAGTCCAAGCCCCAGGGTCAGACAGTCCTGGAATATGAACCTTGGGTCTGTCACTTCCTAGTTGGATCTTGAGCAGATTTCTTAACTTCACTAGCCTTGATTTTCTATTTGCTTGAATAATAACAAAAACAGTAACAATAATAATAGATTCCATGTAAAGACTAACTTACTCCTTGGAAGAAAAGTTATGAACAACCTAGATAGCATGTTCAAAAGCAGAGACATAACTTTGCCAACAAAGGTCCGTCTTGTCAAGGCTATGGTTTTTCCAGTGGTCATGTATGGATGTGAGAGTCGGACTGTGAAGAAAGCTGAGTGCCGAAGAATTGATGCTTTTGAACTGTGGTGCTGGAGAAGACTCTTGAGAGTCCCTTGGACTGCAAGGAGATCCAACCAGTCCATTCTGAAGGAGATCAGCCCTGAGTATTCCTTGGAAGGAATGATGCTAAAGCTGAAACTCCAGTACTTTGGCCACCTCATGTGAAGAGTTGACTCACTAGAAAAGACTCTGATGCTGGGAGGGATTGGGGGCAGGAGGAGAAGGGGACAACAGAGGATGAGATGGCTGGATGACATCACTGACTCGATGGACATGAGTCTGAGTGAACTCTGGGAATTGGTGATGGACAGGGAGGCCTGGTGAGCTGCCATTCGTGGGGTCACAAAGAGTCGGACATGACTGAGTGACTGGACTGAACTGAAAGACTAAATAACTACATGAAAAAAGACTTATCAAGGTGCCTGGCCCAAAGACAGTTCTCCAGTAATTGTTAGCTCTTATTGTTACATTATCACTAAATTGGGAGAATTTATATTGGATAACATAGTATGTTTTAAAAATTACTATAGGGCCAAACTGTGAGCCTAGAGTTAGAATATAGTCCAGCTTACTAAAGCCTAAAGCCCAACGTTTAGGATTAACTACTCAACTGCATGTGAACAGAATGAGACTGACCTGGCTTAAGAGCAGTTCATATCAAAATCATTTTAGGGATTTTGGACAACTGCCCGATGAATGTGAATCATCAGTGTGGTATGGCTTCCAAAAAAGTCAGTGTTGTCTTAGGCTGAATTAATGGGGGTGCAGAGAGGCTTATGGTGCCATTTATACTCTCCTCTTGGGGAGACAGAACATGCCTACAGAGCTGGGGTCATTTCCGCCCTTGTGTTTTTTTATTGAGGAAGTAAAGCAGGAAGCTAGACAGCAGGCGTTCAAATCACAGCTCTACCATGAGACTAGCTCTGTGACCTTGAGTGAGTTATCCAACCTCTCTGTGCCTCTGCTTTCTCATCTGTAAAACAGGAATAATATAATTTGTACCTATCTCTTAGGGCTGTCATGAGGATTCATGGGAATGTCAGTGTAAACATATAAAGCGCTTCTAAAATCTGGGCTCATAATAATTGCCAAAGAAGTGTTGTTGCTGCTGGTGGTAGTGGTATCATCACCATTCTAAGAAGGGCATTGGCAGTTTCCCCCAATGACATGAGCAGAATGGTGCTGGGTGCACCCATGTGACAGGCAGAATATCGAATAAATTCTCCTCCTCTCCCTTTACCCCCGGCTCGAACACACCCACCACTCCCGTGATACAGGAGGGACTTCAGAACACTTTCAGACTCTTCCCTAAACTGTAATGCTCAAACTCATACCCTTTTGGGTCTCCACCACTAGACTTTAGTGATTAGTGCCCTCATTTTCAATATTCCCAAGGTCACATAGGAAGTTAAGAACCAAGGTCAAGTCCATATCGTGTGCTCTCTCCACTCACCACCCCTTCTCCACCCCTGCTCATCAAAGTCTTTCAAACTCCAACTCAAATCGTACCTCTTCCTAGAAACCTTTCTAGATGCTCCCGAATGGAATTGGTCTCCTCTTTCCCCTTAGCTACACCATAGCAAGTTTTGAACATTGATTATAGTACTTATCAGTCTTCTTTGTATTAGGGTCCATTGTCCACGCCTCTGTCTTCACCCTGTTTGCCTGAAGAACAGGAGATCATTTATTCACTTTAGGATCCCACTTAGCATGTTGCACGGTACTTTGCATTAGATGGGCCATCCTGACATGATCGTTGGACTTGGTTATTAAGGTTGTGCAGTGTGGACTATTTCTCAGAAGGGAGAAGATCTGGAGGGAATGGAACTGATTCTCAGGAGGAGGATGGATTGGATTTAGCTACTTAGCTTCAGAGAACAGGAGGAGGACCAGGGTGGGGGCAGATTTGGTCTGGCTGTTTGGAGAGAACCCTTCACAATGACAGACATTTAATAAGGAAAGGGGGACCTTATGAGACATGAGTCTCCATCACTGAAGATATTCAGAAGGAAGCTTGGTGACCACTGTCAGGGACAAAGTAAGCAGGAATACAGCATACATCTGCCAGGTTCCCTGTCTGCTAGCTACGCTCCGCATCACTCAAGAGCTTGGTGCCATTTTAGGGTCCTCAAGTAGCTGCAGACACAGCAGAGGTTTAGGATGTCCAGCAGGGTTGAGAGCGACCCCAGCACTACCCGGGGAGACCTGGGTCTCTCTCAGGTTCATTCTCAGTTTTGCTAGTCCAGGGTGCGAAGGGCCTGTACCGCCACAGACAGCCAGCTCCTCTCCCTACTTCCTCTAGTTCTGCAGAATCTGTTTCCTTCCCTTTCCTCCTCTGCTCATTGCTGTCCTGTGTACCCAGAAGGTCGCCTTCATGTGAACTTTCTAGAGTGGAGTGTCCTGAGTGTCTCAGTTATATCCCAAAGCTCTCAGCTTAGCTTTTAACATCCAGTTCTAGGGTGATTCAGACCTTGCAAGCATTCCTCATACAGGCCCCAATCTATCTCTTCTCGGCTCTTAGCCTTAGAGCTCTTGTTTTTACATTTCTTCTGATCATTCCCTTCCATTTTCACTTTTCTTCTTCTTCTTTGTTTTGCTGCACACAGTTTCAGAGTTTGCGGGGTCTTAGTTCCCCAACCAGGGATGGAACCCGGGGCTCCTGGCAGTGGGAGCACACAATCCTAAGCGATGGACCATCAGGGAAGTCCCTCCGTTTCATTTTCAAGTGATGGATCTAGCTATGTTTGGATTCCAGATATATTTCCATAAGTTTCTGGTTAAAAATATTTCATTTTTCACAGCCTCCCACCAATAAGTATGTACCCACTCCTTTGGCATTGCCCTCAAGACCCTGTTTTTGAGCCTCCTTTCCAAGACATCTCCCCAGCCTCTGTATGCCCAGGTATCAATTGTGACCTCCTGTTATCCCCCTGTCTTGCCCCCACCCCCAAGGTCAACCTAGTTTTCTTCACAACACAATTTTGCTTCTCACTGTTGGCCCTGAGCGTCTCTGCTGTCTGGCCTCATCCCTAAGGTTCTTGCTCAGAGAGGTCAGGTCTGTAGGATATCTACCCTTCATCAACCTGATACATCTACAGACTCCAAAGCACCTGGCTCACAACCTTCTAGCCAGCACTAAACTTAAGAGTGGGTTCTACTTCAACAGTTCATTTGTAAGGGACTTACTTAGAACTCACATTTTTCTCTTGAAGTAGTATTCTTTATGGTGGTGAGTTTTGCCAGACCAGTCCAGGAGAGCCCATTTAACTTGTAGGGTTAAGCTGAAGTACCAGCACTATGGAATCCTTAGGAGTGGTAATGGTGGTTTAAAATACCATCACAGTGTGGAACAGTGTTTCTATGGGAAAATATGCTCAGAATTCCAACTTGGAATGCTGACTCTCCTGTAACTGTAGTTAGACTGAGAATGCCTCTCACCTCTATGTTGAAAGAAAAGAAAAAAACCCACACAATACAATTTATTGAGAGATTACTATGTAGCAGGCAGTGTAAACTCATTATGTGAGTTGTATTGTTTCATCCCCACATGGACCCTCTGATGGAGCAGTGTAGGTACTACTATTATTCCCTTTTTACAGATGAGAAAATGGAGACCAAAACAGACTGATCTTAATGACTTTAGACAGAGATTCTTAAAAAAAAAAAAAAAAGTCTGGTGAATGCCAGGAAAGGAACGTCAGTCTACAAGATTAAGGGGTGAGAAGAGAATCAAGCGATGGGGCACAGACGGAATAAGGATTAAATCGGGTTGGGCAAGGTGGAGACAAGGGCAGTGGGACAGTCTAGAGGGAGCTTGGCTCAGTGTAGGAAGTTATTAGACATCATATATTCTCTTTTCTTGTGACCTGTCTTTGGCAAAGGGACACTCAGATCCTGTTATGTGACCCTTGAAACAGTGGAGAATAACCACAGCCTGCCTCTGAGAAGGAAGAGTGGCAGTAGGTGTTTTTAATCCTGGAGGTGATCAGGGATGGTGAGGTAGAGTCCCTCACTGCTCCAGCTTTTCACTGCTCCCTGTGTCCATGCCTGTACCTTCCCAGTACCCTCCCATGAGCAGAATAAACTACTCTGTCGCTTGAGACTGAACTCAGTCATGTTACTTGCTTCAACCATCGTAATGTAAAAGCCATGACTAAGTCCAGGCTTGAGAGACCTTTATCCACTAGAATGTGCTTTCTCGTGCACCTTTGCAGTAGCTGGGAGAACATGTCCAGGCCTGGCTGCTGAGGATGAGAGATACATGGATCAGAACCAAGCTCCCAGATTGACTTAGAGGGACACAGCCTAGAGTAGTTGAAACCCATGCACATCAGTGAGGCCAACCAAGATCAGCAGAGCCAGCTACATCAGCTGAACCTTGCAGATTTATGGAAAATAAAGTGGTGTGATTTTTTTTGCTATGTCATGCATGAGTGTTTAAAAATTAAACATTTTATTTTGAGGTAATTATAAATTCACAGATTCTTGTAGGAAATAATAAAAAGAGATCCTGTGTACCCTTTATCTGGTTTTCCTCTATGGTTATGTCATCAAAAACTGGAGTACAGTATCATAGTCAGGATATTGATTTTGATATAGTCAGTTGATATGATCATGTGTTTTTTTTCTTCCATAGTCTGTTAATGTAATTGACTCATTGACTGATTTTTAAATATTAAAACAGTCATATCCCTGGAATAAACCCTGCTTGCTCATGGTGTATAATTCTTTTTGTATATTGCTGAATTCTATTTGCTGATTTTTCTTTAAGGACTTTTGTACTCAAGAGGGATTTTGGTCTATAGTTTTCTGCTTTTCTGCCTTTGGTTGTGGTATAAATCAAATGAATTGGGAAATGTTTCCTTCTTTTTGTTCTGGAAGAGATTATGTAGAATTGGTGTTAACTCTTTAAATATTTGGTAGATTACCTAGTAAAACCGTTTGGGCCTGGAGATTTCTTCTTTGTGAGTTTTAAAACTATGAATTTAATTTTCTTGTTAGTCACAAGTCTATTCAATTACCAATTTCATATTGCGTGAATTGCAGTTTTTTGTTTGTTTAGTTATTTATAGGAATTGTTCCATTTCATCACTATATTCAAATTTATGTGTGTAGCGTTGCTTGTAGAATTTCTTAAGTATTCATTTGATGTCTTCAGGGTCTGTAATAACATCCCCTGTTTCATTCATTGGTGATTTATGTTTTCTCCATCTTTTTCTTGGTCAGTTTTGCTAAGAGGTTTGTCAATTCTGATTTGACATTTTGGTTTTTCTTTTCTGTTTCTTGAGTTTCGTTTCTCTATACATTTTCCTGCCTTCCTTTGGGTTAAACATGTTTACATTTTGATTTACCAATAGTGTTTTTAAATGTCTCTTTGTATAGCCTTTTTAGTGGCTGCTCTACATATTAAATTATATATATGTAATTTATATATTTATCATAGTCAACTGTTATTATCTAATCAGTTATTATGAAGCATATAAATCTTCCCCCTTTACATCTCTTTGACTTCTCTATTTACATAGTATATTTATTGTAAATATTTCCTCATGCCCATTGAGAACTACATCAGTGTTAAGTGTTGTAAATCAATTTTGCTTCAATTATCAAATGTAATTTTGAAAACTCAGAGAAAGAAAGTCTATTGTATTTGCCCATATTTTTGCTTACTGTGTACCCTCTGCCTTGCTTCATGATGTTCTAAGATTCTTTCTTATCATTTCCTTTCATTTGGATAACTTCCTTTAGTCATTCTTTTAGGCTAACAAATTCTCTTAGCTTCCTGGTAACAAATTCTTTTAGTATTCTTTCATCTGAGAATATCTTGATTTCCCTTTATTTTTTGGAAGGATTTTTTTTTTTACCCAAGTATAAGATTCTGGGTTGCTGGTAGTGTTTTCTAGCACTTGAAAGACATTTTGCCACTTCCTTTTAGCATCCATGGTTTCTGATATGAAGTCTACTGTCATTAACTGTTTTGTCCCTGTTGTTCTCTGGAAGATTTCAAGATTTTCTTTGTTTTCAGTTTTGGGAAATTTAACTGTGCCATACCTTGGTGTGGATATCTTAGGGTTTATTCTATTTGAGTTTCACTCAACTTTTTGAAACTTAGCTTTATGTCTTGGCAAATTTGGTAAGTTTTCAACCATTTTTTTCTGTGATAATACTATTTTAGCTCTGCCTTCTTTCTTCTTTCCTTCTGGGACCCCAATGACATGAATATTAGATCTTTTATTGTCATCCCATGGGTCTTTGGGGGCTTCCCTGGTGGCTCAGATGGTAAAGAATCTGCCCGCAATGTGGAAGACCCAGGTTTAATCTCTGAGTCGGGAAGATCCCCTGGAGAAGAGAATAGCAACATACTCCAGTATTCTTGTCTGGAGAATTCCATGGACAGAGGAGACTGGTGGGCTACAGTCCATGGGGTCGCAGACAGTTGAATTGGACACGACTGAGCAACTAACGCTTTCATGGGTCCTTGAGATTCTGTGTGGCTCCCACAGACACCATGGGGAAGTGGTCTCATAACCTTTGGGCAGCGGTGAGAATCCTGCTGCCTTTGATATCACCCCATCAGGGAAGGGAGAGCCTCCTCTTTACCATCCGGTGGAGGAGGAAGTCCTGGCTCCTCACACGGTCTATTCCAGGGACTTATTCAATTTTAAGAAGTTAGTGTGGTTTCCATATGCCAGGCAGAGAGTTGGAGAGGCTGAGCTCCAGCAGCCTTGAACTTCTGCTGTTGAATGGGCCCTGCTCAGCCCAGTGAGACGTCACCCACTGCTGCACCACAAACCTTGCTGGTGCTGAAGTTTGGCCCAGGTTTACAGTCCTTTGGTTTATACTCAGCGTTCAGGTGTCATTCCCCAGGTATCAGATATCATGGACCTCTGGGTCTCATGGCCTTACTGAAAGATCTATAGGATATTTCCATTTTGTGCTATTATTTTAAATACTTCAAAATAAACATACTTGAATGAGCATAATTGAACACTTGGGCAACTGTTTCCGTACAACAGATCCCTAGACTTAGTTTTGTTAGATAAAAAGGTGAGCTTCACAAGCCACTCTTAGTAGCTGAGTCCTTGGTTCATTAATATTCTCCATATAGTTCAGCTAGCTCTGTTTTCCTCTGTGTCTCTTAGCTTCTGAAAATGCATTTTCTTTTTTAAAAAATTTATTTATTTTTTAACTGAAGGATAATTGCTTTACAGAATTTTGTTGTTTTCTGTCAAATCTCAACACGAATCAGCCACAGGTATACATATATCCCCTCCTTTTTGCACCTCCCTGCTATCTTCCTCCCCATCCCACCCCTCTAGTTGGATACAGAGCCCCTTGTTTGAGTTTCCTGAGACATAGAGCAAATTCCCGTTGGTGATCTATTTAACAGTTTCCATGTTACTCTCTCCATACATCTCACCCTCTCCTCCCCTCTCCCCATGTCCATAAGTCTATTCTGTATGTCTGTTTCTCCACTGCTGCCCTGCAAATAAATTCTTCAGTACCATTTTTCTAGATTCTGTATATATGTGTTAGTATACGGTATTTATCTTTCTCTTTCTGACTTACTTCGCTCTATATAATAGGCTCTAGTTTCATCCACCTCATCAGAACTGACTCAGATGCATTCCTTTTTATGGCTGAGTAATATTCTATTGTGTATATGTACCACAACTTCTTTATCCATTCATCTGTTGATGGACATCTAGGTTGCTTCCATGTTCTAGCTTTTGTAAATAATGCTGCAATGAACAGTGGGATACATGTGTCTTTTTCAGTTTTGGTTTCCTCAGGGTATATGCCTAGGAGTGGGATTCCTGGGTCATAAGGTGGTTTTATTCTGAGTTTCAAGGAATCTCCATATAGACTTCCATAGTAGTTATATCAATTTACATTCCCATCAACAGTGCAAGAGGGATCCCTTTTCTCCACACCCTCTCCAGCATTTATTGTTTATAGACATTTTGATGATGGCCATTCTGACTGGTTGGAGGTAATATTTCATTGTAGTTTTGATTTGCATTTCTCGGGGGCAGGAGGAGAAGGGGACGACAGAGGATGAGATGGCTGGATGGCATCACTGACTCGATGGACGTGAGTCTGAGTGAACTCCGGGAGTTGGTGCTGGACAGGGAGGCCTGGTGTGCTGAGATTCATGGGGTTGCAAAGAGTTGGACATGACTGAGAGACTGAACTGAACTGAATAATGAGTGATGCTGGGCATCTTTTCATGTGTTTGTTAGCTATCTGTATGTCTTCTTTGGAGAAATGTCTGTTTAGGTCTTTTCCCCACTTTTTGATTGGGTTGTTTGTTTTTCTGGTATTGAGTTGTACGAACTGCTTGTATATTTTGGAAATTAATCTTTTGTCAATTGTTTCATTTACTATTATTTTCTCCCATTCTGAGGGTTGTCTTTTCACCTTGCTTATGGTTTCCTTTGCTGTGCAAAAACTTTTAAGTTTAATCAGGTCCCACTTGTTTACTTTTGTTTTTACTTCCATTACTCTAGGAGGGGGAGGTCTTAGAGAATCTTGCTTTGATTTACATCATCGAGTGTTCTGCTATGTTTTCCTCTAAGGGTTTTATATTTTCTGGTCTTACATTTAGGTCTTTAACACATTTTAAGTTGATTTTTATGTATGGTGTTAGGAAGTGTTCTAATTTCATTTTTTTTACATGTAGCTGTCCAGTTTTCCCAGCACCATTTAATGAGAAGTCTGTCTTTGCCCCATTGTATATTCTTGCCTCCTTTGTAAAAATTAAGGTTCCCATAGGTGCATAGGTTTATTTCTGGGCTTTCTATTTTGTTCCATTGGTTTATATTTCTGTTTTTGTGCCAGTACCATATTGTCTTGATGACTGTAGCTTTGTAAAATAATCTGAAGTCAGGAAGCTTGATTTCTCCAGCTCCATTCTTCTTTCTCAAGACTGCTTTGGCTATTCAAAATGTTTTGTGTTTCCATATGAATTGTGAAATTTTTTGTTCTAGTTCTATGAAATATGCCATTGGTAATTTGTTAGGAATTGCATTGAATCTGTAGATTGTGTTTGGTAGTATAGTCATTTTTGCAATATTGATTTTTCCTACCCAGGAACATGGAATGACTCTCTGCCTGTTTATGTTGTCTTTGATTTCTTTCATCAGTGTCTTATAATTGTCTGTGTAATGTTCTTTTGTCTCCTTAGGTAAGTTTATTCCTAGATATGAAAATGCATTTTTTTTTGTTTGATTATCTTGAGGTTGTTCATAAAATTTCACAGTTTGGTTTTCCCTGAAAATCATATTTTTAAAAATAGGTGTTCAGCTATTTTGGTAATATACCAGCCTAGCTCACTTTATCTTGGCCCTCCAGATCTTGCAATGTTGGAAGATCTGAGTTTTCTTCTCAAAACCCTCTCTACTTTTGACTTACTAAGCATGAACACAATCTGAATTTGGTTCACCTTCTTTCTCTTTAAAAAATTATTAATTTTGGAGAAATCCATAGGGATTACCAACTAAATGTGGTTTTCAGAATAGTGTTTGTCAAACTTTTTCAACCTGGTATAAGCCTATAAACTTGCTAAGACATATTATTAGTATGAGAGAAGCCTGGTGTCACATTCGTAATAAATAACTATATGGGGTTCTTTTGAAATGTGCTTTGAAATTGGATATATATGTATATATAGACTTGCAGTTAAGCATGGCAGATTAAATACATATATATTCTGTGCTGCACCTTCCCTCCCCTCTCCCCATCTAAAATTACAGTGAAGGAATAAAGAGCAGAAATCCATAGGACAGAGAGAATTGGAGGAGAGATAAGAATTAGGGGAGAGATATGATAGCATCTGAGAATTTAAAAGTGTTTTGAGGGATGGCCACTGGCTTAGCTGAGAAGAGGTGGCTAAAACTCAAGTGCCCGTGGAGAGGAAGACTGATCAACAGCAGGTTTATTTGCTAGAACCGTGGAAACGTGTCGGATTGGAGACATGATGACAGTGGAGGGGGCACATGGAACCCCTCAGGGGACTGTGGATAGGGAGATGGTTTAAAAGTTTCTCTAAGGATCTGTTATACCTCTGACCTACACCAGTATGGGACAACCTGTCCCTGATTAGTGTAGAACACAGTTCTTTCTCAGGAGAAATTGACCAGGTCTCTGGCTCTGGGACATGCTAGGGTGAGCCCCCATGAGACTCCCTTCTCCGTCTGTGGCTCCAGGCTCATTACTCAGACCCAGTTCTTTAACTCCATCAAGTCAGAGAAGATCAGATGAAGTCAATGGAAGAACTTAATTGCCCCGGAAAAAACACTCACACAGAATGACAGCTGGGAGAGGTGTGTGCTCCCCTGATGACAGAGTGGCTCAGCACCTGATATTTTTGAAAGCTGTCAGGTGGCAATACTGATCTAATCCCACAGTGTCTCCAAACAACTTCTTTGTGTCTCATTTTTGAGCATAAGGGGCTTCCCTGGTGGCTCAGAGGTTAAAGCGTCTGCCTGGAATGCAGGAGACTCGGGTTCGATCCCTGAGTTGGGAAGATCCCCTGGAAAAGGAAAATGGCAACCCACTCCAGTACTCTTGCCCAGAATCCTATGGAGGGAGGAGCCTGGTAGGCTACAGTCCATGGGGTCGCAAAGAGTCGGACACGACTGAGTGATTTCACTTTTGAGCATAAACCAAACACCACCAACGTGAAAGACAGAGATCAAAGTGTGTGTGTGTAAACTATCAATTTGAAGAAAAAGAGAATATTGTAAGGAAGAGGCAGAACATTTAAAGAAAAATTACAAGTAGAGAGATGTGAAAATATTGCAGCCATGAAATTAGAATGGATGACGTTAAAACAACAAAATAAAGGAGTATTAGAAAATCAGAAGGAACTCTTGGAAATTAAAATGATCAGAGCAGGAATTAAAAAAAATCAGTTTGGAAGGTGAAATTGAAGAATTCTTGTATAAAGTATTATAAAAGAAAAGACTGTAAGTGGGACGCCTGGTTGGTGCATTTCTCCTTTACAGACCGCGCTGCCCCATCTCTTTTCTACCCTCACTGTTGGGGGTGGGATACTACACTTCCTTTTCTAGACTATCCTATAATTAGATTTGACTTTTGACACATGTCTGGTAAATGAGTCAAAAGTTGAAGTCTGCAGGGGGTTTCTGGAAAACCTTTATTTCTTGCTACAGATGCAACATTTTCTGCTTCCTCCTTATTCTTTATGAATGTGGATATGACGGCTGGAGCTGCAACAATTATTGTGCAGCCATGATTAAGAGGCCAAGAGAGTTCCAGAGAGCCTTGCTTGGATATTCTCGAGCCTCTGAAATAATACCAGCCCAGCTAGCTCTTGACTTGTGTGGGGAAAACAAACCCAGTTTATTCAAGTTGCTGTTTAATTGGATATTCTTCTACTCCCAGCTGAATCATATTCCCTAATACAAAGAGAAAAGTCAAGAAACCAGAATATCTATTCAAGTGGTCCAATATTCAACTGTTAGGAATTTCAGAAAGAGAGAACAGAGATAGCGGGTAGAAAAATTATCAAAGGAATAATAGAAGAAAATATTCCAGAACTAAGCTTTCATATCTTGAAATAACACATGAGCTCAAGTCACTAAAAACTGGCAGGATGTAGAATGGAAGTACTTCACAGTTTGCTTTCAGATAAGTGGACAGGAGATCAGGAAATTGGCTTTACTACAGTAAATGATTGTATAGTAAAAAATAGTTAACATTGCATAGATATCCAAGAGGTTTGTTAATAACTACTAAACCAAAAATGATCCATGTTAAGAAGATGGGAACTTGCAATGCCTAGGGTATCCATTCAACAAAGTGATTTAAGTTGGGATACTGGTTCCTACTCAAGAATTACCATGTTTTATTTTACAAGTTGGCTATTTTAAACGATTGTGTGCTCTGAAATTAGACCTGGTTCTGATCCCAGTTGTGTGGTGCAGGCAATTTATTTGACTTTACTGTGCTTATTTCCTCATCTGCATGGCTACTTCAGAGGTTAGTGTGAGGACCAATTGGCATTCTGCATTGAGAACTGGCACAGAGTGGGCATTTCTTAAATGTTAACTCCTTGTAATGATGTTTCTTAAATCAAGATGCTACCTGTACACACATACCACAGCCTTACGTTATTCCCTTGTGTTAGTTCATAAGAGGTCGAGTTGGTTCCTACTCAAGAATTATCCAGTGTTGGTTCCCACACTGGGCTTCCCCAGCCCTTAGGGCCTGGGAACATCATAACTAGGGTCTGTGAGTTAGTTTCAATACTCTAAAAGCCTTATAGAAATCATACATGTTCCAAGGATCAGGATAAGGAGGGATATGGTGTCTCGGCTTCTGTCTGGAATGTAAAGTCATTGCAGTAACTCTGGTTGCTCTATGATGTTCAGAAGCTCCAGCGGACATGGGTCCATCTGATTCCCAAAGATAAGAGAAGTTGTTAGCTACTTTTAGAGCTGCGTTTTAGAAGGCCACGTCTTTTGGAATCATGGGAAAAAGGTGAAGAGGGTAACGTGTCTGGAACACTGTTTGCAAACAGATGAAGTATTCCTGCCCAAGGTCAGACAGCAGGTTAGCGGCAGCCCAGACAAGGACTGATTTGTCCTGGTGTCTCATTGTCTGCAACAGCCACTACCTACAGCAGCCCTGCAGGCCATCCTTCTGTCTCAGCCCCAGAGAGCTCTTTGGTCACCATAACACTGTGCCACGTGTGGTTCGTCGCCAGGTCGTGTCCAACTCTGCGACCCCATGGACTGCAGGCGCCTCTGTCCATGGGTTTTTCCATCCAGGGGATTCTCCAGGCAAGAATTCTCGAGTGGGTTGCCACTTCCTTCTCCAGGGGATCTTCTCGACCCAGGGACTGAACCCGTGTCTCTTGCATTGGCAGGCGGATTCTTTACCACTGAGCCACCAGGGAAGCCACTGTGTGTGGTGCTGGATGTAAACTAGACTTAGTGTGGTGATCATCTCGCAGTGTATACAAATGTCAGATTGTTATGTTGTACACCTAACACTGTTGTACGTAAATTATACCTCAATTAAAAAAAAATATGTTGCTTTGGAAACTTGAAAACCAGGATATATAGCGTCAAAGGTACTTCAGCTCTTCATTTTGCTGGGACCACAGGAATCATAGTAAGAGAGAAAGTCAGTCAGTTCAGTCGCTCAGTCATGTCCAACTCTTTGCGACCCCATGAATCGCAGCACGCCAGGCCTCCCTGTCCATCACCAACTCCCGGAGTTCACTCAGACTTATGTCCATCGAGTCAGTGATGCCATCCAGCCATCTCATCCTCTGTCGTCCCCTTCTCCTCCTGCCCCCAATCCCTCCCAGCATCAAAGTCTTTTCCAACGAGTCAACTCTTCGCATGAGGTGGCCAAAGTACTACTGGACTTTCAGCTTTAGCATCATTCCTTCCAAAGAAATCCCAGGGCTGATCTCCTTCAGAATGGACTGGTTGGATCTCCTTGCAGTCTAAGGGACTCTCAAGAGTCTTCTCCAACACCACAGTTCAAAAGCATCAATTCCTCAGTGCTCAGCCTTCTTCACAGTCCAACTCAGACATCCATACATAACTACTGGAAAAACCATAGCCTTGACTAGACGGACCTTAGTCGGCAAAGAGAGAAAGTACCCCCTGACAATTTGTCATGATTGATAGGAACAGCCAGAAACCGCTTTCTCACTTCCTTCTGTCAGTCAGTTAATTTGTACCTTGCTCTTGATTGCTAAGTCATGTCCGACTCTTTGCAACCCTGTAGACAGCAGCATGCCGCACTTCCCTGACCTTCATTATTTCCCAGTTTGCTCAAACTCATGTCCACTAAGTCAGTGATGCTATCTAACTATCTCATCCTCTGTCACTCCCTTCTCCTCCTGCCCTCAATCTTTCCCAGCCTCAGGCTTTTTTCAGATGAGTGGGCTCTTTGCATCAGGTGGCCAAAGTATTGGAGCTCCAGCTTTTTTTACCTTAGGAGATTTAAAATGCTTGGTTATTTAAGGGAGAGAGAAGAAGCTCTGCTGCTTATTTATATTGTGGTTGGTGCCTGTGAAAACACCGGAGGTGTTCAGCCAAGGATGAAATTCCCACGGGAAAGTAGACCAGCCATGAGATCTGAATGTATACCTGTCTGTAAGCTGGAGCCTTTGATACAAACATAAACAAGAGAACCGGGAAGAAAGCTGTTCTGATAAGAAGTGATCACCAGGTGGCGCTACACACTCGCTGTCAAATTAACAATGTGTATGAGCTTTTATTCCTCCTCAGTCTGGGGAATTTGATCTACTGAAACAAGGGGGAAAAAAAACACAACACGTGGTTCCAGTATTTCAGCATGGGCCAATAGAGCTGAAAGGAGATGGTATACCCCTCCCGCCCNTCAGGGGCAGGCGGAAACTTTGCATCTTTACCAAGTTCCCCTGTGAGGCTGAGGCTGCCTGGGGACCACACTCTGAGAACCGCTTTTTCAGAGCTGGTGGGGGAAGAGGAGCAGCCGGAGGAAGCCCCTGGCTGTGGTTTGGCTGGTCTTTTTTTCCCACGGGGGCATGTGTGCCTGGACTTCGAGGGCAAGGGCCTGACCTCCAGGGATGGCTGCAAATCTTTCTCTCTTCTTTCTGGACTAGTGGTCCTGAAACTTGGCAGCACACTGAATCACTCTGGGAGCTTTAAAAAAATCCTATGACTGGCTCCCAGCCTGAGGTCTTGATTTAATTGGTTTGGAAGGTGGTTAGGGCATCTGATGGTTATAGACTTCCCAGGTGTTTCTAATGTGCAGCCCAGGTTGGAAACCCGCTATTCTAGGCTCTTCTCTTTGTCTTCTTATACCTAATCCCCAGTGAATAGAAGTACTGATCATCCATCCTGGAATGCTTCCAGCTCTTCTCTCGCATCTCCCTCCTTCTACCCATTTTCAGGATGCAGGTCACTGACTACCAGACTCCTATGTTTCCCTCAAAACCCTGTTCAAATATTCCTTCTATAGTGAAAACTTCCTGGCTTTCCCTGACAGTGAATTGCTTCTTTGTCTATCTCCTAAAGTACTTTGCATGTACTTGAATTATAACCTTTATTTCACTGTATTGTAATTATTTGCTTTCATATCTTCCCTCCCTACTTGAGGGGGCACCCATTAGGTGTCTTAATAAAACTGTGATGGAATGAATCCCAGAGTTGGAGATAAGGTGTAACATGTAAAAGGTTTGGTTAAGGAAGTTGATTCATTTTGATTCTGTTCAACTGAATGGTTCCTGTGGGTCAGACTCTGGTGGGTGTCTGGGAAGCCAAGCTGAGTGAGGCAGGACCCTACCTTTGAGGCATTTCTTTTGAAACTGGGCTAGCTGAGGCCGGCTGTGCTCTCATTACATTCAGCTTGGGACCTGCTTTCCCAGACCACCTGGAGCACAGCGCAAACCCTGAGCCTCCCTTTCACACCGTCCATACCCTCAGGTACACTCACCTTCCCCAGGGTTAGGTGAGTTTCTCGGCATGTGTGTCTTTCATGAATTTGCCCTTGTCTACCAGACACACAATTTGCCAACCATTTAAAGCTTGGGTTGTATTTCCTTGCACACAGTCATGTTCCTGCCTTTCTGTCCTGGCTAACAGCCAGGGTCTTTGGGTCTTACCTGACCCTGTGCCAGGAGCTGTCTCTTTTGTACTCTTTTAACATTTTATGCAGAGAGAAGGCAATGGCACCCCACTCCAGTACTCTTGCCTGGAAAATCCCATGGATGGAGGAGCCTGGTGGGCTGCAGTCCATGGGGTTGCTAAGAGTCGTACATGACTGAGCAACTTCACTTTCACTTTTCACTCTCATACATTGGAGAAGGAAATGGCAACCCCACTCCAGTGTTCTTGCCTGGAGAATCCCAGGGACGGGGGAGCGTGGTAGGCTGCTGTCTATGGGGTTGCACAGAGTTGGACACGACCGAAGCGACTTAGCAACATTTTATGCATTCTTCTATCACTATGCTGAAATAATGCTAACTATAGTGTTTTTATGAACCTGGCATACAGAAAATTCTTTGTAAGTACTGAATTGAATTAGATGCTTGGAGTGATTCTCAAAGTTTACCTTATTCCTGGGCTTGTCATGGGCTCAGCATAGATGGACACCATCTCCTGGGGGAGTCAAGACATTGAGGGGATTAGGGGCTTTCCTTGTTACCCACATTCGAGTTGTTGAGTTACTGCAGACCAGCCAGTGCGCTAGGTGCTCTCTCACTCGTGGTCACAATGATCTTCATAATAGTCTAGCCTGCTGCTAATTATTATCCCCATCTTATAGATGAGAAAACCGAGGTTAAGTCATTTGGCCACAGTCACACAGCCAGTGAAAGGCCGAGGGATATAAGAACCAAAGCCACACTACTTTTTGAATGGTTTCCGTGTGCCTTTCCCCCATGAAAGCTGGGTATTTCGTGAAGGCAGAGATACGGTCTCTGTAATCTTGGTCCCCCAGCTCCTGACACACAACAGCCTGGTGTCGGAAAGTCCTCAGGAAGTTTGTGAGCTGCACTGAATCATACTTGGCTGCGTCTCTTTGCTGACTAGTTACGAATACGAGATAATACATTTAGTTGAGATGGTGCTGCGTCTACACTTCTAGAGTCTTCCTGGGTTAAATACCTGAGGTTTGTCTACACGAGAGAGTCCTGTTTTGCCCGTTAAGTACCTTGTCAAATTCAAATTTTACATTTACCCACTTCCTATGTCATGTGTTTGCTTATCTTTTTAAGATGTTTTTTTTTTTGATGTGGGCCATTTTTAACATCTTTATTGAATTGGTTACAATATTGCTTCTGTTTTATGTTTTGGCCTTAAGGCATGTGGGATCTTTGCTCCCTATCCAGGGATTGAACCCTCGCCCCCTACATTGGAAGACAGTTTTAATCACTGGACCACTGGGGAAGTCCCTGTTTGCTTATCATTTTTCTGCCCTCATTTGCTGCCTTTGTTCTCTTCTGCCATCTTTTTATGTGATCCTCTCAGTGAAGAGAGCCTTTTCCTTTTTCTCCTCAGTAGGATGCTCTTGTCCCACCGGCTGTTCATTCGAGCAGATCTGGTTGTTCATGTACTGCCTCCGTACCTCTCCAGTACAGGCCTTGCAGACCAGCTCAGCTTCCCCTCCCACGGGGGTAGATCCTAAGCCAAGTTCATGCCATTGTCCCATAAATTCATGAAGATGGCCCTCAATCAACCAGCTCCAGGCCCTGTTCGTGTGAGTGGCTCATGGATATGTGCACTGAGAAGAATCAGTGTGGGAACTTGCATAGCCACTTAGTGCCTGTTCTTTTAGAGTTTTCACATCCCCCCTCCACCCTAGGCTTACTTTTCCACTTCCTTAATTGTTACTCTCCTCTTCTCCACCTAGAAACCCTCTGTTCAGAACTCATATCTATTATGAGGCCAGCTTGATGCAGAGTTCCATTTTCATGCTTCCATTTTACTTTCACAACAGATCTGTAAGTTAGGTTGTATCTAATTCTATCATGTTGCCGTTTGTTCTTTCTTTACCTTCTCCTGTTTCCTTTGGGATTAGTGAAGTATTTGTTAGCATTCCATTTTATCGCCTCTGTTAGCTATTTAGCTACAATTTTTGTTTACTTAAGGGGTTGCTGAAAATGTGCGTCTTTAGTTTATCATAGTCTGACTTGGATTAATAAGACTTCATCTGAAATAGAATCTTCTTACAGTTTGCTTCCATTTGCCCCATCCCGTCCTCTGTGATGTTGTTAGTATAGCTTTTTCTTCCACATATATTATAAACCCAGAAACACATTGTTATTATTTTTGCTTTAAACAGTCAATGTATTTTAAATAAATTAAAAAAAGAAAAAAATGCGTGTTATATCTACCACATATATTTACCATTTTCAGCATTTTTTTTTTTTTTGGTAGAGTGTGTATTATAGATTGTGTTTCTACCTGGTAACGTTTCTCTTTGGCTGGAAAGATTCCTTGTAACATCTTTTGATTTTTGTTTTTTGAGTTTTTTTTTTTTTGGCCACACTGCAGGGCTTGTAGGATTTTAGTTCTTCAACCAGGGATAATCGGTGGACCACCAGGGAATTCCCTTCCTTTGTTGTTGTTCAGTCAGTAGGTTGTGTCCAACTCTTTGTGACCTCATGGACTACAGCACGCCAGGCTCCTCTGTTCTTCACTGTCTCCCAGAGTTTGCTCAAATTCACGTCCATTGAGTTGGTGATGCCATCCAACCATCTCATCCTCTGCTGCCCCTTTCTCCTTTTGCCTTCATGTTTCCCAGCATCAGGATCTTTTCCAGTGAATCAGTTCTTCACATCAGGTGGACATTATATTTTTTTATTGTGCATTCAGCTGGTGATAAAGTCTTTCAGTTTTTGTTTGTCTGAACATGTCTTTATTTTGCCTCCATTTTTGGAAGAGGTTTTCACACTAGATATAGAATTCCAGACTAACAGGGTTTTCCCTCTCAGAGCTTTAAGAGGTCCTTCCGCTGTCTTCTGGTTTGCACAGATTCTGATGAGAAGTTGGTGATAATTCTTATTATTGTTCCCCTGTAGTAAGGTAGGTTTTTTTTTCCTTCTGTTTCCAGGAAGCTTTTAAGATTGTTTCTTTGTTTCCCAGCAATCTGACTATGACATACTTAGATGGGACAAACTAAGCGTAGTATAGTTTAGTTTGTCTTGCTGTATGTAAACTGAGATTCTTGGATCTGTGGCTTGGTGTTTTCCATCACATTTGAAAGTCATTCCTTTTGTGAAATGTTTATTCTGCCCCAGTTCCTCTTTGCTTTCCTTTTGAGACTTCAGGTGTGTGTATATGTGTATGTGTGTGTGTGTTGCACTGATTAATACTGTACCACATGTAACTCAAGCTCTGTTCTTTTTTTCAGTTCTTGTTTTTCTGTGTGCTTCAACTTGAATACTTTCTATTATTCTGTCTTCAAGTTTACTGATCTTTTATTTTGCAGTGTCTAATCTGCTGTTAAGCCTATCCTGTGAGTTATTGCGGTTATTGTGTATTTTTGAATTTTACAGTTCCCTTTTGGTCCTTTTTCATAGTTTCTATTCTCTGATAAGGTTATCCATCTATTCATTCCTTATGTCTTTCATTTTTTCCCCTTGAAATTCCTGAACATGTTTATCTTAGTCATTTTCACGTTTTTGTTTCCTAATTCCATCTGTATCATCTCTTGACTGCTTTGTTTCCTCTTTGAAACATGTCATAATTTTCTATTAGACTTTATTGTCTTCCTTTCAAGAGTGTTGACTTTATTCTGGCAGCAGCTGATTTGCTGGTAGGTCAGCTTGCTGGTGCTGAGTGCTGGCTTTTGGCTTTGTTACAGTAGGTCCAGTGCAGCTCCTCTCCAGGACCAGGTGGCCCAGCTCCTAAGACGTGGCCTTTCCTGGACCTCTGTTGAATGACCAGAGTGTTCATTGAACTCTCTTCCTTATGCCCACCAAGAACATCAGTGTCTCCCCTACCACATGAGCTCAGGATCTCTGTTCAAGCCCTGTTCTCTCCTAGGCTCTGGCATTTCACTCTGCACACTTCCAACTCTCTTTGAAGCCAAAGACTCAGGCTGTATTTCTCTGTGCAGCTTCCTCCTCTGAGACCTTCCTTGCTAATTTCAGCCTCTTCACTGCCTTAGCGTTTGGTCACCTTTTCCTCCCACCTTGGTTTGGGTTCTACTTCCCTGTGCTGTGGTTTGGAAAGCCCCCAGGCAAAAGACTAGACTACATGTGGATTTCACCTCTGCTGTTTCTCTTCCCTCAAGGGATGTTCCCATCCCTCTACCCTCTGTAGCTTTGCACCTGAAAACCGTCGTTTAATCTATTTTGTCCAGTTTTATCGTTTATGATGGAGGGTGAGCCCAATAAGCTTACTCTGACATGGTGACACCAGAGGTTACTCTGTAGTTAAACATTATTGGTTTCTTGAAGAGTCTAGGGACTGGAGAGTCAGGGTCCATAGGTGACCTTGCTCAAGGTCACACCAGAGCCAACTGGGTAAGGGCGGGGACTCACATCTGAGCCCACACTTGCCTGGTTCTAGGGCTCTCCGATCACTTCTCCTTTCTGTATCACTGTTCCTTTTCCATCTTGTTTCTCTTTAAAAAGACTATCTGGTGATCTCCTGTCTACCGTCACACCTTCAGTTCTATCATAGTTCCCACTGTCCCTCATTTTCATGACTTTGAACTTTGCTCCACCCTATCTGGCACAATTCATATCTTAAATATCTACCCTCTCCTTCCTGCTTCTATTTATGTCTGAATATCTAGTCATGGTTCTTATTTATTCTTGTTTTTTCTACACATAAAGCACTATATAGACTTCTACTGATACATTTTAGACTTTCCTGGTGGTTCAGATGGTGAAGAATCTGCCTGCAATGCTGGAGACCTGGATTCGATCCACAGGCCGGAAAGATCCTCTGGAGAAGAAAATGGCTACCGAATCCAGTATTCTTGCCTGGAGAAGGAAATGGCTACCGAATCCATTATTCTTGCCTGGAGAATTCCATGGACAGAGGAGCTTGATGGGCTACAGTTCATGGGGTTGCAAAAGAGACAGACATGACTGAGTGACTAATAACTTTATACATTTTAACTGAGCCAAAGATGAAATGAGTTTCATTTCATGCATCTTTTCGCCCTTTTCTCACATGCCATTGAAAACAGGTGCTCAGGGAGGTCCCGGTGAGGAGCCCAGGTCCTGAGGAGTCAGGGGGAGGCTGGGGAGCCCAGCTGCCTCTCCATACACAGCTTGAATGTGGTTCTTGTTGGCTATGGGTTGTCGGCTGATGATTCATGCATTTCTTTATTATTCTTGGCATACTGGAATGAGCGCACTGCTTTTTCTTTCTATACCTTTCTTCTCCTGGAAACAATTTCATAAAGATCCCCTTATGATCCATTTCAATCATGCCACTAAAATCTGTCCAATTCTCTCTCTTCTTTTTACCATTATTCTTTTTTCCCCTTACATTTCTAGCATACTCTAAAATTTCATATGTAGTTTATTTTTGCTGTATCTTTCTCCTTTTCCCTCATTTTGTTCTTGGTACAAGTTCCTCTAGAAACCTCTCTGTGGTTCTTTAAATTTCATCATTTCTACTCCAGTTTCTTCATCCAGGCCTCTCTGTTTATTGCTCCTACTTGAGGGAGTCTGGTTTTCTCTTGAAAACCCTTGGTTTCAGGGCCACTGTCCTCGAGCACTTCCTCATATCATGTCATTTTCTAACACACCCACCCCTGCCAGCCTGGAAAGATCAGAGGTCTGCCCTCCACTTGATCTTTTCTCTTTTGTTTTTAATCTCTTCTTGTTCCATCAGTCATCCACTCCCCTTTTTATGCCTCTGCCAGACTTCTAGTTTTTGAGTAGCAAACTTTGGCTATTACCTTCACAAAATAAAAATGGGAGACTCAGTTACATTACATGTCACCACCTCTCTTCTTTTTTGTACATGAATAATGTCAACCTTCCTGGCTCAGTTTCTGTTTTGATAATCATGTGGCCAACTGTTGGAGAATATATTTAAACAAACATCTTTCAATTCTATGCACGTACAGTTGGGGTTATTTGGTTTGTTGGGGAACTTTTCTTAGCTCTCTCATTTCATTCTTTTCTGAGGAATTGGTAGAAATCTTCCTTCCCTCCCAGTCCTCATACTCCTCTTGTGGCATTTAGAAAATGAGTGATGTTTTATATATAGCTTTTCTTTTTCATATTTCTTTTGGGGGTTATAAGGATTTCTTTTGGGGGAGATATGCATATCCATGAAGCAGATCGATTGCTTCTTTAATTAAGAAGCATCATTATGTATCATCAGTTCCAGATCCTACAAATCTTTGGAAAGTTCCCACTATGAAGTATAAATAAAAGGCTCTTTTAAACTGCCTGGTAGGGAAACCCATGGATCTGGTTCTTCTCTTCTCCATTTGGAGAATAATCTGCTCCAAACAGGTCATACCCAGACTACTTCCTGCACAAACTCATGCCTCGTTCTTTCCCTGGAGCCTGTTGAGCAGTAACGCTTGCCTTCTTGTTAGTGATAATTTCATGCTTTTACTTTGAATTATTCACTGTCCTCTTTGGTTGAAAATATAATTAGTCTCCAAAGGCTCCTTTTAAAGTTACTTTCGTCCGTCTCCTTTTTTTCCGCCCATTCCTCCAGGACTTGGGATCCATCCACAGTGTGTTGGCCAAGCTTTTCTATCTCTTTGAATAGCTGTTCCTCCTCTTCTTTCATGCACTTCACAGAACTTCCCCCCTGGAGTCAGGCTTATCTCTTAGGCTCCTTTCCTCATCAGAAGTTATCTTTTCCTGGATGTCTTCTCAGGGCACTTGATCACCATACCCTGGCCTTTTTCTTGGTTTTCCTTTCCCCATTGTTCCCCATCACAGGCTGAACTCAGTCTTTATTTCCTCCCTTCTGGAAGCTCTGCTGAACCCCTTCCCTTGTCTCCCAGTCCCGCATAGTTTCCTTGAATCCATTTGAGCAGGTAGGTGTTCCCAGCTCACCTTTTGTTTTGCACCTTTGAATCCAGCCCAGCTGGTCCAGCCTCCATGTTTTCATGACCTGCTCTTCAACAGTCTGCCTGGCTGTTCTTCAGCAAAGGCCATACACACATTAGGTAGTAAGGGTTGTATTCTCAGTAGCTGAAAGATTGACTTCACATTACACTCAGATGATTTCTTGAGCTTCCTCTTTTGCAGGTCTTTATTGTATATATAAAAAAAAACCCAGGAATATATCTCAAGCTTGTTTTTTCATTAAAAATTTTTTTTATTGGAGTCTGGTTGATTTACAATATTGTTAGTTTCAGGTGCATAGCAAAGTGAATCAGTTATACATATATACATATCCACTCTTTCAAGCTTTTCTGATAGCTGTTCAATTTCCTACTTCCCCAGTCTAAGCTCTACAATGCTCAACCATTATTGGCCCTACAAGATAGTTAATCACTCCCCAAGTCTCATGAATTGAGTCATAATGTAGTTGTGAACGAGGCCTTTAGATTGGACCTTCCCAGTGGAAGCACCAGAAAGTTCCTGTAGTACCTGGACCCCTTTTTACTGATAAAGCTTCTAAGATATATCAGAGTCCTCTGGTGGTCTGCACTTCACACTTCTTACTCTTCATTTCTGGGAAGGTCTGCAAATCTGTACTTTGGGTTCATCCAAACTGAATTGGAAATCGGGTTCTGTAACACAGGTCCCAGACCACAGGGGGCTTGAGAAGGCACAGCCTGACTGCTGTCCCAGAGGCTGGGCAACCTTGGGGAACCTCTTACTGTGCTGGTTCCCTCAGTGATGTGGATGAAAGCCCAGACTTTGGCATATGGGCTTGTGCCTCGATTTCTGATTCAGAATTTAGGTTTGTGGGCCTCATCTTTTCAGTTTCCAGACCCGTGGGATTGAGGCTTATTGTTTACATGTATGGTTGGTCTTTATGGTCAGCAGCACTGGTGACTGTCTATCTAGTTGATGTGTTACCAGTAAGCGAATCCCACGTTTAGGACCCACTGTATGATTGCATCAGCCATGGCTGGTGATGGCCCCTTAGAGTGTTGTTGGCTCGACTGTTAGGCTCTAGTTTTAAGACACTGCTGTTAAAAGGCAAATATTCCTGAGGATTCTCATTAGGTGATTTCTTAGGGAGTACCCTGGTTATGCCATTGCCCTTGGAGTTTGATGAATAAAGATGACCACTGTGGCTCTTCTACTTAGTAGCTGAATGAGCCATAAAGTCTTTGAACCTCTGTGTCCTCATCTGTAAAAATGAGTGTATCTACTGCATTGGATTGTTATCAGAATTCATCAAGGGCTTTGGGAGGCTACTGTTATCACAAAGTGCTATTTAAATGGTAGTGATTTCTGATGNGAATGACATCTAGGACATACAATAGAGATAATGATGAAGAATAGCTATAGTGATAAAGGACTCAGGGCAGGTGGAAAACTTCAACCCTGTGGTAGATGTTGAGTGGTATCCATGTTCGTCACTGGCCTGGGGATGGACTCAATCTGAATGTGATCTGATGGATGTGAGCCAAAGGGACATGAAACTTAACCACAGGCTGAGTCCTACCCAGAGGATGAGCCAGGGGGCTCTTATGTTGGGGGGGCGGTGTGGCGCTAGCTGTATCCCTACTCTCAGGGGTCTGTGTGGAGGAATGAGCTAGATCCTGGTTGGGGGTTGTGTGTGTGTGTGTGCATGCACGTGTATATGTGCTCAGTTGGTGCCTGACTCTTTGCAAACCCATGGACAAGCCAGACAGCCAGTCTCGTCTGTCCATGGGATTTCCCAGGCAGGAATACTGGAGTGGGTTGCCATTTCCTACTCCAGGGGTTCTTCCTGATCCAGGGATCGAAGCTGCGTCTCTTGCATCTCCTACATTGGTAGGCAGACTCTTAACCACTACGCTAGTGCTACCTAGGAAGACCTCCCGAGAAGATCATGATCTCATATCTAACTGAAGTTCTCTACCCTCTCTGGGTGTTGGATGCCCTGGGAAAGAATAGCAGAGGGAACCAGTGCTGAATACTTCTCTGGGTTGGATGGTGATCAGGCTCTGGGCCTCGGATTCCTGCATAACTAGACAGAGCAGCCACATTCTTTAATGTGATGGCAAGGATAAGACCACGCCTCCACACCAGGACTCTCCCCTTTTCCTTTCTTATCTTTGAATGGCAGTTGCATGAAACCCAGATGTCTAAGTGTTACCAGTTTCCTAACTAAGGCATCTGGTGTTTGGCAGATCCTGAGACATGTGACTATGACTTTGGGCCACTTGGACCTTCTCTGTGTGAAGAGAGAAGGTACCATCCATGGGCTCAACATTCTCCCTTGATACTCTGTCTCCAACTCCTCTTGGAAAAAAATCACAGCACAACAAAAACTAAGACGCCAACCAAACAACGTCAACCAAAACCAAATCAAATCCCCCCTTTAAAAGAGGAAACCCCAAACATCATTCTCACCAGTCACCCCAGGGGAAGCCGACTCTCTGTCTTCCAGAAAATGAGAGAAACGTGCTCTTCAGAAAGCATGCCACACATGAATCACGTAGCCTCCCACGGCTTCATCTGCACGAAAATAGTCACTTCCGTTTTGCATTTTCTCCTGTCCAGAAGTCATTATTCTTTGGTGACTTCACAACCAGTGGTTGCCGTGGTGGCTGGTGAGGGTAGTGGGCAGGACCAACTGGTTAGGGGGCCAAGATGTCCCAGGACCGAAACGTCCCAGGACAGTGAGGGGCAGCGGGCTGGCTGGGATGTGGGAGGGAGGCCGGCTTGGAGATGACTGTGTGAGTTCCCGTGTGCGTACTTTCTGTTTGAGCCCAGGGAGGGGGATCGACCGCCCAAGTTGTCCCTGGAAATGTGTTGTGTTGTGTCCAGGTGTTCTTTCCGGAGGGGACAGCAGGTGGGGCCCGGGCTGCCACCCTTGCAGCAGAGGCACTTGGTGTTCAAGGGAGGGGGGCGCAGAGGACCCCTCTCTCTGTGGGCCCAGAGCACAACAGAGTCACACGTCTGGACTCCCCTCTTATGCTGCCCTGAGTCATGTTTCAGGAAGGGCTTAGACCAGGCCAGGGATGGGCCAACTGTGGCTCACAGGCTCCATCCAGCCTGTGGCCTGTTTTTGTGAACTAAGAGTGGCTTTTATATTTTTAAATAATTGAAAAAAAATTTAAGACCAACATTTTTCTTTTTAAAAATTAGTTTAGTTTTGACTGTGCTGGGTCTTTGTTGCTGCGAGTGGGCTTTCCCTAGTTACAGCGAGCAGGGGCTGCTCTCTAGTTGTGGTGCACTGGCTTTCATCGCGGTGGCTTCTGTTGTCGCAGGGCGCGGGGCTCTGGGGTGGAAGGGCTTCAGCAGTTGCAGCACGTGGGCTTCGTTGCTCCATGGTATGTGGAGTCTTCTCAGACCATGGGTGGAACCCGTGTTCCCTGCATTGGCAGGTCAATTCTCAACCTCTGGACCCCCAGCGAAGTCCAAGACCACCACTTTCATGACATGTGAAAATTATCTGAAATTCAAAATTAGGTGTCCATAACCAGACACAGGACACAGCTGTGTCCATTCCTTTACGTATTGTCTATGCATGCTCTGGTATTTCAGCGCCAGGTGAGGGGTTGTGACAGAGCCACACACGGCCTGCAAAGCCCAGGGTGTTCACTCTCGGGCCTTTCCTGGAAAGCTTGCCAGTGCCTGGAGCAGATGACTCTGGAGGGCCCTCGTGGCTCTCACATTCTAGACAGGGCACTGCTTTCATGTTTGAGGTCTTCCCATCTCCCCATCGGCATCAGTTCTCCCTGTGAATTCTCCATCTGGCCCTTCCCTGTCCTGATTGGATGGATTCAGCCAAGGGAAGTGTAATTCAAGGAGGATGTTGCTGGAAACCCGGGGCTCTCAAGAAAGGTACCTTGGTAGGGGCCAGGGAGAGTGGGAGAGTGGTGACGTAGGACATAGAGCAGAAAACCATTCCTGTTAGCTTGCCTTTTAAGAAAAAGTAAGTATAGTTGATTTGCAATACTGTGTTAGTTTCTGATGTCTGGCAGAGTGACTTGACTACACATGTACGTATCCTTTTCCAGTCTGGTGTCTTGTTCAGTGGCTAAGTCATGTCTGACTCTTTGTGACTCCTTGAACTGCAGCACACCAGTCTTCCCTGTCCTCCACTGTGTCCCAGATTATGGTTTATTGTATATATATTGAATATAGTACCCTGTGCTCTGCAGTAGGACCTCATTGTTTATCCATCCTATGTATAATAGTTTGTATCTGCTAATCCCAAACTCCCAATATATCCTTTCCCTACCCCCTTTCCACTTTGGTAATCCTAGGTTTGTTTTCTGTGTCTCAAAGTCTGTTTCTGTTTTTTATTTAAAAATAAGTTTATTTGTGTCCTATTTTAGATTCCACATGTAAGCGTCATATGGTATTTGTCTTACCCTGACTTACTTCACTTACTATGATAATCTCTAGTTACATCCATGTTGCAGCAAACGGCCTTATTTCATTCTTTTTAACGGCTGAGTACTATTCCACTGTGTATGTGCATCACATCTTCTTTATCTACTCATCTCTCAGTGGACACTCAGCTTGTTTCCTATCTTGGCTATTGTAAACAGTGCTGCTGTGAACATTGGGGTGCACATATCTTTTCAAATTAGAGCAGAAAACCATTTCTTAGTTGTCACAATTACATACTGATCAACAAGTTGAGCCAGTATTTTTGCAGTCACCCTCATGCCCCTGAAAACTCAGATTCATGCCAAATTTTCTTGTGGGTTTGGGACAAGGACCAACCTCTATGAAGGGTCTCAGTAGACTTCTAGCTGGGGAAAGGCCATTTTCTCCTGAGTTCCTTCTCTAGCTCTTGGCTTTTGGGTGTTAGACCAGATCAAGAGTTTACGCCTACAACCTGGAGCGGAGCACTGGATTAGAAGCTGGCCCTGTGGGGAGGGGGTCCTGTGGCCTAACCCCCCCCCCCAGTGCCCAGGTCTCTGACTTGGACCCCAGCCTTGCCCCTTGGTGTCCACTGTCCTGAGACTGTGGTCTGTGCCTGTTTCCTGCAGCGTGAGCTGCTCCGCCTGGGGCTGTTTCTTTAACCATGGAAGCCAAGCAGCTGTGAAAAACGATTCCATCTACAGCTTGCAGGCAGTTCTTATAAACGGCTGCTGCTTAGTATTCACTCTCCAAGGAAAACAAACCCCTCACATAACTTTTGAGAGGCAGCAGCATGTAAAATACGGGGATGAAGGGATGGTGCGAATGTGTGGAATGGGCGCAAGGCACTGTCTCTACCCCACAAGGAGCAGGTAGACCCACATGCACAGATTTTAGAGTGACTTGGACCAACTTTCTACCCACCCAAAGGTCTCCTCTCCACCTTCGCTGACAGGTGACGGTGACGTTGAGTTGCAGTACTTCCCTCCTCTCTTCGGTTGCTGCTATCATCTTCTCATGCCCCACTCAGTCTGGCATGTATCCCGAGGCTTCTCCAGGCTGAGATCTCATTGGTCATGGTATCCAGACCCTCCATACTCAGCTTGCCCTTTTGGGGACCTCTTCCACAGGGCATCTTGGTGAAGCAGAGGAAACACAAGCCCTGCCAGGGGTTTAATCCTGGGCGTTTAGCTGTGTTGCTTTGGAGAAATTACTTCAACTTGCTGAGTCTCCATTTCTGCAGACGTAAAAGGAATATAATAATTATACCATAACTGTGATGAGTAAATGACATGAATGTGTAATATGCCCGGCACAAAGTTGGGCTCTCAAATATTATTTATAATCTCAGCCCTGCCACACTGGCTTTCCTTTCTTCTTTCTTTGATGGCACTTTCAGAACTTAATACCAAGTTGCTGATATGACTTGAACAATGAAGAGTGCAATTTCATCTGTACTTAGGACAATCACCTTCTTTGTAAAAAATTTTTATTTTTAATCGGAGGATAATTGCTTTGCAATATTGTGTTGGGTTTCTGCCATACATCAACACAAATCAGCCATAGGTATACATATGTCTTCTACCTCTTGAATCTCTCTCCCACCCGATCTCACCCCTCTAGGTTGTCATGAGCACTGAACTGAGCTCCCTGTATTATACAGCAACTTTCTACTGGCTATCTATTTTAAATATGGTAATATATATGTTTCAGTTCTACTCTGTCAATTTGTCCCACCCTCTCCTTCCCTCCCTAGAGGACAAGTCTGTTCTCTACATCTGCATCTCTACTGCTTCCCTTCAAATAGATTCATCAGTACTGTCTTTCTAGATTCCATTTTTCTGACTTACTTCACTCTGTATAATAGGCTGTAGATTCATCAACCTCAGCCTATTGGAACTATTTGGAACTGACTCAAATGCATTCCTTTTTATGACTGAGTAATATTCCATTGTATATATGTACCACAACTTCTTTATCCATTCATCTTTCAGTGGACATCTAGGTTGCTTCCATGTCCTGACTATTGTAAGTAGTGCTGCAATGAACATTGGGGATAATGTGTCCTTTTCAATGATGGTTTCCTTAGGTTATATGCCCAGTAGTGGGATTATTGGGTCATATAGTAGTTTTATTCCTAGTTTTTTAAGGAACCTCCATACTATTCTCCATAGTGGCTACATCAATTAACATTCCTAACAACTGTGCATCTATTTCTGGTTTATTAACTATGCCAAAGCCTTTGACAGTGTGGATCACAATAAACTGTGGAAAATTCTGAAAGAGATGGGAATACCAGACCACCTGACCTTCCTCTTGAGACATCTGTATGCAGATCAGGAAGCAACAGTTTGAACTCGTCATGGAACAACAGACTGGTTCCAAATAGTAAAAGGAGTACGTCAAGGCTGTATATTGTCATCCTGCTTATTTAATTTATATGCAGAGTACATCATGAGAAATGCTGGGCTGGAGGAAGCATAAGCTGGAATCAAGATTGCCGGGAGAAATATCAATAACCTCAGATATGTAGATGACACCACCTTTATGGCAGAAAGTGAAGAAGAACCAAAGAGCCTCTTGATGAAAGTGAAAGAGGAGAGTGAAAAAGTTGGCTTAAAGCTCAACATTCAGAAAATGAAGATCATGGCATCTGGCCACATCACTTTATGGCAAATAGATAGGGAAACAATGGAAACAGTGGTAGACTTTATCTTTTTGGGCTCCAAAATCACTGCAGATGGTGATTGCAGCCATGAAATAAAAAGACACTCCTTGGAAGAAAAGTTATAACCAACCTAGACAGCATATTAAAAAGCAGAGACATTACTTTGCCAACAAAGGTCTGTCTAGTCAAGGCTATGATTTTTCCAGTAGTCGTGTATGGATATGAGAGTTGGACTATAAAGAAAGCTTGGCACTGAAGAATTGATGCTTTTGAACTGTGGTGTTGGAGAAGACTCTTGAGAGTCCCTTGGACTGCAAGGAGATCCAACCAGTTCATCCTAAAGGTAGTCAGTCCTGAATGTCCATTGGAAGGACCGATGTTGAAGCTGAAACTCCTGGCTACCTGATGCAAAGAGCTGACTCATTTGAAAAGACCCTGATGCTGGGAAAGATTGAAGGCAGAGGAGAAGGGGACAACAGAGGATGAGATGGTTGGGTGGCATCACCAACTCAATGGACATGAGTTTGTGTAAATTCCAGGAGTTGGTGATGGACAGGGAGGCCTGGCATGCTGCAGTCCATGGGGTCCCAAAGAATCAGACACACCTAAGTGACTGAACTGAACTGAACCAACTGTGCCAGAAGGTTCCCTCTTCTCTACACCCTTTCCAGCATTTCTTGTTTGTAGATTTTTTTGATGATGGCCATTTTGATTGGTATGAGCTGATACCTTATTGTAGTTTTAATTTTTCATTTCTCTAATCATGGGTGATGCTGAGTTTCTTTTCATGTGTTCATTAGTCATCTGCGTATCTTCTTTGGAGAAATGACTGTTTAGGTCCGCTGCCCACTGTTACATTGGGAGGACACCACTTTCTTATGCAGCCTGATGACCTTGACTTGTGTTGTTGCTCTTTGGGACACACCTCTGGGAGCGTGGTACTGGGGGGGAGTCAAGGCATCTGGGTTCTTCTCCTGCTCCTTCATTCATCTTCCCAACAGGTGTTTCCTCCCACCTGTGCCGTGCACAGGGGTCACCAGTAAGCAAAACAGATGGAAGACCTCCAGCGAGGGGGCAGGTGATGAACAAGTGGGCAAATGGGTAGTATAATGCCAGAGAGGGACACAAACAATAGATAAGAACTAAAAGCAAGCAAAAATAAAGCTGGGTAAGGATTGAAGGAGTTCTGACACTAGCTAGCTGTGTAGAATTTACCAAGACTCCACCTTTGAGCAGAGACAATTCAGATCAGCTGTTTCAAAGAGTGCTAGTGGAGCCTAGAATCTTGGGGAGATGCCTTAGGGGGTCTTCCTAAGGTGGAAGTGAGAGGTAATGGCCTACTTGTCTATGCCTCCTCAGAGCAGTACCTTTGAAACATCTCTTTCCTTGGCCTCTGTGAAATTCTAATCGATTACAATATTCTGTTGTTAAAAAAAAAAAAGCTTGAGAGTCTCCGTACTGGAGAGTTGCTGGGTTCTCTTCTCACTCAGAGGCTGTGAGAACTGCTAGAAGTTTTTCATCTGAGCTGCTGCTAAACCAGATCTGCGTCATCAACTAGTGCATAAGGTCACCATGCGGGTGGTACATTTACATTTATTCGTGTGAGTTTTTATCTTCTTAGTTTGGGTCTATTGATCAAAGCTGAGATAATTTTGCAACATTATTCTAACATCCTATGTATTAGTGGTCCCTTACAGCATTGGTTTTTCTGCTAATCTGCTTCAAATGCTTCATCCAGGTTGTTTATAAAACCATTGGTTAGGATGTGGCTGAAGGTAGGGAGAGACCTTTGGTCTCCGCTAGAGACTTACCAGGTTGATCTAACCATGACCAAGAACCTTTGGATTTTATCTTTTCAAATGGCTGTAGACCCATCTAAGTATACAAAGCATCCAGATGATATTTTCCTTTCTTAACTCTGACCACCTCATTTTCTGTTCTTATTTAATAGCTACAATCTATCAAGGTCTGGGACTGACTCTGGGGAAACAAGATAAATAAGATACCAGGGGTTCACAGCTGATAGATGCGATGGCAATATAAACCAGTAATCGCAGCAATGTGATGAGGGCTCAAGGCCAATATGAATTAACCAGCATGCTGGGGGGAAGGGCTTGTTTTTGCCTGGAAATGTCAGGGAGATATTCTGTGGAGAAGACATCGCAGGTGATTTCATTTAGAAGGTCGCCCGTGAGAAATGTCCAAAGTCGTATGAAATCCAGAGAATGACATCCATGGCATCATTCCTGATCTGGGTACTGAATAAATATTTCTCGAATTTAATTTTAACAAAAAGGGGGAGAGCTTCCCTGGTGGCTCAGTGGTCAAGAATCTGCCTGCCAATGCAGGAGACACAGATTTGATCCCAGGTCTGGGAAGGCCCCACATGCTGTGGGACAGCTAAGCCCATGAACCACAACTGGTGAGCCTGTGCTCTGGAGCCAGGGAGGCACAGCGTCTGAACCCTCACACCCTAGAACCCGTGCTCCATAACAAGAGAAGCCTCTACAATGAGAAGGTCCTTTTCACAACTAGAGATAGCCTGCGAGTAGCAAAGATGACCTAGAACAGTCCACCCCCTCAAACACAGGTGAAGTGCAGTGGAAAAAAATTTAGAAAAGAGGAGGAAGTAGGACAGGTCAGGGAGTGGAAGGAATGGAGCTTGAGGGAGATGGAAGAGGTAGCCAAGGGACACTGGAAGCTGAGCTCGGGTAGCAGCAGCAAGAAGGAGAAGAGAGAGAAGGTGGGAGAAAAGTCAGGGCTTGTTGAAAGCCTGGGGTTGGCGGGCTAGGGGGGTCGGGACAGAGGTCAGCTGAGGAGACAGTGCTCTGAGTTTTGTATCTTTCTTGTGGGTAAGGGTGCTTTCGCTCAAGATTATGAAAAGGAGAATGGGTTTGAGTTTCATCGACTTCCAAGAACTTTGGTGGAATATATTTTCCTCCAGAATCTTTTCCCTTCCAGTTCTTTATATATAAGTGTGTGTATATATATATATAATCATATATAATTTTAATATAATATATATAATTAATATATAATTAAAAAGAAAACATTATTTCTGGCTGGGCTGGGTCTTCATTGCTGTGAGCGGGCATTGTCTAGTCATGGTGCTTGGGCTTCTCATTGCCATGGCTTCTCTTCTTACAGAGAACAGGTTCTAGGTACTTGGGCCTCAGTAGTTGTGATATATGGGCTTAACTGGCATGTAGGATCTTTCTGGACCAGGGATCAAACCTGTGTTTCCTGCACTGGCAGGTAGATTCTTAACCGATGAACCAGGAGGGAAGCCCAATATATAATTTTTTCTTTAAAAAATATATTTACTCTTTTATTTTGTTTTTTATTTACTTACTTTTGGCTGTGCTCATTCTTCATTGCTGCGTGCAGGCTTTCTCTAGTTGCAGAGAGTGGACTTCTCACTGTGGTGGCTTCTCTTATTGTGGAGCACAGGCTCTAGGGTGTTTGGGCTTCAGTAGTTGTGCCTTCCAGGCTCTAAAACACATGCTCAGTAGTTATCGTACACAGGCACAGTTGCCCCATGACGTGTGGGATCTTCTGGATCAGGGATCGAACTTGAGTTCCCTGCATTGCAAGGCAGATTCTTGACAGCTGTACCACCAGGGAAACGCTCCTTCTCAATTCTGACTTTGATTTCAGATTTCCACTAGTAACTGCTGAATGTGCTGGGGGTGGTGGGTGAGCAGTGAGACATCATTTTCCCCGAGGAACTCTTACACCGCCATGACATCCCTTTCTTGTTTGACCTGGCTGGATCCCGTTCTAAATGATCAGTTCAGCTGAAAAGCAGCATGTCTATTTGCCTGTCACACACTGTCCCAGGTGGCACTAGTGGTGAAGAACTAGTGGGAAGATCCCCTGGAGGAGGGCACGCAACCCACTCCAGTATTCTTGCCTGGAGAATCCCATGGACAGAAGAACCTGGCAGACTATGGTCTAGAGGGTCACATAGAGTCTCAGGACTGAAGTGACTTAGCACGCACGCATGTACACTTCTCTTGGGGTGAGCAACTCATTCAGGTTTGCCAGGGACTTTCCTAGTTTTAAAAACAAAAGCCCCGCCTCCTCTGAATCCCTTTAGTCCCAGGCAGAGTTGGACTGTTGGTCCCCCCAGATGGACATGAAGCGCTGGGGTTGCTTGGTATGTGTGCAGAACTTTCTAGACAGTGTTGGGGGAGGAAAAGCTTTTGCTGGAGCAAAGTGAGCTCTTTAGTGTGTTCTGCCCAGACTGAGAGGGGTACCTGGGGGGCAGCAGGGAGGAGCCCAGGAGGGCTTTGTGTGTTGTCCCTGTGGAGGTCACCCCAGGGCAGACAGTGCCCAGCAGAGTACAGGGGCTTTGAGCAAAGCTGTGAGTCATCTACATCTTCATGGGCCCAAGCCAAACCTCCCCTGCTGCACTTTCCAAGCACTTAATTCACTGAATGGAGAAACCATGCTCAGTTGTGTCTGACTCTCTGTGACCCCATGGCCTGTAGCCTGCCAGGCTTCTTTGCCCATGGGATTTTCCAGGCAACAATACTGGAGTGGGTTGCCATGCCCTCCTCCAGGGGATCTTCCCGACCCAGGGATCTAACCCACAAATGAAGAAGATGATGGAGAAATCCAAGAAGACACAGCATGGAATCAAGCTGGGCTCTCCATCCTTAAGACCAGAGCTGCTCAACCTGGTTCTGGGAGTACCTCTCTCTTGGGATGCTGGGATGCTTCCTTGTCACTGGATGATGCCGCAGGAAGCTGGGGAAACAACCAGAGCCGCAGTCCTCCACAAAAACATTGGGTGAATAAAACCAAATGACCACGGATGTCCTGAGAGAGAGGTGGGCACTGAACGCTCATGGAAAAGTGTTCCTCCTGTCTTCTCTCACTTTCCCTGCACACACACTCAGTCTCTGGGGAGAAATGCAGAACAGTGAAATCATGCCTCCATCCACTTCCTGTCTGTGGCACGAGGAAGCCTTTGGCCAATCTAATCTGAAGTTTTTTGCTCAGGCCAAATCCAGCAACCCGCTCCTGTCCCCCGCTCCCCTCCCACCTACCAGAAAGGTTAAATAGTTCCCACAGGGTGCAAGAAAGGGTTATTGAAAACAGCAGGGTTGTTTTCTTTTTTTTTTTCCTTAACTTCAGCACTTCTGGTAAATCTCTGATCCAGCATCTCGTGGTTAACCACTGATACAGGAAATGACATTTAACGTTTTTATCACTGAGCCAGAAATGGAAGAACAAGGCGAGTCTGTGTTTAGGGAAGATGAGTGGCTGCCCACCACCTTCATCTTAAAGGAGCACCGTCTCTATTTCCTGATGGCCGAGGTGGTCAGTGGCTCAAGGACCCCTCTGTCCGCTCGTTTCCCTGCTGACTGAACAGAAGTGGCAGAGAACGTTCAGGGCCTGGCTGCTCAGAACAGGAGCCCAATTGTTGTCAGCTATGGAAGGATTCTGGATGGCCCTTGGTTCCGCTTTCGCAGGAGCCATTGCGTGTGGGGACAGGCAGGCAGGAAATGTGTGGATGCCTGCCCGAGGTCCCAGGCATTCTGAGCCACAGCATCAGACGGCGGTGGCCAAACCCGGGGCCACCTGGTCAGAGTGAGACTTTGAAGGGAGCATGGATGGTCCTTGGAAGGTCATTGACCTCCTCCCCGATGATCAGCAGAGGAAGAGCATTCAACACCACAAACCGCAGCGAGACACGGTGTTTGGTTTCGCTTGCAGCTTTGCTGGGTCACTGGGTTCTTCTCCATTTTGGTAGTTTGTTGTTGCCCTTTTGGGATGAGGGGCTTTCAGTGCAGCTACAAAGTGGGTTCCTTGTAAAAACAAAAATAACAGCAATGACAACAATAATAAATCCTGACATTGTTAAGAGGTAAACAGCAGTCCAGACTCATGATCTTTACTTGCTCAGGGTCAAGAGCTGCTTAGGGTCACAGCCAGGCAGGATTCGAGTTCAGGTGTGTCCTTGCCGAAGCCATCCTGCCCCATAGGCATCTAGTAGTCCATATAGCCCTGGCCCTGCCTGCTTGCCCAGCCTCTGTCACACCCATTGGGCAGGGAAGGGAGCCCCAGGATTCTAACTGTGAGCCCCCCTTGGGGAGTGGTGTGGGGGAGGCCAGTCAGTGTGGTGTTAATAGACACCTGTCTTCCAGTATTAATTAAGACCATGTGTGTGAGCTAAGTCGCTTCCATCATGCCTGACTCTTTGCGACGCCATGGACTGTAGTCAGCCAGGCTCCTCTGTCCATGGGATTCTCCAGGCAAGAATTTTGGAAAGGGTTGTCATGCCCTTCTCCTGGGGATCTTCCTGCCCCAGGGATTGAACCCGCATCTCTTACATCTTCTGCATTGGCAGGCTGATTCTTTACCATTAGCGCCACCTGGGAGATTAATTAGGACCATAGGTTCCCTGATAAAATCTCCAGCTGCCTCCCTTAGGAGGAACTAACATGATCCTGTTTTTATTAAGAGTCACTCAGGTGCAAACTCCTCTTCTTCCTCTGGCTCTCTGCCGCCTTCCTGGGTAGATTCTTGCCCTGCAGGTGTGTCTCCATCAACACTGGGAGGCAGGATGGCACAGTGGGCAAGCCCTGCTCTGGGAGGCGGGAAAGTGGGGGTCTGTGTCCCCTGCTGTGAAGCTGAGGGTTCTTGAAGGGTCATCTGTGGATTTGTGCTCTGTATTGTGCTAGAGAGGATGGCAGTGTGGGCCACTCATGGAGCTTCAGTTCACCCATCTGTCTGCTTTCTCTGGAGAGGTAGTGACATCTGAAGAGCTCTGAAGAGTAAACTCGTCCTTCCAAGGGTACTGTCTCCTCTGTGCTGGGAAATATGTTGCTGTTTGACCTCAAAGCTTTCCTAATAGGACACACTTGTATCAGTTCAATTCAGTTCAGTTTAGTTGCTCAGTCCTGTCCGACTCTTTTTGACCCCATGAATCACAGCATGCAAGGCCTCCCTGTCTATCACCATCTCCCGGAGTTCACTCAAACTCACATCCATTGAATCCGTGATACCATCCAGCCATCTCATCCTCTGTCGTCCCCCTTTCCTCCTGCCCCCAATCCCTCCCAGCATCGGAGTCTTTTCCAATGAGTCAACTCTTCGCATGAGGTGGCCAAAGTACTGGAGTTTCAGCTTTAGCATCATTCCTTCCGAAAAACACCCAGGGCTGATCTCCTTTAGAATGAACTGGTTGGATCTCCTTGCAGTTCAAGGGACTCTCAAAAGTCTTCTCCAACACCACAGTTCAAAAGCATCAATTCTTCAGCGCTCAGCTTTCTTCACAGTCCAACTCTCACATCCATACATGACCACTGGAAAAACCACAGCCTTGACTAAACGGACCTTTGTTGGCAAGGTAATATCTCTTCTTTTCAATATGCTATCTAGGTCGGTCATAACTTTCCTTCCAAGGAGTAAGAATCTTTTAATTTCATGGCTGCAGTCACCATCTGCAGTCATTTTGGAGCCCAAAAAATGAAGTCTGACACTGTTTCCACTGTTTCCCCATCTATTTCCCATGAAGTGATGGGACCAGATGCCATGATCTTAGTTTTCTGAATGTTGAGCTTTAAGCCAACTTTTTCACTCTCCTCTTTTATCTTCATCAAGAGGCTTTTGAGTTCCTCTTCACTTTCTGCCATAAGGGTGCTGTCATCTGCATATCTGAGGTTATTGATATTTATCCCGGCAATCTTGATTCCAGCTTGTTTTTCTTCCAGTCCAGTGTTTCTCATGATGTACTCTGCATATAAGTTAAACAAGCAGGGTGACAATATACAGCCTTGACATACTCCTTTTCCTATTTGGAACCAGTCTGTTGTTCCATGTCCAGTTCTAACTCTTGCTTCCTGACCTGCATATACGTTTCTCAAGAGGAAGGTCAGGTGGTCTGGTATTCCCATCTCTTTCAGAATTTTCCACAGTTTCTTGTGATCCACATGGTCAAAGGCTTTGGCATAGTCAATAAAGCAGAAATAGATGTTTTTCTGGAACTCTCTTGCTGTTTCCATGATCCAGTGGATGTTGGCAATTNTCCAGAATGTCTGGCTCTAGATGAGTGATCACACCATCATGATTATCTGGGTCATAAAGATCTCTTTTGTACAGTTCTTCTGTGTATTCTTGCCACCTCTTCTTAATATCTTCTGCTTCTGTTAGGTCCATACCATTTCTGTCCTTCATCGAGCCCATCTTTGCATGAAATGTTCCCTTGGTATCTCTAATTTTCTTGAAGAGATCTCTAGTCTTTCCCATTCTGTTGTTTCCCTCTGTTTCTTTGCACTGATTGCTGAGGAAGGCTTTCTTATCACTACTTGCTGTTCTTTGGAACTCTGCATTCAGATGCTTATATCTTTCCTTTTCTCCTTTACTTTTTGCTTCTCTTCTTTTCACAGCTATTTGTAAGACCTCCCCAGACAGCCATTTTGCTTTTTTGCATTTCTTTTCCATGGGGATAGTCTTGATCCCTATCTCCTGTACAATGTCACAAACCTCCATCCATAGTTCATCAGGCACTCTATCTATCAGATTTAGTCCCTTAAATCTATTTCTCATTTCCACTGTATAATCATAAGGGATTTGATTTAGGTCATACCTGAATGATTTAGTGGTTTTCTCTACTTTCTTCAATTTAAGTCTGAATTTGGCAATAAGGAGTTCATGATCTGAGCCACAGTCAGCTCCTGGTCTTGTTTTTGCTGACTATATAGAGCTTCTCCTTCTTTGGCTGCAAAGAACATAATCAATCTGATTTCAGTGTTGGCCATCTGATGTTTCCATCTGTAGAGTCTTCTCTTGTGTTGTTGGAAGAGGGTGTTTGCTATGACCAATGCATTCTCTTGGCAAAATTTTATTAGCCTTAGCCCTGTTTCATTCCATATTCCAAGGCCAAATTTGCCTGTTACTCCAGGTGTTTCTTGACTTCCTACTTTTGCATTCCAGTCCCCTATAATGAAAAGGACATCTTTTTTGGGTGTTAGTTCTAAAAGTCTTGTAGGTCTTCTTCAGCATTACTGGTTGGGGGATAGACTTGGATTACTG
This sequence comes from Redunca redunca, assembly GCA_006410935.1. Classification (NCBI taxonomy): domain Eukaryota; kingdom Metazoa; phylum Chordata; class Mammalia; order Artiodactyla; family Bovidae; genus Redunca; species Redunca redunca. The sequence continues at coordinate 640,003 of SJYQ01092481.1, forward strand.
TGATATTGAATGGTTTGCCTTGGAAATGAACAGAGATGATTCTGTCGTATTTGAGATTGCATCCAAGTACTGCATTTTGGACTCTTTTGTTGATCATGATGGCTACTCCATTTCTTCTAAGGGATTCCTGCCTGCAGTAGTAGATATAATGGTCATCTGAGTTAAATTCACTGATTCCAATCCATTTTAGTTCGCTGATTCCTAGAATGTCGACGTACAATGACACACTTGTATATGAGTGTGATTTTGTACTAGAACAAGCTGAAGAGACTGATTTCCACCCCAACTCACTCCGTCTTGAAGGGGAAGGGTCTCCTCCAAGACCTACCTCTTCTTCTCCACACCAGCTCAGCAGAGCTTCCACCCTGCAGACCCAAGTAGAGCGATCAAAGATTTGCTTGGGTGACAAACACTGAGACTTGTCTCCTCTGCTGGGTGTTGGGGAGCAGATACGGATCTGGCATGTTTTCTGAGAGCAAAGAATTATGGTTTACTCAGTGGTGCCTAGCTACCAACATCTGAGTGTGATATTCTGGTGGCTACCCATTATAATTATTTGGGGAAACTTACAAAACACACTGGATGTTCATTGGAAGGACAGATGCTGAAGGGCCAGTACTTTGGCCACCTGATGCAAAAAGCCAACTCATTGGAAAATATGCTGTTGCGGGGAAAGATTGAGGGCAAGAGAGAAGGGGTGACAGAGGATGAGAGGGTTGGATGGCATCATCCACTCAATAGACGTGTTTGAGCACTCTGGGAGATAGTGAAGGACAGGGAAGCCTGCTGTGCTGTAGTCCATGGGGTTGCAAAGAGACGGACATGACTTAGTGACGGCACAACAAAAACGATTTCTTGTTTAACTGGCATTCATGTTTTTCAAAAATAAGTTCTCTACATATTCTAACTGCAGAGATTCACTGATCTAGATGGGGATACAGATAACCTTAAAAAAAACAAAAACCTGACAACATAGAGCATCATATGCTCTGATTTTGGCAAATACATGTTGCTATGGGAGCACATAGACAGGGCCACTTAACCAGCCTAGAGAGAGTTGATTTTGTAAAGTGGAGAAGATCACAGTTGAGATGCCAAGAGTAGGAATTGACCAGGTGGACTCAGGACGGAGTACACGTGAGGTTAAGAGGATTTCCAGGGAAAGCAAGAAGCATTTTCTGAGTCCAGAAGTGAAAAATAGCAAGGCTCTTGGGTGGGATTCAGGTAGTTCAGTGTGGCTGCAGAAGCTGCGTGAGGGACCCAGTCCTGGAGGTGGGACCAGAGGCCAGCTCACTACGGGTATTGAAGACATGCTAGGAATTTTGGACTTTATCCTGAGGGTCAAAGGGAGCTCACAAAGAGTTATCAGAGAAGGGACTTTGAGCAATTTTGCAGCATGAGAAACAGATGGGAATGGAGCCAGGTGGATGGTGGGAGGAAGTTTGAACCTGCTTCAGGGCTGGTTTCCTGAACTGTGTTAAGGTTGTGGGCATAGCTAGAGGTGAGTAGATTTGAGAGATGTAAGATAGAATCAACCTGACGTGGGGAGGAAAGTGAGAGAAAAGTCAAGGAGAACGTTCAGGTGTTTGCTAGGGGCTGGAAGGTCATACTATTCCCTGGGCTGGCCATGCTGGAGGCTCTCCACTGGGGAAGTAGTGTTGCCTCCATGCCAACCAGGACCACGGGGCCCTCTGTTGGCAGCTCAGGCTCGGGGAGGTCTCCTCAAGCCTCCCACAGGTGGCTCAGAGCTCCTGGGAGCATCAGGAGATGGTGTGTATCTCGGTGAAATGAGCAGGGCCTTTATTGTCTACTTCACAGCTTGCCAGCCTGTTTGGATCCTATTGTATCCTCCACCCTCCACCTCCATTCCCACCTACACGCTCTCAGGTTGCTCGTTTCCCCAACTACCCATTCCCAGATACTGATGGAATCCCAGAGACAAACAGTAATAACTAATTCCCATTTTCTGTGACCTTTTACCTGATCTCTGCTGCTGCTGCTGCTAAGTCGCTTCAGTCGTGTCCAACTCTGTGCGACCCCAGAGATGGCAGCCCACCGGGCTCTGCCATCCCTGGGATTCTCCAGGCAAGAACACTGGAGTGGGTTGCCATTTCCTTCTCCAATGCATGAAAGTGAAAAGTGAAAGTGAAGTTGCTCAGTCGTGTCCGACTCCTAGCGACCAGGTGGACTGCAGCCTACCAGGCTCCTCTGTCCATGGGATTTTCCAGGCAAGAGTACTGGAGTGTGTTGCCATTGCCTTACCTAATCTCTAGAATTTTACAATTCTAAGTAAAACTTCCAACCCCCATCCACCCATATAAGAAATCTGTTAATGGCATGCACACCTAAAACTATGGGCTTCCCTGGTGGCTCAGTAGTAAAGAATCTGCTTGCTAATGCAGGAGACCCCAGTTCAGTGCCTGGGTTGGGAAGATCCCCTGGAGAAGGAAATGACAATCCACTCCAGTATTCTTGCTTGGGAAATCCCATGGACAGAGGAGCCTGGTGGGCTACAGTCCATGGGGTCACAAAGAGTAACTAAACACCACCACCTTAAACTATATTTTATGTTCCTGTTGACAAGTTCTTGTCCCTATAAGCTCCCTATAGACTCTATGTCTTTCTTACCTCAGGGACTTGCCCCTCTAAGACTTGTCCCTTTAAAAAGATGCTCACTCATTTCTTATCCCACACAGTTGTTTGTCTCCATTCCCTACAACTCACTGAAGCCAACTTCAAAGATCACCACCCCCTCTTCCCTACTTTGTGAGCTGCCTTAGTTCAGGCTACTGTAATCAATTATTGTAGACCAGGTGGCTTAAACAATGAACACTTATTTCTCACAGTTCTGGAGATTGGAAGTCCAAGGTCAAGTTGCTAGCGTGATTGGGTTCCAGTAAGAGGAGGGTTCTGAGTTCCAGACTGTGAGTTTTTCCTCTGTGCTCTCAAAGGGCAGAAAGAAGGCAAAAGAGCTCTCTGGGGGGAGGGGCATCTCTCTTGTAAGGGCACTAACCTCATTCATGAGGGGCCACTCTCATGAGCTAACTATCTCCCAAAGACTCCACTTTCTAATAATTTCACGTTGGGAGCTAGGATTTTGACTTAAGGATTTAGAGGGGACACAAGCAGTCAGTCGACTGCATAGACCACCCCCACATGACTTGTAGGTTATATCCTGTCCCCTTTCAATTCTTTGTTTTCTGATCTTCCTCCCTGTGTCTCTGCTCTTCTTGCCTTTGGGGAGGCCTCTTTTTTGCTTGACCTGTCATATAGTTATTACACAAATATAGCCAAAGATTATCTCATAAAGATATCAAAGTCAGAGTCTATGACTTTAATCTTGATTATTAGGGTTGTTTAGTATAAAATATAGCAGCATAAGAGAATATGCTTTGTAAATGGTAAATGATCAAATAAATATTAGATAATGATAACGACAGGCTTTGAAGATCTCTTTTTGTTTAAAGAAATATATAAACTATACATGGAGATGGAAGTTGCAAAATGATGAGATTAAATCCTTAAGCTTTCCTGGAAATCCAGTGTCTGCTGAGTTGATTGTTCAGAATTCAGATTCTAAACTGGGATGAAAACCATGGAGGATTTATGAAAAGTTTGGTTTGTCTCCCTGGCTATTCTTTTTATTCAAAAAGAGTTTTTCCTGCAGGCTGTACATCTCTCTCTCTTTTTCTTTTCTGTTGTCCCCCCTGCTTAGAATTCTTCAATCCAGCCCACATATATTGAATGTCTTATTATACCCACTCATTCACTTATTCACTCACCTGTATTTGTTGAGTCCTATCACATGATGGATAATATACCAAAAGTGCTAGAGGTCCAATGGTGGCAAAATCAGGCAAGGTTCCTGCCCTTATGAACTCATATTTTCAGGTCAAGAGTGGATGAAACACAGTAAAATGGTCAAATAAATAACTGTGAAATACTAGCTGTACCAAGTGCAGCGATGGGAAAGTCCACAGCACCATGAGATCTTATAATGGGGGCAAGGAGGGGATTTGGTCTAGGCTGGGGGTGAGTGGCAGGAAGACTTACCTGAGGAAGCCATGCTTCTGCTCATCTGAAGGATGAGGTAGGGTTAATTAGACAAGGCTGGGGATGGGGAAACAAGGGGATTTCAGGCAGAGGCAAAGGTGTGGGGTTTGAAGGCTGGAGGTGGCTAGATTTTGTGGGCTTTGTAGATGTGTTAAGGATTTTGCTTTTGTTTTTAATCTTCAGTAATAGAAGTCCTTGAAATATTTTAATAAAAATAATAGATTTGCATAAAGATAAAAAAATCATCTTTTAATGGTCTTTTAGAAGATAGGCTTATCTCTATCTTCTCTACTCAGGAGATCTTGGTTTATGGAAGACCTTAAACTCATGAGTCAGCATGAAACAATGTGTTCATTGCCTTGAGAACTATATAGAGTGCTAGGGAAGCATAAAGAAGAGACAGATTTCTCTGGGTGAGGGTGGTTAGAAAAAGCATTAAAAAAGAGGTGATATTTAGGCTGGGTGTTGAAAAATAGTAGGAATTTCCCAGGTAATAAGAGGTATGGGAACAGTGAAGATATCAGAAGAAGCAGTGTGTTCTGAGAAGAAGAAATTGCAAATCCAGACACACAGACCTGAGAGAGTTTAGCAGGTTTGCATGAAGCCCTGTCATCTCATGTGAATAGAGACCAATGTGCTCTGGTGGTCATTGGGTGGACTTACTGATAGGAAATAACCTAACTCTCAATCCTTCTGGGCATGTGGTTGGCAGCTTTTCACTTTCTTCCAGGCCCAGATGGATGCTGTACCCAGTGGGTGTGTGACATAGCCAAGGAACCTCAAGCTTGGGAAACCCAAGTCTTTTATAATGGACTAGAACCAACCTGCCCAAACTTTGTTCTAAAAGGATATGCTATCTTTTTTTGTTTGTTTGTTTTTTGAATGGGGTATAGTTGCTTTATGATGTTGTGTTAGTTTCTGTTGTATAATGAAGTGAGTCAGCTGTATGTGTACATATATCCCCTCCCTCTTGGGCCTCCCTCCTACCCCTGTAGGCCATCACAGAGCACCTGGCTGAGCTCCCTGTGCTACACAGCAGCTCCCACTAGCTTTTTGTCATTCACATGGTAGTGTGTACATGTCAGTGCTACTCTCCCACTTCATCCCATCCTCTCTTCCCCTCCTTCTGTGTGCAGTGCACATATACAATGTGTTCTGTATGTCAACATGTCTATTCTTGCCCTGGAAATAGATTTATCTGTATCATTGTTCTAAATCCCACATACATGCATTAATGTATTTGCTGTTCTTTTTCTGACTTACTTCACTCTGTATGACAGACTCTAGGCCCATCTTTGTCTCTACAGATGACCCAATTTCGTTCCTTTTTTATGGCTGAGTAATATTTCATTGTAAGCAGAGACATTACTCTGCCAACAAAGGTCTGTCTAGTCAAGGCTATGGTTTTTCCAGTGGTCATGTATGGATGTGAGAGTTGGACTGTGAAGAAAGCTGAGCACTGAAGAATTGATGCTTTTGAACTGTGGTGTTGGAGAAGACTCTTGAAAGTCCCTTGGACTGCAAGGAGATCCAACCAGTCCATTCTGAAGGAGATCAGCCCTGGGTGTTCTTTGGAAGGACTGATGCTAAACCTGAAACTCCAATACTTTGGCCACCTCATGCAAAGAGTTGACTCGTTGGAAAAGACTCTGATGCTGGGAGAGATTGGGAGCAGGAGGGGAAGGGGACGACTGAGGATGAGATGGCTGGATGGCATCACTGACTTGATGGACATGAGTTTGAATGAATTCCAGGAGTTGGTGATGGACAGGGAGGCCTAGCATGCTGTGTTTCATGGGGTCACAAAGAGTCGGACATGACTGAGTGACTGAACTGACTGAATTGAACATTTCATTGTATATGTGCACTGCATCTTCTTCATTCATCTGGAGATATTATCTTTACTGGAAAGCAAGCAGACTTTCCCTCCACTCTGGGAAGACTCACTGTCACTGTTTTCCAAGGTTGCTCACTTTACAAACATTCTTGGAGAGATACTCTGTGACAACATGTGTGAGTGCCTCCATTTGCAGAATGTACAGAAATGTGGAAGACCTGTGGAGAACTGTCTCCAACAATATCTTTGGATAAGTGGAGAAAATGGGTCATGGAAGGCATTTAGAGCCTGATTAGGGAGGATTTCATAGGCCATGTCAGGAGACCAGACTTTATCTGGTAGGCAGTAGGGAGCCATTGATAGTTCTAGGATGTGGTAGAGAGTATAGAGGGTAGACTGGAGAAGGAGGATACTAGAGCTAGGAGAAAGGTTGGGGTTAAATACATGGGCTTGGGAATTTGAATATGTGAAGGGAGCTGAAACCACTGCATTTCATCTTTATTTGGATAAATTCTATAACCTTGAAAGCTCAGATCAAAGGGCATCTTGTTTTAGTAGTTTTAAAAAATTACTTTTCAAAAGACAAGCATTTTGTCTGAGAAGTCTAATGCAGACTTCCAACCCAGAAACCAGATGGAAGGAGATATACTTGGATTGAAGCAACAGTGGGCGCTGGGCACCCTGCCCCCCAGCACCGTTCTGTCCCAGAAAACACCCAGAGACTGCTCTCTGGAGCTCTTGAAAGCCACCAACCTCACTCTGAATCCACTTTTCTTTTCCCAGTTGGCCCACACAAGATTAATTGCTCTTTCCTCTGTTCTCTCAACGTTTTGATCTTATCACCAAAGCAGCATTTATCACCTTAACTCATAGTAATCTTCATTTTTGTATTTATTAGGGCCCAGCACACTGGAAGGCTCTCAACCAGTGTTTGCAGCTTGAATTTGATTGATGTGAAAAACACATCAATGAAATAATTATAAAATTACATTCTTTGGTAAAGCTTTGCATTTTTATGTTAATGAAATAGTTCCTGCAACATAACCACAAGCAAAGAAGAATTTAGGAAATAATGAAATAAAAGGATAACTCTTTCTATAATGCAACAGTCTTAGCCTGAGTTTGTTTTGGCTTGTCTAATGTATTAACACATGCTTATTCAAGACACAAAGAGCTTTTTTTTTTTAGAAAGGAGACCTCAGTCCAAATAAATAATATTCTTGAAATTAGAATGAGAAGGTTGCCAGGTCTTCTTCAAGTATGTAAATCCATTCAGTCACCTGTGTTTTCACCAGGCAGGGAAGGAAAAGTCTGTGTTTACTCTGCTAACTTATGCCAGGGAAATATTTGCTTTTGAAAAAACAAAATCACTTAAAAAATTGGTTTTGGTTTTCCTTTCTAGCTATTATCTGTGTGGAGTTCATAGGTGATTTGGTGGAAACAATAGTCCCTGGAATTTTGAGTAACAGTTTTCTGAATTTCCTTTTTCCTTTCTTTTCCTCAAAAACTACTTATTTTTTTTTAAAAAACATACTTTGTGTTGGAGTATAGCTGATTAACAATGTTGTGATAATTTCAGGTGGACAGCAAAGGGACTCAGTCATCCATATATATACATGTATCCATTCTCCCTCAAATTACTCTCCCATCCAGCCTGTCATATAACATTAAGCAGAGTTTCCTGTGCTATGCAGTAGGTCCTTGTTGGTTATTGCATTTTCATGAGGCTTTCTGCTTGTTTGTAAATGAATTTGTCTGACTTAAAATTAATTATTTACTTTAATTGGAGGCTAGTTATTTTACAATATTGTGGTGGTTTTTGACATATATCAGCATGAATCAGCCATGGGCGTACATGTATCCCCCCATCCTGAACTCCCCTCCCACCACACTCCCCAACCCATCCCTCTTGGGTTGTCCCAGAGCACAGGCTTTGAGTGCCCTGCTTCATGCATCAAAGTTGCTTTTATCATCTGTTTAAAAAGCCTCTTGATGAAAGTAAAAGAGGAGAGTGAAAAAGTTGGCTTAAAGCTCAACATTCAGAAAACTAAGATCATGGCATCCGGTCCTATCACTCCATGGGAAATAGATGGAGAAACAGGGGAAACAGTGTCAGACTTTATTTTTTTGGGCTCCAAAATCACTGCTGATGTTGATTGCAGCCATGAAATTAAAAGACACTTACTCCTTGGAAGAAAAGTTATGAACAACCTAGATAACATATTCAAGAGCAGAGACATTACTCTGCTGACTAAGGTCCGTCTGGTTAAGGCTATGGTTTTTCCTGTGGTCATGTATGGATGTGAGAGTTGGACTGTGAAGAAGGCTGAGCGCTGAAGAATTGATGCTTTTGAACTGTGGTGTTGGAGAGGACTCTTGAGAGTCCCTTGGACTGCAAGGAGATCCAACTAGTCCCTTCTGAAGGAGATCAGCCCTGGGTGTTCTTTAGAAGGAATGATGCTAAAGCTGAAACTCCAGTACTTTGGCCACCTCATGTGAAGAGTTGACTCGTTGGAAAAGACTTTGATGCTGGGGGAGATTGGGGCAGGAGGAGAAGGGGATGACCGAGGATGAGATGGCTGAATGGCATCACTGACTCAGTGGATGCGAGTCTGAGTGAACTCTGAGAGTTGGTGATGGACAGGGAGGCCTGGCGTGCTACGATTCATGGGGCTGCAAAGAGTCAGACACGACTGAGTGACTGAACTGAACTGAACTGAACTTACATATGGTAATATACATGTTTCAATGCTATTCTCTCAAATCATCCCAACGTCATTTCCCATATAGTCCAAAAGTCTCTTCTTTACATCTATGTCTCTCTTGCTGTCTTGCATATAGGGTTGTCATTACCATCTTTCTAAATTGCATATATATGTGTTAACATACCGTATTGACTTACTTCACTCTGTATAATAGGCTCCAGTTTCATCCACCTCATTAGAACTGACTCAAATGCACTTTTTTTATAGCTGAGTAATATTCCATTTGTATATGTACCACAACTTCCTTATCTATTCATCTGCCTGTGGGGCCCTAAATGGGAAACCTTAAAATAGAAAAGGGTGAGCTTTGCAGTCAGAAACTAAGATGGTGCCTGGTGGAAGAGATGGGGGCGTGGTCTATGTTGTTTATCAAAACTTCTGATTGGCTCTCTTGATTTCCATGCATGTGGACAGTGCATGATCACCATAGACTCCTGTTATAATGATGACACATGACGATTTGACCTTTAACGTGATTGGTGCAACTATGAAAAGTCCCTCGCAACCCCCCCGCACCCCTGCCCCCGCTTGCCTTTATAAGCAGGGAGCTTGGGTCAATAAAGCGGAACTGCACTAGACGGAACCCCTGTTGCGTCTGATTGTCTCTCACTCACCGAGGGGCTGGGTTGGCGGACAGCAGGCTCACTTTTCCTCGGGACCCCTCGGCTCTCCTGAGGGAAGTTCCACTGCCTCTCTCTCTTTCTGAGGAGCGTCCCCCGCATCTGCCGATGGACATCTAGGTTGCTTCCATATCCTAGCTATTGTAAACAGTGCTGCAGTGAACATTGGGGTACATGTGTCTCTTTCAGTTCTAGTTTTCTTGGTGTGTATGCCCAGCAGTGGGATTGCTGGGTCATATGGCAGTTCTATTTCCAGTCTTTTAAGGAATCTCTACACTGTTCTCCATGGTGGCTGTACTATGTTTGCATTCCCACCAACAGTTTGCATTCCCACCAATAGTGTAAGAGGGTTCCTTTTTCTCTGCACCGTCTCCAGCATTTTTTGTTTGTAGACTTTTTGATGGCAGCCATTTGGACTGGTATGAGATGGTACTTCATTGTGGTTTTGATTTGCATTTCTCTGATAATGAGTGATATTGAGCATCTTTTTATGTGTTTATTAGCCATCTGTATGTCTTCTTTGGAGAAATGTCTGTTTAGTTTTTTGGCCCATTTTTTGATTGGGTCATTTATTTTTCTGGAATTGAGCTGCATGAGCTGCTTGTATATTTTTGAGATTAATTCTTCGTCAGTTGCTTCGTTTGCTTTTATTTTCTCCCATTCTGAAGGCTGTCTTTTCACCTTGCTTATAATTTCCTTCATTGTTCAAAAGCTTTTAAGTTTAATTAGGTCCCATTTGTTTATTTTTGCTTTTATTTCCATTACTCTGGGAGGTGGGTCATAGAGGATCCTGCTGTGATTTATGGCAGAGAGTTTTCCTATATGTTTTCCTATAGGAGTTTTATAGTTTCTGGTCTTACATTTAGATCTTTAATCCATTTTGAGTTTATTTTTATGTATGATGTTAGAAAGTATTCTAGTTTCATTCTTTTACAAACGGTTGACCAGTTTTCCCAGCACCACTTGTTAAAGAGATTGTCTTTTCTCCATTGTATATTCTTGCCTCCTTTGTCAAAGATAAGGTGTCCATAGGTGCATGGATTTATCTCTGGGCTTTCTATTTTGTTCCATTCATCTATGTTTCTGTCTTTGTGCTAGTACCATTCTGTCTTGATAACTGTTGGTTTGTAGTATAGTCTGAAGTCAGGAAGGTTTATTCCTCCAGTTCCATTCTTTTTTCTCAAGATTGCTTTGGCTCTTTGAGGTTTTTGTGTTTCCATACAAATTATGAAATTATTCATTCTAGTTCTGAAAAATACTGTTGGTAGCTTGATAGGGATTGCATTGAATCTATAGATTGCTTTGGGTAGTTACTCATTTTCACTATATTGATTCTTCCAATCCACGAACATGGTATATGTCTCCATCTATTTGTGTCATCTTCGATTTCTTTCTGCAGTGTTTTATAGTTTTCTATATATAGGTCTTTTGTTTCTTTAGGTAGATTTATTGCTAAGTATTTTATTCTTTTCATTGCAGTGGTGAATGGAATTGTTTCCTTAACTTCTCTTTCTGTTTTCTCATTGTTAGAGTATAGGAATGCAAGGGATTTCTGTGTATTAATTTTATATCCTGCAACTTTACTATATTCATTGATTAGCTCTAGTGATTTTCTGGTGGCATCTTTAGGGTTTTCTATGTAGAGGATCATGTCATCTGCAAACAGTGAGAGTTTTATTTCTTCTTTTTCAATCTGGATTCCTTTTATTTCTTTTTCTTCTCTGACTGCTGTGGCTAAGACTTCCAAAACTATGTTGAATAGTAGTGGTGAGAGTGGGCACTCTTGTCTTGTTCCTGATTTTAGAGGAAATACTTTCAATTTTTTGCCATTGAGGATAATGTTTGCTGTGGGTTTGTCACATATAGCTTTTATTATGTTGAGGTATGTTCCTTCTATGCCTGCTTTTTGGAGGCTGGATGTTGAATTCTGTCAAAGGTTTTCTCTGCATCTATTGAGATGATCATATGGTTTTTATATTTCAATTTATTAATATGGTGTATCATATTGATTGATTTGCAAATATCGAATAATCCTTGTATCCTTGGGATAAAGTCCATTTTGTCATGATGTATGATCTTTTTAATATGTTGTTGGATTCTGTTTGCTAGAATTTTGTTGAGTATTTTTGCATCTATGTTCATCAGTGATATTGGCCTGTAGTTTTCTTTTTTTGTCTGTTTGGTTTTGGTATTAGGGTAATGGTGGCTTCATAGAATGAGTTTGGCAGTTTACCTTCCACTGAAATTTTCTGGAGGAGTTTGAGTAGGATAGGTGTTAGCTCTTTTCTAAAGTTTTGGTAGAATTCACCTGTGAAGCCATCTGGGCCTTTTTATTTGTTGGAAAATTTTTGATTACAGTTTTGATTTCCATGCTTATGATGGGTCTGTTAAGATTTTCTATTTCTTCCTGATTCAATACTTTTCTTAGAATTTGTCCATTTTTTTTCAAGTTGTCCATTTTATTGACATATAATTGCTCATAGCAGTCTCTTATGATTGTCATCTTGGGCTGTCTGTTGTGATTTCTCCATTTTCATTTCTAATTTTATTGATTTGATTCTTCTCCCCTTTTTTCTTGATGCGTATGGCTAATGGTTTGTCTATTTTATTTATCTTCTCAAAGAACCAGCTTTTAGTTTTGTTGATTTTTGCCATAGTCTTCTTTTTTTTTTTTCATTTATTTCTGCTCTGATTTTTACAATTTTTTTCCTTCTACTAAATTTTGGATCCTTCTTTTCATTTTTTTTCTTTTTTAAAAATGTTTATTTATTTTTTAATTGAAAGATAATTACTTTACAGAATTTTGTTGTTTTCTGTCAAACACCATAGGTATATGTATGTCCCCTCCCTCTTGAACCTCCCTCCCATCTCTCTCCCCATCCCACCCCTCTAGTTTGATACAGAGCCCCTGTCTGAGTTTCCTGAGTCATTTAGCAAATTCCCATCAGCTATCAATTTCACATATGGTAATGTAAGTTCCCATGTTACTCTCTCCATATGTCTCACCCTCTTCTCCCCTCTTCTCTGTGTCGATAAGTCTGTTCTCTTTATTTGTTTCTCCATTGCTGCCTTGCAAATAAATTCATCAATACCATCCTCTAGATTCCATATATATGCATTAGTATACAATATTTATCTTTCTCTTTCTGACTTACTTCACTCTGTATAAGAGGCTCTAGGTTCATCCACCTCATTGGAACAGACTCAAATGTATTCTTTTTTGTGGCTGAATAATATTCCATTGTGTATGGGTACCACACAGCTTCTTTAGCCATTCATCTGTTGATGGACATCTAGATTGCTTCCATGTTCTAGCCATTTTAAATAGTGCTGCAGTGAACATTGAGGGTACAGTGTTTTCTTCAGTTTTGGTTTTCTCAGGGTATGTGCCCGGGAGTGGGATTGTTGGTTCATATATTGGCTTTATTCCTAGTTTTTTAAGATGGTATTCTCCATACCATCTTCCGTAGTGGCTGTATCAATTTCCATTTCCACCAACAGTTCTTTTTCTAGTTGCTTAGGTGTAAAGTTAGGTTATTTGATGTTTTTCTTGTTTTCTGAGGTAGGCTTGTATTGCTATGCACCTCCCTCTTAGCACTGCTTTTACTGAATTCCTTAGGTTTTGGGTTGTCATGTTTCCATTTTCATTTGTTTCTATGCATATTTTGATTTCCTTTTTGATTTCTTCTGTGATCTGTTGTTTAATCAGAAGGGTGTTGTTTAGCCTCCATATGTTTGTATTTTTAATAGCTTTCCCCCCTGTAATTAAAGGAAAGATATAAGCATCTGAATGCAGAGTTCCAAAGAACAGCAGGGAGAGATAAGAAAATCTACTTTAGTGATCAATGCAAAGAAATAGAGGAAAACAATAGAAAGGAAAATATTAGAGATCTCTTCAAGAAAATTAGAGATACCAAGGGAACATTTCATGCAAAGATGGGCTCAATAAAGGACAGAAATGGTATGGACCTAACAGAAGCAGAAGATATTATGAAGAGGTGGCAAGAATACATAGAAGGACTGTACAAAAAAGATCTTCATGATCAAGATAATCATGATGGTGTGATCATTCACCTAGAGCCAGACATTCTGGAATGTGAAGTCAAGTGGGCCTTAGAAAGCATCACTATGAACAAAGCTAGTGGAGGTGATGAAATTCCAGTTGAGCTATTTCAAATCCTGAAGGATGATGTTGTGAAAGTGCTGCACTCAATATGCCAGCAAATTTGGAAAACTCAGCAGTGGCCACAG